>JAPKLW010000312.1:329159-428087 GCA_026898455.1 Plectranthus barbatus
CACATAGGGCCGAAGACTTAGGAAAAATAGTAGGGAAATGATTTTCGAAATTTTACCTCGGAATTATTTTCGAGTAAATGCCCGTCATCAAATTAAATCACGATTGTGCTCATAATACCTATAAATCAATTTAGCCCGAATGCTTCATAATTATTTAGCAAAATAGTAGCGGAAAAATACGGGGTGTTACATTTCTAGCCTATACTGCGTATCAAAACTTCACAGTATTCCAGATGGACGCGAAGAATGCCTTATCAAACGACAAGCTAAAGAGAAAATCTATGTGGAACAACCTCTAGTCTTTGAAGAAGGTGATCAGATCTACAAGCTGCAAAAGGCATTTTACGGACTTAAGCAAGCACTGCAAGCTTGGTATGAGACCTTGTCTTAGTTTCTACTGAATAATAGCTTTAGAAAAGGAAAGATCGACATGACTCTCTTCCTAATCAAGGTCGTTGAAGACATTTTGCTGGTTCGGATCTACGTGGACGACATCATCTAGGGATTGAATAATCTTGACCTTCGCGACAAACTTGCTGAACTAATGCAGAGCAATTTCCAGATGAGCATGATGAGAAAGATGTCATACTTCTCAGGACTTTAGGTTTAACAAACCCCGGAAGGTATTTTTATCAACCAGAAGAAGTATACAAAAGATCTTATCAACAAATTTTTCCCAGAGAGACAAAGTCACTGAGGATTCTAATAAACCCCATAGCTCAGCTAACGCTAGAGGAAGAAGGGCAACCAACTACTGAGGCATCATATGATTGTTGCTCCACTTGACAACTATCAGGTCTGATATCTCAGTGTGGGATAGATTTCAAGCTAATCTAAAAAAATTGCATATGGAGGCCGCTAAAAGGATCATCAAATACCTCAAGTATACACAGTCCTTACGAATTCGGTATCCTAAGTATGACGAGATCAATCTCATTTGATATTAAGATTCGGACATCGAAGGATGTAGAATCAATCAGAAGCGCACGAGTGGCACCTTTCAGTTCTTGAGCCACAAGCTAATTAGTTATTTCAGCAAGAACACCACCACAAAGGTTGAACACATAGTCATCGCCAGTTGCTATGCTCAAATGTTGTGGATTAAGTAGCAGCTGATGGATTATGATGTAAGCACCCGATGTATCCCCATCTATTCTGACAAAAATAGTGCGATGTGCATCACGAATAATCTCATTCATTATTCCAGAATGAAGCACATCGACATCCGACATCACTTCATTCTAGACCACGTGGAAGGAGGATATCTCGGTCGAGTATATTCAAACAGATGACCAGGTAGCATATATCTTCACCAAGACTCTACCAGAAGCAAGATTTAAGGAGTTACGCATCAAACTTGGAATGCTAAAGTTTGTTGAAATCCAGCAAGAAGAAGATTGAGTACAAATGCTCTATCTCATGGGTATCATTGAATGGTAGCAGATTACATTTGAGTCCAAGCTCTCATATGTGGATGTTGGTTTTATGGAGACAACATCAGGTCTCAACTCTCATTGTGTTATTGTTGGTGTTTCCAAGATGATGAACTTTGAAGTAATCAATTGGCCAAAATACTTCTCATATTCAACTAGCAAAGTTTCCCAGAGCTGGTAATTTACCATGGCTCAGACATGTAAATTCCTTAACCGACATTGCTGACAGAGGACTTTAAGTTTGGGGTAGATCATTCTGAAAGTGATGCCCTGAAATTTACTAGTAGTCAGCAGGCGCAGATGTCGAAGGGTTGGAGTTACAAAGAATCTCATTCATACGCCACATTTAGTGTGATGCAGCCCAAAGGAGGAATAAGAATGTGCCACGATATCGCACACTTCACGATGTCAGAAGTGTAACAAATGCCAAGGATAACAATCTTCTTATACAAATCTCTAAGAAATCAAGACCGTTCATTGCTTCACATGTATTTTCTATATAAGGTGCCCTTTCCTTTTCTCAAGACTCACTTAGCACCTTGAAAATTCTCTAAGACATTCATCCTTCAAATTCTATCTTCTCTCTACTATGATTCAATCCTTGTCAACCATGACGAATCCATGCCTTTAGCATGAGAACAAGTGTCCAGGGGAGATCAAATATCCATCTAACACTAAAGATCATTGAAGAAAACGTGCATCGTGTTGTTCTTATCATCTTTGAAGATGGAGAGAACAAGAAATTGTTCTTTGTTACACAACTTTTGAGAAAGGAAAGCCAAAGTTAGCCTGATAAGTCTCCTAACTTATCTGGGCTGGAGAGACAAGTCATCGATTAGTGGCCATGACTTGGAGAGAGGATCAACTACAAATCAACTATGATTTGTGGCATTGTTGGATCCTCTCTACTTGTCATCCGGGTAACCCTACCATATCACGCTCTTCTACCTCTACTTCACAATCCATCGTCTGAGGACAGAGGTATTGAGTTTTGTATACTGAAAGCATTTATTATAATGAGTATACAACGGTTTATTTCTCCTATCTGTCAAACAAACTTACATGTATGTAACAATGGTATCCTCGTGTCTCACCGATAAGGACGATCATACGGCGTGTAGTAGATCGCAGAAGACAGTATGATCACTTAACCTAGTGAGACATAAACCTGATCACAGCCGAGACAGCGTATGAGGATACGTCTGTCCGGATGGCTGCGGCATTGTCGGAATAAGTAGTCTGTCTTGGTTACTTGACATGCTGGTACGCAAGGGTGGCATATTGATGGAACGCAGTGAGATGTATTCGACTGTTTGACATCAGCGAATACAAGATCTCGTTATTGATTGAGTCCAAGCCCTAACGAAGGTTTAGGGGTTTGCACAAGTTGACTGTTGCTTTGACTTGCCATGGTGGAGAGCCTGAGTAACGTGCTCGTATATCCGCATCTTGGGTAACAACAGTTCGTGTAGTACCGCCTGAGACTGGGTTTAGGTAACCATGTCCGAGTAATAGGATGAGGACATTCCCTGAGGAGCTCAATGACATTCATCGTGCCAAAGTCCTGCAGGCTGATTAAGTTCAGGCACGAGTGATAAGGATTGAGTGGTACTACTCAGTAATAATAAGATATTAATTAATTGTAGATAGAGCTTGTCAGAAGCTCCGATTAATTAATTAATGTTCGGTAACCTTAAATATGGGGATTCTCAATTAATGCAACCCGTTCTCATAACGTGCTAATAAAGGGGTAGGTCAGTATTAATTCTATGGTGAAAAAGAATTAATATTAATTAATTAATTGTGTCATCGGTTGTGGACATGAGAATTAATTAATTTATAGGCCCACTTTATTTTTGCATTTGGTCCCAGGATTGGCCCAATTAAATATGCTTAATTGAGCCCAATAGCCCATTAGGGTTAAAACCCTAAGACTATAAATAGACAGCACTCTCTCTCAAAACCTTAGCCACTTCATAACATTCAAGTCAGTTGAAACCCTAGGTTGAGAGAGAGAGTGGGCGACGACTCTCAAACCCTACATTCAAATATTATAATGTAGTGCATAATAAAATTTTTATTTTAATTTTATATTATTTATTTGTTTTGTCTATTATATTCACAAAATTAGATATAAAATATTATAGATATACAATTATAACATAAAATATAACAAAATTATATTTTTTATTTTTTTATTAAAATATTTTATCTCACCAATTTATTAAAGGAGATAATTGTCTTTTCTGTGCAACGCTCGGGTGTAAATCTAGTAAATAATAAAATACAATAGTTTTGCTCCCCTACGTATAACCCGCCAACGTATCAGTCCAAACTCAGGGGTCCTGGATTGAGAATTGTTTGATCTTTCGGGTCCTGGATTGACAAATCATCTTTCGGGTCCTGGATTGACAATTTAACTATCTTTTGGGTCCTGAATTGACAATTCTCCTAAATAGTACCCTACCAATTGATCTGTTATTACTCTTAATCATCCATCAATTGATTAAATATTGCGTAATGGATCCAATAAATAAAACCAATATGTATAGCCTTTTATTACAAATTTTACATCAATAAGATTTATTTCATCAATCCATTTCGCATTATTATAAAATTAAGTCGCCCGGGCCACAATATTGTAAAATTATTTAAGGCTAATTTTATTCAAAAATAAACATTATTCTTACTCAAAATAAGATTTGTAAAAGACTATATTTAGAATTATAATCATTTTCCGAATGAAAATCTCATACTCGATCTCTTACACACTCTGTATATATTACATCAATAAATCTTCTCATTTTGTATTTACAATTGCAATGGCAAGCTTGATAGGAATGAACCCAATTTACATGACGTGGCAACCATTAGGGTTCTCATCGCTGAACATGTTATCGTTCATGTTGACGTAAGTGGGTGGTGGCAGAGGTGGTGGCGCCGCCGTGTTCATATAATACCTTTGATCATCATACACATGACCATGCCCTTCATGCATCACCATCGCCACGGCGTAGTGTGTTTCTGGATTGTAACTGCTGTGGTGCTCCATCTTGCTCATCTCCACCTTCGTCTCCGCTTTCCCTTCTCTTTCTTCGCCTTTCTTCTCTTCTCCCCCACCACCACCACCACCGCCGCCGCTGCCTTTCTCTTTCTCTTTCTCATTCTCTTGCTCTTTATCTTTCTCATTCTCTTTCTCTTTCTGTTTCTCGTTCTCGTTATCGTTCTTCCCTCCGATGGCGGCGGCCTCGTGTTTCTTGGAAGGAACAATCTCCACCCCTCTTCTCAGCTTCCCTCTCAAATATGTAATCAACTCCGTCACGTCCATTTTTCCGACCACCGTGATTAAATCCTTCTGTAAATCAGTTGTCACTGAGTCAACGCCTGTTCATCAATAAATAAGTAAATTAATATTTGAATAATATATATAAAGAGTAGGATAAGATTGAAGGGGCCACCTAACTACTCACCATCAAAATTCTTAATTATGATTCGCTTTATTTTGTGCGCGCATCCGTCACAATGCAGTTTGGTTTTCATTGTCACACTAGCAGCTGCAGCCTGAACCATAACCACCACAAAAAAATAATAAAAAATAAATTAAGAAAATCCAAATGAATAATTTAATTAAGAGAGTAATTATCATTTACCTCTTTTGCTTCCTTACTATCTTCAGGCTTCTTCTCCTTAGCCTTCTTATCATCTCCATCGGCGGCGGCGGCGGGGCGCTTAGGCTGAGGGGAGAGGAGCTCCACCTTCTTCTTGGTCTTGGCTTCAACTTTTTCCCGGAGCCAGGCGGGGTCCACATTCCCCGTCACAGTCAGTTTCTTGGCGTCACAGTCGGCCTTCACCGTCACCACACCTTCACACATATTACAGCATTGGACCACAATTTTAAGCGATTATTTTTTAGGTCCCTACGGATGTGGGCCTTCACCATTATCTTGTCCCCTCTCGTTATAAATTGATTTGAATTTGTATTGGTTCGTACAAAATCGATTATCTTCCTTTTATTTAATATAATATGAAATATTAAAAGAATTATTAATTCAGATTCAAAAGATAAATTTTAATTCAACATCAAAAAATACTCTCAAATTAAGATCCAAAAATCATAAAATTCTAAATTCAAGATTGAGTATAGGTCCTATATCAATAATTAAATTATATTTTGGATTCCGAATCAACAATTTTCATAAATGAAAGTTTTTACCTGATCTTAGAATTATATATATATCATAAGTTCCAAATCCTAAATAATACGGAGGACATTCATTATTGTAATAAAATTGATTCTTATATTTTATTATAAATGGATATATTAATTTTTACTAACTTTTGTCCAACACAAAATATGGGCTAAACTTCAATTATTATTTTCAAATTTGGACGAGATTTGAAGTGAATTTTTGAAACGTTAATTATTGTATAAAATCTTTCAGATTCTTTACTTCAATTCTAAAAACTATTAAAGAATAGTTGGAAAACAAAATATAAATTACTAAAAGTACTGATTAATAAGCATTTGTGAGGTAAACTGCGTGTTCATTAATGAAAAAAAAAAAAAAGATTCACCAACCAAATAATTATTGCATTAATAATAATAATAATAATAATAATAATAATAATAAACAACTGTGTCACCAAATTTGCATTCAACTGGTGAAATAAATAAACAAAAACACTAAAATGATAATATAATTTACCTTCCAAATGGCTAACGGAGCGCCTGACTTTCTTCGCACACCCTTCGCAATGTAAATCCAACTTCAATACAACCGCCGTAGAAGGCTCATCTTTCTTTCCGCCGCCTTCTGTCACCGCCGCCGCCGCTGCCGCTGCGTTTTTTTCTTCATTATTGTTCTCAACTTTCTGAAAACACACACACGCTGATTGAATTAGGGGTGGATTCTGATTCGAAGAAGATGAAGAAGATTCATTACCTCGCCCATTGGGGGTTATGATTTTTCTTCGTGAATTTCGTTTGAAGAGTGAAAATTGGAGGCAATCGCCCAAATATATAAAACTGAGTTGAGTTTCTGATGAGGTTGCGTGGGCCCAGGCAATTTAAATAAAATTGAGATTTTTTTAGTTTGAAAAACATATGTATGTATCATGTATGTATACATGCATCATGCATGTATGGATGGATGTAGTAGAAGGTGCATACGACATGAGCCATGAATGATGACGCGTAATTTATGTTCTTGTTTATTATATATGGGCAATTTTAAACACAGTACCATTTTACTCATTTAGCAACTTATTTTTAATTATAATAAAAATATATTTTAAATTGACAATTCAATCGTTATAACTCTAAAATTTAGATGTATTGAACAAATGCAACCCCTTTCCTTTTCTTTTTTTTCTTCACCTTCTATATATCTCTTTATCATCACTATTCTTTAATGTTTTAAATATGAAGAACGATCCATAAATCAATAGTTATCAAAACACTCTCTTTTTTTTTTCTAAATAGATTACTATTTTCATTTTAAGAAATTGAAGATCTAAATCAAATGAATGTAAGAATATATTATACTTTTGAAATATAAATTTTATTGAAAATTTGGATGAAATATATTCTATCTGGAGTAATGAGCAGGGAAAAGAAATTTAAGAAAATATGGAAAAACATGAAAAGTGTGTAGTTTCAATAGCAAGAAAATATAAGTTCAATTCTCATTCTCAAATTTGTTGTTATAGCATTGTTAAAAATTGGGATATAACATTCATTTACTTCTATTCTCATTAAAATTTATTTAGAAGAGTTCATATCACATTTCTCCCTTTTTTTTTTGTTTCGATGTGCTTCATTCTTATGTTCTATGATACTTTTTAAAATGAAAATTTATGATTTTTTGCATTTATGTTTAGGACTTTTCAATTCAAAAAATTAATTTCAAGACATAATATTTTTGTATTGCTCCTCGACACTACCAAGACCCACTCTTAATAAGAAAACTCACAAAATTAACTCTCTTAAATAGTTCGACAGTAGAACACAAAATAAAATAGTTTTAAGAAATTTGAATGATTTAAATGAAAAAATTGTTAAAGAAGTACAAAAACAATTTTTGAGATTTATCCTACCTCCATGGATATTATGTCGAAATCCCAAAGAAGTTCTATCAATGGGAGTCTAACGGTTAAATCAGCTTACCTCCTTGAAACAGGCTATTTCAAGACCCCAAAGCACCAATCCACGAAGCCAACGAATGATTGGAATAAGTTGTTCTGGAAATTAAAAATTCCTCCCAAAATTAAAATCTTTCTTTGGAGAGCTCTCAAGAGATTTATCCATTCGGAACTCAACCTGAAATTCGCAATATTGGAAAATCAGTTTTCTGTGAAAGATGCAAAATGGAAAAAGGTACCACAGACCATTCGATTCTTTTTTGTCTTTTAATTAAAAATTACTGGAAGGACACTGGCTTTTGGATTCACTTGAAGAAACTAAAAGGGCTTCCTTTGTTGCAAATTTGTGGAAGTTTATACAGCTCACATTCAAAAGATGACTTCCAAACTTGGGGTATCATGTCGTGGATGGTTTGGAATTTTCTGTGTTGCTCCAGATTTAACCCACATGAGCCTTCCAGGGTTCTATCCCTGGTGGCGGCCTCTTCTCTTCTTGCATATTTTAAAAAGGCAAATTCGGCATTAAACCACTACAAGAAGCCATCGGTTCCCCTCGGCATTAGAAAGTGGATTCCTCCAGCAACCGGATCTTATCGGCTTGATGTTGATGTTTGTTTCCATCCAGACCTCAATCTGTTCGGCATTGGAGCAGTGGTTAGAGATGACAACGGTCCCATCAAAGTAGCCCTAGCCAAGCCAATTCCAAAACTGTCGTGCTCCGCAGAAGGAGAGTTTCTTGCTGCTTTCTTTGGCATTGGTCTCTATGTCCAAGAACATCTCGGCCCGGTGCAAGTATTTCTTGACTCTCACCAAGTGGCTAACGAGCTACAAAGAGAAAAACCTTCAACTTTTTTTCCTAATTACATGGTCAACACACTTCGTGATCTTAGAGAGTCTTTTATTATTTGTTTTTCTCATATGTTCCGTGACGCCAATCATGTGGCTCACAACTTATCTCGCTTTGGTGCTTGTTGTAATGATTTCGTCATTTGGACGAACAATTTCCCTAGTTGGCTATCATCTTTAGCTAGCAGGGACTCTTAATTCTTTGGCAATGAATTCCGTTTCAAAAAAAAAAAAGGTTATTTTCTATTTAGGCCGGCGGCTACAAAATTTGATTTTATTAATTATTTTGTGGCTACAAGGAAAAATAGTAATAATAGATAATGATTTTATTTTTTAAAAAAATAAGTGATTATGTTGAGAAATTTTGTGTTTATATTTAGAATTATAATGCTTTTTCTAGTAGTTTTTTACCCAATTTTCCCGATTCTGATGTGCCTAAAAGATTGGCACATATGATCTTTTTAAAAAACATGGGTATATAAACAATTTTTTGTAAGCAAAGCGAATATATTATATATACGCCCATTTCATGTTGGTTACTTTGCTATTAATTAGGATGAATGCGCGGATCATGATTTTAGTCGAACTAGTATGATTGTAGGAAGTATTTCTTCTTATTGTTGATTATTTGGGTGTGTCAAGCTAAATTTGTAGTATCATTTTAGGATGTTTATTGTATTGTAATAGAATTATCAAGATAAACTGAATTTAGGATCTAATCCATTAGTTTGAATTGCGGAAGGAGTTAGAAGAAACTGATAATCAGTTTGCAAGTTTGGGATTCCACTTTCATAAAAGTTGGCCGAAGTCACCAAGTTGGAGGACACCAGTTTACAAGCAATTATAACTCAAGCAAAGTGACAAAGTAAAAAAGTCAGATGAATGTTTTTCAAGGCCAAATTTTAAGAATGGAGATTCATTAAAGTTTGAAGACTGTGGTGTTCAACCAGTTTTAATTCCTCGGACAGACGAACAAAGTCGTTCTAACACAAAGTTGTAGAGTCAACACTCCGTGTCAGAAAAACATGAGTAGGTGCGGTTTCTCTGGAAAGCACCCCATCCCTCGCAAAAAAGAGAGGCGTTCGATTGGACAACATCTATAATATCTCTCAGGCTACAATTACAAATCTCTCCCACTTCATCTATAAATAGGGGAAGTGCTCCCACAGAGAAGACTACTAAAACTCCTAATAATCGAAATTCAAGAGCAAAGAAACTCACAAAGCTTTCTAAATTTCGAGGCTATCTCTTAGCTAATTGTGTGTCATCTTTAGACACGAGATTTGTTTCTTTCGAGCACAAGTTTAATATTGGTGTTCTCACTTTCCAAGTAAGAACATAGCAGTGACTATTCATCTTTGAGCTTTGACTATCACGGGAGTCTAGCCAAAAGATCGACAACTCGGGAAGAACTTAAAAACTCCCAAGTTCTAGAGGAGGAGGCTGCGCGATGTGCCCTCACTCCAAATCTGAGAAGCAGAGGAAGCAAAGACGTGAACAAGTGAGCAAGTGGACTGGTGGACAATTGCCTTTACCAGCTTGCGATAGATCGCGAGATCCTTTGTAACCAAAGGTTAGTAGATGTAAGACTTTTGTGTCCAAATCTCTATAAATCTTTTTGCACTTACTGTTTTATTTACTTTTTTGCAAGGATTTTAAAACTCAACACATTCTAAGTGTTGAAGTATACTTGAATCTATTTAAATAATCAAATGCGCTAATAACCAGTTTTCAGAAACACAAACTGGTTAAGGACTACCAGTTTGTGAATGCAACTTTATCTCCTCACAAGCAGTAGCAGCAGAAGAAGCAAAAGATCCAATCCACTATTGCGAAGGGTCAATCCGCTGCAGGAATAGACCAAGGCAGGGGAGATGACTTTACATGCCATGCTATACAGGTGCAAGTTCCTACCATTACCAGCTACTCCGAGGCTCTAGCAGAGAAGCCTCTGACCAAAAAGAAGAGGACTTTGGTCACTCTGGAGAGGCCAGAAGAAAGACAAACACAAAGGCCGCGATCGCCAGGGCCAAAGCAGGAAACAAGACCAGACATGAGGAACTGGCTAGGGAGTTACAGGCCAGAGATGAGACCTTCGCCAAATGAAGGCGGATGCCGAGGCCAAGGAGAGACAAAGAGAAGGCAGTTGATTAGCCAAGGGGAAATGATGTTTTTTATCCATTCTAGAGCAAGCCTCCCACCAAACTGATAATCAGGAAGTCAGTTTCTGAGCAACCCACTGGGTTCCTGATCGCATAATTATTTTATCAGCGATTTAGCTAAGCTAATAATAAAGCGGCAAATAAATTATCGAATCTGAGAAGTACAGATTCCAGGGATATCTACCCATCTAGTATTACATATATGAATGAATTGATTAATTCCCAATTTAATTCCTATTCGTAGTGTAACATCAGAAAGGTATTATGAACTTCTTTGTTGGACAATTCATAAAGTAGATTAGTCAATTATCTATCTCCGCTCTGTCTCAAGATGAATTAACTAACTCCAAAAATCCACAGATTTATTCCTATAATCTATCTCCTTCTGCTCAGAAAAGAAATCAAATTATATTGTAAAAACTCTTTCCATTGAAAACTATTACAGTTACGCCTCAAGTTCTCAACTAATTAATCCTAAGATGTGGCCAGCAAACTCAAGATTATGAATAAGCACAGATTTCACAAACTACGATGGGAAAGGGAAAATAATTCAAATAATCAAACATGCATACATTGATAGTTCGAAACCCTAGAATCTGAGAAGGAATTTAGTTACACATATTCAAGAATAGAATCATCAGAGATAAAGAAAAACATAAATTGTATAAAACTTGGGAGTAGATGTCATCCCACAAAAACCTGTCTTCAATCATAAAACCTAAAAACTCTTGGAAATGTCTAAAATCTTCAACTCTAAATTCTCCTAAATTATGCACAGACACATTAATTTTCGAATTTTACATGGCCTTTTATAGTAGTGATAGATGTATCAAACAATATCTAGGATTAGATATGTCTCTATCTTCAAATCAGGAGCAGATTAGGAATTCTCGATGCCGCGTCGATCGATGGAGAAATCGCATCGATCATCGGCCTTGAAGGACCTGCGTCGATCGACGTGGACCTGGTCTTCGCATCTTGCGTCGATCTCCCTTCAATCCTCTTCATCGATCATCCTCTCGAATGTCTGCATCGACGTGACCTGGGCATCAATCGACGTGGACCTGAAACTTCGAGCAATTTTTTATTCTTCCTTGTTTCCGATTAAAAACCTGCATAATTCACCAATCACGACATTACGAGCACAAAAGCCAATCCATGCACAAAAAGATACGTAAAACAATGTAAACATAACCCAATTAGTCAAAGAACAAAGAGATAAGTTGGTAAAAATAATAACTTATCAACTCCCCCAAACTTAAACCATTGATCGTCCTTGATCAATTCGCAGACAAGAAATCGAATCAAATGCAAATACAAGTGTGCAATGCCTCACAAGCTAAGTATCACTTATTCATATAGATCATGCAATCCAAACAAATTCTCATTGTTAAATTATTGAGGAGGAACCTCACCGGGCAGTGTTTGCACTCATCCCTCAAGAAGTAAAGGGTTTGTGTTTCACTCACTCAAGGTTTTAGTTTACCTCACCATAAGTTTGACAAATTTCTCATCTCTCCACTGCTTATTAGTGTGGCTTTTCAGGGAATCAAAAAGGTCTTATTTTGGTTGTAATGTGTCTTACCAAAAAGGTGGGATATATTTGGCTAAGTGACTTAAAATATTGCAATTAAACCCAAAGACCCAAGCATATCATAACCACATAATTTTTCTCTTCTTATGCACAATCTTGTTCCTTCTCTTTTCCTTATAATTTTCAGGGTCCCTTAGAACTTGTTTCAAACTTTCGTGAACTAACAAACATATGAATTTTTTTCGTTCTTCTCTTTTTTTTTTCACTAATGTTCACCCCTTTTCTTTTTTTTTTTCTTAATTTACCCATGGGAACCCTTATTTTTGCACATGGCCTCAATTCACAATCCCACAATTCACACCTTCCAATAAATCAAAATCCTCTTATTCATCAACCCTTCTAATCAAAGAAAATTTATTCAAGGCTGAAAGGGGCTACAAGTGGAAATTAAAGGTTAGTGTATGGGAGATGGGCTCTGAAAGAACATGCCTAAAATCATTTTCACCCTATTACCACACTTAATGCAACCTTAAGAGAGAAATTTGTCAAATTCTAGGAAGTAGGTCTAAAAACATTGTCACTCATCAAACGAAAAGAAAGGCTCAAATTTATACACAGGGTTAAAATTTTTGTTACTCCTCAAAAATTACCAAATTTTGAATAATTATCATGCAAAGATTTATATTTCAAAGATCAACTCATCAAGCAAAACAGCTCCTATCATCGTCTACTGTATCACACAGATTTTCATTCTCAATCAGCAAATATCTCAATTATTAATCAGCAATTCTTATTCAAGGAAAAACAAGTCATATTTTCCAACGCCAACATAATCAAAATAGTTCTGACTGCCCTATGTTCAAAAGCTCCTAAAACAATTCTCAAGACTATCCAATTCAGAACTAGTACCACAAATTAAGAATTCAAAATACTAAATTGAGTGAAAAGCCTTGCAGAGAGCAATTGTTCACGTTGAAGCAAAAGAACAAGGACGGTGATGGTTCAGAAAAAATAAAAACAAAAACAAAAATAAAATAAAATAAAATAAAGCAGTAAATAAATAAAAATACAAACGGTTCCCTTCTCCGATCCTCATCCCCCAAAACTTGTTTCACTCTAAGGAGTGGACAAGTTTGCAAGTTAGATGGGAAAAGAGAAACGGTACGTCATTCCTCCTCCGGATGGTCCTCCATAACCACATCGGTGGATGGCCAAACGGGAAGTCTTTGACGGCGGTCCTGGTGCTTATGCTGGCGGCGGAGGTAGACGGAGTCAGACTGGGTGTTCAGAAGGAGGTGCTGCATCTGACTGTCGAGGGTGTTGAGCCTCGTGGTCACATGCTGGCGAAACTCGGCCTGCCGGGTGTGCTCTGCAGTATGCAAAGCAGCCTGCTGCTCCATGAACTGGTAGATCATCGCCAGATCCATCCCGGAAGAAGAAGACCCTCCCGCAAAGTGGCTGGATGAGGCTCCATTGGTCCTGCCCGAAATCTCTTGTGCTCCTCCATCGTGCTCCTCATCCTCTGGCTCCTCATCCCCTAGCTCATCATCCCCCGCGTCCTCTGCTGGGGGGGAACTCGGTTGTCTTTGGTCTGGCTGTGTCTGCAGTCGGTGAAGGAGTCTGGAGGTGCCAGCTCCCCCACGAGATCCAACCATCAGCCTCATATGGACGGGTGTGCTCATCAGCAAGTTATCACGGAAGTGATAATCGGTGACGTGCGTGAGCGCCCTCTGCGGAAGTGGAAACTTGTCCCCATTGGACATCATCAAAGACCAGCCACCCTCTCGGGGTGAGAGAATCAACATCCGAACCAGGTGCGAGGTGCTGAGTCCTTGGATGTCCTCGAGCACCTCAATGTCGGCCAAGTCGATCCCCACGTATTCCGCAATCGGGGTAATCAATCCCCCGCTCCAAATGTTTCCCTTTGAGGCCTTGACTTGGTGCCTCCAGTGGTCCATGATCAACGCCGCGAAGCTGAACTGCTCTCCTTTCAGCATGCAGTTGATGGCGTAGAGCTCCCCCACTCTCACTTTGGCACTTTCATGCCGGTCGGTGATAGACACCCCCATGCACCGCTGAAGATAACGAAACACGGGGTTGTCGATAGAGGATGCCTTCATGTTTCCCGAATCGAACTCTCGCACATCCTCCTTTGCCTCAGCCGCAATTTGGCTCCAAAATCGGGCCATGTCAAAACTCGGGGGAAGACAACCGCGGCTTGTTTTTGGGACTCCCCAAATATCTTCAAGCTCATTCCTCGGCAGCTCATAATGCTCGTTCAGAAGTTGGAAAGAGATGGTGGTCGGCTCTGACTCCGGTTGAACATCGTAGACATGGAGCGATGGCAAAAATTCCAACACAAGCGATGGATAAGTCGGCCACCGCTTGGTCATCCATGTGCCCCATTTGGCTCTCTTCAATAGGGCCCCCACATCAGCTCTAATACCCAGCATGTTCATCGTTTCTGTGCACGGGTATAGACTCTGTCGGACTATGAATTCTAAACTAGAGAATTTTTTGTATCGCTTCTCTGCTGCCTTGTTGGCGAAGGTTGGTCGGAAGGCCATTTTTTCTGCAAGGGTAGAAGGAAAAATTGTCAATATGTATCCAAATTACTTCACCAAAATTTCCAACATCAACAAAAATATTTGCAATTAACATCTAAATGTATCTACCCAAGCAAAATTGATTCCACATTCATGCAATTAACACCCAAACTTGGCATAATGCATTCTTAATCGAAGGAATTTCACCCCAAAATAGCAAGAATAGAAAATCACACCCAATTGGAATTACCCCCAAACAAGCTAGAATCGTATTCAACCAATTCTAGTGCAACAAACTCACAAATAGCAAGTATATCGACTAGAACTACTACCCATATCGAATAATCATGAAGAGTTGCAACGAAATCAACAAAATAGCAAGAAGTTGAAACTAGGTCTCCAAGGTCCAAATTCATCAAAATCATGCTCAAATCATTCCTAACACATGAAATAATCGAAGTGGAAGGATCTAGGATATGTACCTTTGATTGTAGCGACGAGTTACGGGAAAAAATTTTCAAAGTCGGGTGTTTGGGGAGGAGAGAGCGACGTGCGTGTGTGTGTTGTGGTGAAAAATGAGGAAAAACTGGGTTTTAAACCCATCTGTCGCGCCTCTGAACACCCCGCGTCGATTGATGCAGGTTCCGCATTGATCGACGCCGGTTCCGAATCGATCGACATGAGTCTGGCATTGATCGATGCAGACCTGAATAGAGCACTGAACTCGAAATATTACTGAAAAACGATTATAATTCCTATTGACTCGACTCGACCGAATCAAAATAACAAAAGTAAGAAAAATAGTAAACTGTTGGGTTACCTCCCTACCAGTGCTTGGTTTAATGTCGCTTGCTCGACAATACCTGTACTTTTATGGGCGATTCAAGTAGTACTTCTCCACCGCTCCGATTTGAAGTGGGGTGTAGTACGGTTTAAGGTTCTGCCCATTCACTTTGAAGTTCTTCCCATCTTGACCAGCCAATTCGACTACACCGTTCGGAAATTAACAGACTACGGTGTATGGTCCAGCCCACTTTGACTGCGACTTTTCGGGCATGAAGCGGAGATGGGATTTGAAGAGGAGAACTTTGTCACCTGATTGAAAAACATGTGAGTGGACTTGTATATGACGTTGTTCTCGTAGGCTTCATCGCTAAAGTCTTCCAGCTCGTTCAATGCCATGGCGCGCTCTTCTGCAACCGTCTTCCAATCCAGATTCAGCTCTTTCACCGCTCTCCAAGCCTTGTGCTCCATCTCGACAGGGAGGTGATAGGACTTTCCAAAAATCAATTGATATGGAGACGTCCCGATGGGCATTTTGTAGGCGGTGCGGTATGCCCATCGTCAAGTATTGCTGCCCAATCTTTTCTTTGCTTCACTGTCATCTCCAAGATTTGCTTGATTTCTCGGTTGAATAGCTCTGTCAGCCAGTTCCCTTGAGGGTGATATGGGGTGGTAACCCGGTGCTTGACTTCGTACCTAGCAAGAAGAGAGCAAGCCATTTGTTACAAAAGTGTGATCCCCCATCGCTAACCAAGGCTCTTGGCATTCCAAATCTTGTCATGAGCTTCTGAAGGAACTTGATGACGACTTTGGAATCATTGGTGACTGTTGGAACGGCTTAACCCCATCGTGACACGTAATCCACCGCCAGTAGAATGTATGAGAACCCTTGGGATGGTGGAAAAGGACCCATGAAGTAGATTCCCCATACATCAAAGATTTCCACTTCAATCACCAGATTCTGGGGCATCTCATCCCTCCGCGAGATGTTGTCGGTCCTCTGGCAACGATCACAGCTCGTAATCCACCCACGGCAGATCTCGTAGATAGATGGCCAATAGAATCTGCTCGCTAGGATTTTGAATGCCGTCTGGTTGGCTGAATGATGACCGCCGCTAGGAGATGAATGACAGGCTTCAAAAATTTGTTGCCACTCGGATTGAGGCACACAACGGCAAATGACACCGTCAGTGCATCTACGCCAAAGGTAGGGATCCTCCCAATAGTAGAATCTGACATCATGCAGAAACTTCTTCTTTGCATATGGGGATGAGTCCGGTGGAAGAACACTGGCCACCAAATAGTTGGAAAAATCCACAAACCATGGTGTTTTGGACTCGTATGTCTCCCTCAAATCCTTAATAGCATAGATCTGTTCGTAGGGGAACGTCTCTCGTATCCTCATCAGCTGATCATCCCCTTTGACTGGTGGCTCAAGTTGTGACAAGTGGTTGGCGATCACATTTTCACTCCCTTTTCTATCCTTGATCTCCAAATCAAACTCTTGTAGCAACAGTATCCACCGGATTAATCTAGGCTTGACATCTTGCTTCGCGAACAGGTATCTGATGGCTACATGGTCGGTGTAGACAATCGTCTTCGAACCTATCAGATAGGACTGAAACTTGTCAAATGCGTACACAACCGCAAGCATCTCCTTTTTTGTGGTGGTATAGTTGCATTAAGCCGGATTCATTCTTTTGCTGGCGTAATGAATCGCATGGAAGAGCCTTCCTTTCAGTTTCCCCAAGGCTGCCCCGACTGTGTAGTCGCTGGCGTCGCACATCAGAATGAACGGCTCGCTCCAGTCCGGAGAAGTCAACACCGGTGCTGTCACTAATGCCTTTTTCAGCTTTTCAAAGGCCTGCAGGCAGTCGTCGTCGAAGACAAATGACACATCCTTCTCCAACAAGTTGCACAATGGCCGTGATATCTTTGAGAAGTCTTTGATGAATCTTCTGTAAAATCCAGCATGACCAAGAAAGCTTCGGACTGCTTTGACACTTGTTGGCGGTGGAATCTTTTCAATGGCTGTCACTTTGGCTCGGTCCACTTCTAGTCCTTCAGCTGATAATGGATGGCCCAGCACGATTCCTTCTCGCACCATGAAGTGGCATTTCTCCCAATTGAGGCATAGATTTATCTCGGTGCATCTCTCAAGTACGGTAGCCAGATTCTGGAAACAAACATCAAATGAGCAACCAAAAACTGAGAAATCGTCCATAAATACCTCCATGATATCTTCGATCAAGTCGTGGAAGATTGCCATCATGCATCTTTGGAAGGTTTCCGGTGCATTGCATAATCTAAATAGCATCCATTGGTAGGCAAACACTTCGTATGGACAGGTGAATGCAGTCTTGTGCTGATCTTCTGGCGCCACAACTATCTGGTTATACCCTGAGTAACCATCAAGAAAAAAATAGAAAGGGTAACCGGATAATCTATCAAGCATTTATCAATGAAAGGAAGAGGAAAATGATCCTTGCACGTGGCGGTGTTCAAGGCTCGATAGTCAATGCAAAATTGCCATCCCGTGACCGGTCTTGTCGCAACTTCCTCTCCATCGTCATTCTTTACTATCTGCATCCCCCCTTTCTTGGCTACTACTTGTGTAGGGCTTACCCATTTGCTGTCGGAAATCGGATATATCATGCCATGGACGGATTTCTCTCTTAGATCAGAAGGAGCCACCACATTATATAATTTAATATTCAAATCAGAATATTAAATTAAGAGAGAGAGAGATCGGCGGCGAATAGAGGGAGGATTTTTTTTCTGATCGAATCCTCCGGCTTCCTGATTCAACTTGGTAGATAATCCTCACCAGATTTCCAAGGAGCAAGGGAACATATCAGAAGATCAAATCTGTAGGAACACAATCAAAGTAGGGTTCCATTATGCTTCATATTTAACTTCATCGTTCTTCCTCCGATCTAGATCTGTAGATCAAACGACTGAAGATCATGTATTATCTTGAATCCACCCTATGCAATTAATTATTGTAGAAGCATGAATAGGGTGGCATGGTTTATTTAATTGAATTTGTTCTTGATATCCTAAGAACGGTCCTGCGAATTAAATAACAACTAATGTTGTTAGTCGTAGACTCGAATCCTACAACTAGGTAAAATCTCTTCGAGATTTGGCTTCTTCTTCTCCACCACTACTCCATCCTGCACCGCAAATCCAGGTGGTGGCTGCTCTGCTGCTTGAGGGTTAGCATAGGAAATTCCCGGATGGTTCCTAGGATGATTGTAGTTGTAGGGCTGATTATGGTGCTGGTATCCTCCACGATAATTATTTTGATAACCGCCCCTTTGAATAAAATTCACATCGGCACAATCTCCTTCCAGTGGACCTTGCACTGGTTCTATCACAGCAACTGCCTTTTCTGACTTCAGTGTAGCGAAGTCCTTTCGCAATTTCTTCACCTCGGCTGCCCAATCTAGTTCTTCAGCGGCCTTTTTCTCCACTACTTTCTCAACAGCCTTCACAGGGCAACTTCGAATTGAGGACCAGCGTTGATTGTTGTTGGCCATCTTTTGGAAAAATTCCATAGCCTTCTTCCAACTTTTCGTCATGATGGTGTCACCCAGTATGGTATCCACCAACTCAACGGTCCTCTCATTGAGCCCCTCATAGAATGCTTCTGCTTGCTCGCCCGGAGGTAGGCAATGTCCTGGGCAAGATCTTAGTAGCTCCTTGTAGCGCTCCCACGCTTCATAGAAGCTTTCATCTGGTCGTTGAGCAAACCAGATGATCTCCTTCCTTCTCTGTCTGATGACGTTCGGAGGAAAGAAATTTTCCAGGAATTCATTCTGTAATTCAGTCCATGTACTGATACTTTCCTTGTCCAGTGCAGTAAACCAAGACTGTGCCTTATCCCGCAGAGAGAATGCAAACAAACGCATTCGGATGGCATTCTTGCTGACCCCTCCGATTTTGACAGTATTGTAGAGCATCAGAAATTTGTCGAGATGTGCATATGGATCCTCAGTCTCTCTTCCGCCAAATTGATTTTGTTGCACCATTTGCACCAATCCGGTCTTCAGCTCGAAGTTGTTTGCGTTGATGCCAATCCTGAAGTCTTTCTCTTTGAACTGAGGTCGATACCTCATTTGCATAGCTTCTTCTTCCTCATCCTCATCTGACTCCTCGGGTGGATCCTTATCTTCTTTGTCTTCATCCCTTGGAATATCTTCAAAGAGTGGATTGGGTCGAATGCACCGTTGGTTCCGATTGTTCCTCTCAAGATTCCTTTGGAGATTCAACTGCTGAAGTTGTGCCCTCATGGCTTGGACTTCTTGAAACAGTGTTGTTTGCTCCTCCAGGGTCATCATCCGTGGAGGTGGCTGATCGATCGGCTCGGGTTGCACGACCAGTTGCGGCACATGGTCCGGTGGTGGAACGTTTTCTGCCATTGTTTGATCAGTTGAGCTTTCTTGGTACGCTTATTCCTTCGGATCTTTCTGCACGTGGCTTCGATATTCGGGTAATAGTAGAGCGGGTCCTTTCCTTTAGCTCTTGTACTCATGCACTACCTGTACAGCAAAGGAAATAGTGAAATAAAACTGGAAATAAACCGAAACAAATTAAGAACGAAAACTAAAATTCTTGAAAAAAATGACGGCGTCGATCGACGCAGAAACAAGGATCGACGCAAAATTCAAATAAAAGTACGAAAATTACAACCTAAATCAGTATTTCGATCATAGAATTAATAGTAAGATTATTTCTATTCTTTCCCCGATAACGGCGCCAAAATTTGAACGAAAAATTATTTTATCAGCGATTTTGCTAAGCTAATAATAAAGCGGCAAATAAATTATCGAATCCTACAGGGAAGAAATAATGAAAAATCTTAAATACTAAAACATAGGTTCTCAAAATACTGGTTAGGAAAGAAAACAAACTTTGGGGTTTGTTTCGAACTTCTTTCGCAAGTTAAAATTGAACAGGAAAATAAAAGACTTTTGATGAAGCAGATGTGAGAAGTACAGATTCCAGGGATATCTACCTATCAAGTATGACATGTATGAATGAATTAATTAATTCCCAATTTCATTCCTATTCGTAGTGAAACATTAGAAAGGTATAATGAACTTCTTTGTTGGAAAATTATCTATCTCCGCTCGGTCTCAAGATGAATTAACTAACTCCAAAAATCCACAGATTTATTCCTATAATCTATTTCCTTCTGCTCAGACAAGAAATCAAATTATATTGTGAAAACTCTTTCCATTGAAAACTATTACAGTTACGTCTCAAGTTCCCAACTAATTAATCCTAAGATGTGGCCAGCAAACTCAAGATTATGAATAAGCACAGATTTCACAAACTACGATGGGAAAGAGAAAATAATTCAATTAATCAAACATGCATACATTGATAGTTCGAAACCCTAGAATTTGAGAAGGAATTTAGTTACACATATTTATGAATAGAATCATCAGAGATAAAGAAAAACATGAACTGTATAAAACTTGGGAGTAGATGTCTTCCCACAAAAACCTGTCTTCAATCATAAAAACCTAAAAACTCTTGGAAATCTTTAAAATCTTCAACTCTAAGTTCTCCTAAATTCTCCATAGATTTCCACACTAATTTTCGAATTTTACATGGCCTTTTATAGTAGTGATAGATGTATCAAGCAGTATCTAGGATTAGATATGTCTCTATCTTCAAATCAGGAGCATATTAGGAATTCCCAATGCCGCGTCCATCGATGGAGAAATCGCGTCGAATGTCGGCCTTGAAGGACCCACGTCGATCAACACACATCCTGCATCGATCGACGTGGACCTAGTCTTTGCATCTTGTGTCGATCTCCCTTCAATCCTTTTCATCGATCATCCTCTCGAATGTCTGCGTCGATCGACGTGGACCTTGAACCTCGAGCAATTTCTGATTCTTCCCTGTTTCCAACTAAAAACCTGCATAATTCACCAATCACGACATTACGAGCACAACAATCAATCCATGCACAAAAAGACACGTAAAACAATCTAAACATCACCCGATTAGTCAAAGAACAAAGAGATAAGTTGGTAAAAATACTAACTTATCAGTTCCCGAAGATTATGTCAGATAAGGCATTCAATAAGCTGATGAGTGAAGTCATTCTAGCTTATACTGAGAAGGAAGTTGCTGAGAAGGAGGAGGTTATCTTGGTGGAGACGGAGGAGAACATGGTGGAAACAATTGCCCCGCAAGGGGAGGCAAATGTTTCTAAGGAAACATAAGTGGACCGGGAGACCACCCTAGAAAAACAGGTGGAGGAGAAAATTTAAGAAAACAGGGTGACCACCCCTAGAAGAATAGCATAATAAAAAACTGGAGAAGTGGAACCAGTTCGATGTGGTGATGAAAACTCATTGGCTCTTGACCTTGTTGGTTCCAATGTAGATAGTGCAGATCTTTTGGAGCTCAAGAAAGAGACCAATTTTGAGGAAGAGTTGTAGGGTGTGTTGTGTTTTGATTTCATACAGATACAGGGCCCAAGGAACCGACGAGAAAGATAACAAGAAATACCTCAAGAAAACAGGAATAAGGGGAAGGATTAAATCAAAAACAACAAAATAAGATTAACAAACAAATATGAATAATTTATAAACAATAAAACACGCAAGATAGAGTCAAAACCATATGCCGAACAGAAGAGGTAGGTGCATAATACAATGTAGCAGTTTAATCATAGTTACATCTAAGCCAGATATAAGCGTGAAGAATATAAGAAAGTTGAATGCCTGAAATGACATCGATTGCCCTTATTTATAGTTCATAGGGGAGTGAAATACAAGTCTCCTAATTATCTAAACCCTAGCCCTTAGGCTTTTCGTGTTTTTAGGAGTTGTTGGAGCTACCTCCGTGGAGATAGGGGCTATTGCAACTGCATGCATGTTTCTCGCAACTGTTGGGGCTTATTCGCAAGTTTGCATCCTGGAGACCTCGCCTAGATACCTCCATGGGGTATCTCTCCTAGGCAGGTGCGCTCGTCGACCTCTTCGAAGAGGTATTAAGGTGCGTGCTCCATCCTTCCGTCCTGCTTGATTTTAAGCTGTGTTGTGCACCTGCTCGAGGTGGACCTGTAAAGCTGCACCTGCACAGCTCCTCCCAAGCTACGCAGGTGCTATCAGTTGCTTGCACGTAGTTATTCTTGGAGTCCGAGTTTGTATTTCAGCCCCCTTCAGCAGGCTCAGGTACATCTACTTAGCTCTTGACCCCAACAATAGGCCCTTCGGCTCTAGGGTGTACCTGCAATACACAGCACAGTCACGACACTTTGTTGGTTCAACCATAGAGGTTCATTTTGTTTTCAAATTTGATTCGTTTAAAGTGCTAGGTGTCGATCTTCTGTGTTAAGAGGACTCAGGTTATGGCCAACGCGGGTCCTGATGAGATAGTCTAATCTATGTTAGTAGGTCGTTTAAGGAGTCCGTGCAAGTAGGCCCCGGACACCTCCAAAAAGATGGCTCGAGTGTGCAGTCGTGGGTCCGATAACCATGACGTTCATCAGGGGGTACCTCATTTGGGCAGCCCCTTCTTGGAGTCTGTTCTCCCGAGCCAAGCACTTTGGTCTACCATTGGGATTAGCGGAGGTTCGTGCCTCTCTTTTAGCTCAATCCATTGCTTTTAGCGAGGTCCCATCTTGTTTTTGGTAGTTTACTGAGGTTGAGAGCCCCGATGAGTTCTTGCCCACGAGTGTTCTTTAGTGGCTTCTTTGATCACCGAGAATCTAATCGTCCGCTGCAGCCCCAAGCATGTCTGGTTGTTCATATTTCAGGGTGCACATACCAGGTCTTTTGATATATGTTGCGCCTCACTGTAGACCCTAGTGAGATTTCTGGGGTACGAGACCGTCGGCGTGCGAGGTTGTCAAGGTGTGAGGTCACTGAGGTACGAGCCTTAGATTTCACGCCGAGTGTGTAGTGATTGTTTTGTGATTAACTGCCACCGTAGGGGCAGTTATGGGAGGCAGTTGAAGGGTCTTGGAACTGTTGAGTCGCACTCTCCCATGTAATCACATCCTTCACTAATCATATCACCTTCCCTCTTTTCCTGCCAATTTGCATCTTTTTTCTATCCCTCGCACGGTCCGTTTGACAATTCTTATTCTTCCATGGCGATCAACCCTCTCCTCGCATTCGTTGCCACTTTGTTTTGCCTCTTTATGCGGTACACTTTATCTTCTTTATCTTTGTATATTGCATGTCGTTTCTTTACATGCTCACCTAAGTTTAGTTAGATTTCTATCATTACTCGCCTTCTTCAGATTTTTGCCGCATTACCGTGTGATTTTATTAGAGTTTTGCTTAGGTTGTTTTCTCTGCATAAGTGTTAGGTGGTCGTACTGTGATTCAACGAAATTTTGGTCTCCTTTTCTTGTTTGCTTGATTATGGCCTTTAGACGTCCTTGGACTCTCTCGCCTTCTGCCTCTCCGGCTAGGTCTGCTGTTTAGTCTGTTGGTGATATTGCCTCGCTCCCTCCTACCCAAGCGTTGAAGGAACCCCTTCCTGTAGTTCCACTTCAGACGCAGGAGGTGGTTGACATCCTGGAAGTATCGTCTTCCTCAGGTTCTAGGGTTGAGCGCACCCTTAGGAGAATTAGGGATGTCGCGCCAGCTGCTACGGAGGAGCAGTTTGAGGAATTTATGGGTGAGGTGATATGTTCCAGAATGAATCACCTTATCCCTTCCCTTGATCAGAGCCTTATCCCTTCCCTTGATCAGAGGTGTAACAGTCTGCCTCTGGGTTTTGTTTCTTTCTATCTCCATGTTGTGGATAAGTGGGTTGGCTTCCCTGTGCACCCCTTTTTCTGCAATGTACACCGTTCTTGAAGGGTCTCTCCCTTCCAGATATCGTCTATGAGTTGGTGTCATCTTATAGGTAATTTTTTGACCTTCTTTGACCTTGGGTAAGGTCTCCCCAGCCTTAGGGAATGGAATCATAACTAGCGTTTTAACTATTTTGATAATGGGTACTACTACAATACCAAGTGGTCGGGGGTGAGTCTTTGGTAGTTTCAGGCTCTCCTAGGAATTTGTCGGGTTGGCTCGATAAATACTTTTTTCTTGAGATGGATCCGGTGGCTCCGTAGTTCCTGACCTATGGTGGCAAGGCGATAAGTCAGTTCTATTTTCACATGCTTGATTTCCTTTTATTTCCTTATTTTGATCTGATCAGTTGTGTTCTTTATTTGTGCAGAAGTTCAAATAACTGCTCTTTTGTGTTCTTTATTTGTGCAGAAGTTCCAAAGACTGATCTTACATTGCAGGAAACTACAAGGATTGACTTCATTTATCTGGAGGGGGAGAGGACATGGGATTTGATTTTTGGAGGTCGTAGTGTGAATGCCAGGTCCATTTGCTACTCGGATGGGAGGATAATTGAGCTTTCTAAGTATTACAGGTGTGGGATCATGCATCCAGGGGTCATTGCCCAGATGTTGGCCAGCAAGAAAAAGGCTAGGGAGGAATCATCAAAGGATCAAGAGGACACTTCTTCTTCCAAGAAGGTTGCGGGAACCTCCATGACTTCTACTGTGAGGGGGTTTGCAGGTCAGCAAGGTGCGGAAGCAAGTAGGAAGGGTGCAGGTTCAGGTCGTCAAGATGCGAGTGGGCATCCTGCTTCACACCATTTATCGAGGATCCATGACGATCTCTCTTCGTACAGGACCGGCTCGTCTAGGCACGGGTTGGTGGAGGATCACTCTGGTGGAGGTCGGAGACTGTTGCGGAGGCTGCAGTCACGAGAGGTTTTTGGCTCGAGCCTTGGCAAGATAGGGGGTACATGCCAGCCACAGGGCATAACTATCGTTCCCCTCCCCCGCCGGCTCCTATTTTGGCTCTAGAAGTCCAGGTAGCCCAGGTATAGGCCTTCTATGGCAAGGTGCGGAAGCTACTTCTTGAATCTGAAACATTAGAGGAAGGGGATACCGACCTTGCTCATCGGGTTCTGGATTTAGACTGGAGGTTCCTTCAGGTAAGTATTTACATCTCGAACTTGCCCACCTTGAATCCTTTCTTTGATTTTGCTTCTCTTAGTTTTAGGTGAGCATGGATCCTATCAACCTGCCAAAGGACCTGATCTCAAAGGTGGATCACCTGGGGTCCGAGATGCGGAGGGCGAGGTCAGACCTCGTTCAGGAGAAAGGGGGCCGCACAGACCTGGTAGAGAGAGTGAAGGTCCTGGAGGGGAGCTATGTAGGGCGGATGGTAACCTGAGGAGGCTGCAGGACAAGGTTGCTGAGCTGGGACGGAAGTACGTGGACCTCGAGAAGGTGGCAGAGGTGATCTCGCGGATGGCCGATGAAAGGGACTCTCTTCGCAAGAGGTTGCAGGTGTAGTGGAAGAATTATAAGAAGGAGGTCGACTATGAGCAGGTCGTCTTTCACCCCAACTTTAAGGAGACCTTTGATGTAAGTCCTTATCGCCTTTTAGTGTGTCTCTTGCCTTTGTTTTTTCCTCCTTAATCTCCCTTACTATCTTCCAGTTGATGGTGGAGGAGGCCATGCACCTCCCCGAATCTAAGCTGGCCTCTCGAGTTGCACAGCAAGCCACAGGTGCCTCCCGTGATCCATGGACATGTTCACGAGCAACCACTATCTCCAGAGTTGCATGCCTCGCAAGTTAATACTGTATCAGGAGGTCTTGTGGAGGTTATTGATGCAGTATTTTTTATCAAGTAAAAATTATCGAACACGAAGACTCAATTCGCCCGTTGTTTAAGTAAAAGGGATTGATTTTGGAACCTAATATCTAGACGCGATAAAAAATGGTTTTGAAAGATCAATTTTAAACTACTTAGAATTCTAAAGATTAACGTAACAATAAAATAAAATGCCAATCAACTTTCTTGAGATTACCAAAGAGAGAGTAGTTGAGGAACATAGGATGGATTGGGTAGATTATGAATATGCTTGGATTTGCTAACTTTACTAACCAATTTCAATCGATAGTTTGGGTTGGTTCATCAAAATCTAGTTAAAACCCTTAGTACCGGTGCAATAACTGTCGATTAACTTCAATCTCAACCTAAGTCTAGGTATGTTGATTTCAGTTAACTCCCAAAAGCTCAAGAACACAATGACCTAGATATCAATTCACCCATCTTCTAAGTGAAACAACACCTAATTATTATTGCAATCCCCTCTAATTCACAAACCTATCAAGTTAGTTCATTGAGGCATACTTCCCAACACATGGTGATCAATCATGAAAGGAACACAAATTCAAACTCACAATAATAATAAAACCCTTGAAAATTCAATTACTCAAATCCAAACAATATTCAAATCAATCCCAATCACATCCAAATCCTCAACAATGAATTTAGCTACTCATAATTACAATGAAAATCGTCACAATCCCAAAGTAAAACATGGAAGAGAAAGGAGAATAAGAAAGCTTAGGATTTTAATGATGAATCTTCAAAACCAGCTTCGAATCCTTCCTTCCACCTTCAATTTCCAGCCTTGAGAAGTGAAAATAGCCTCTAACTCGTGCCTTAGTCTCTCTAGGGTTTGCAAAAGTCGAACCCCTAATCTGTTCCATTCCTTGGACTTTTATAGTTCAGAAATCCGCAGCCCAACAGATGGATCCCGAACGGAATCACCCTTTGCAATTATCCATCCCGCGCGGAATGGATCGAAGGAAAGAACCCGAAGGTCCCGACCCGTCCCGAACGAGACGGTTCCATCCCGAGCGGGATTGGCTACGGCCTCTAATCTCCATCTCCTTGAATTCACGCCAAAATGACGTATCCCGAACGCCACAGCTGCCTCCCGAGCCTCGGTCCCGAACGGGACCGACCTCGAATTTTCGGTAAATTTTGTGTTTTCCTGTCCCTAACGGGACATATGCATCCGGAATGGGATTTGCTTCGGCCAAAGCCTCAATTTAGCTCAAAAACTCGAATTTCTAACACTTTTCATGTCTTGCACACTCAAAACAACTCTAGAACACCAAGTGAAGGAAAATCAATGAAAAGAATAGATATGTGTGTGATTTGTGCATCTTATCCTCATCAAATCATTCAATTCATATTCCAAAAACAGTGCAAATTATGCACATATCAGTTATCCCTCGTTTTAAGATGCTTGGGGGTGATGGTTTCATCTTAGGACCTGGTGACCTGCCCTTGACTACACCTCTGAAGAGCCCCAATGCCTCATCTCTTGCAGACGTGCCGGTAGTTGCCAAGCCAGTTGTCCCTGAGTCCGGTGATGCTTCCCACTCCTTTGAGCCTGTAGAATCTGCAACCAATCCTTCTGAAGTCCTGCCTTAGATGAACCTTTATTTTCCCGCACGAAAAAATTTAATTTTCTGCATAAATATTTTCATTTTCTGTCTGGACAACTTTAAATTCTCTGCAAAATTTTTGCTTTTTGGTCACCGATGTGCGGCCCCTTTTTGAATGGTTTATGATTTCAGTCTTTTGGCATATTGTGGCTATTTGATAAATTATTTCTACACATGTGCCAGTTGTAAATGTTGGAAGTAGGTGATGCGTTAAGCATCGATAGCCAACCTTGTAGGTGATATGAGCAGGAAATTGGGGTATAGAGAGTTCAAGGGTACATATCTAGGTTAGTTGTAGACGGGTTGCTTCTTATATCATGTCATCCCTAGTAGGTGCAATTTTGTATTTGGTTATATATAACATCCTGTTATTAATTGGGTGAGTAAGACATTGCCCCTCTGACGTCCAAGTTAGTAATGGCTCGAGAAATAATTGAAATAATAAAATATAATGTATAAGAGAAGGGTATCTGTTGATGAAGGTGGAGATAGCCTTGTACTTTCATGCATTTGCACCTTCAAAGATTAAATGCGGGGGTTTGGGCGATGCCTCCGACATCGCCCCTCCAACACGCAAGTTAGGACGTGTAGAGAACAAAAATCCAAAAAAAATTGTAAATAATGATTTTAAGAAAGGCGTATCTGAAGTGCCAAGTTCCTAGGTTGGAACTCACCGAAAATACTTTTTTAGGTGCTTAATGTTCCAAGAGTTTGTGATTTTTCTTCCGTCCAGTGTAATCAGGTTGTATGCACCTCGACCAACGACCTTAGAGATGAGGTAGGGTCCTTCCCAGGTAGGTGCAATCTTTCCCATGCTGCGATCTTTTATGTTCTGGAACACCCTTTGTAGCACCAAGTCTCCCTCTTTGAAGCTTCTTAGCTTTAATTATTTATTGAAAAATCTTTCCACTTGGGTTGTTTGTTGAGCCATGTTAGCACGTGCTTCATCGCGTGCTTTGTCAATCGGTTCGAGATCTTTGAGCAAGTCTTTTGAGTTTATAACCTCGTCGTTAAACTTGATTCTCGGGCTTCAAGCTCTTATCTCCACTGTAGGCGTTCTGGGTGTCGTCCTATAGGACTAAAGGGTGGCGGGTAACTCTTCCACCCATCCTCTCTTGTAGGTGCTAAGCCGCTTCTTTAAGGTTGCCATTAGGGTTTTATTGGTTGATTCTGCGAGGCCGTTTGCTTCCGGATATCTTGGAGTGGAGAAAGTGATTTTGATCCCTTATTTGTCGCAGAAGTCTCTAAGCTTCCCGCTCGTAAATTGAGCTCCGTTATCTATTCTAATCTTCTTTAGAACTCTAAAGCGGCATAAGATGTGTGTCCATAAGAACTTGATGATGTCAGCGTCGTCGGTTTTCCTTAGAGCTTCAGTTTCTACCCATTTTGTAAAGTAATCAGTGGCTACTAGGACATACTCCTTTTGTGCCGTGCCACGAGGTAGCTTTCCCCATCCCCCAAACCGTGAAAGGCCATGGGGCAATCATGATGTGTAATGGTTCTGCGCTCCGGTGGGAAACTATCTAGAATTATTGACACTCGTCGCATTTCCTTCGTACTCGCTTGCGTCCCTTCTCAGGGTAGGCCAGTAGAATCCAACTGATATTACCTTGTGTGCTAGGAATCTTCCTCTTGCGTGGTTGTTGCAGTCGCCTTCGTACACCTCTATTAGCAGGTTTTTTGCTTCTTCTTCGCTGAGACATTTAAGTAGAGGTCCCTCCAATAATCTTCGATAGAGTTGCTCCTCAATTATCGTAAATTTTGTGGCTTATCTCTCAAGCTTTGCGGCTTCACACCAATCTTCGGGGCACTTGCCTTCCTTAATAAACTGGATTATTAGGCGTATCCACGAGTTTTTGTTTGTCCTCGTGCGTATCTTGTTTGATTGTTGGTTCGTCGACCCACACAATGGTTATTGGTTGAGAGGTTTTTTTGATAACTGCGGAGGCGAGATTTGCTAGTGCGTGAGCTTGACAGTTCTCTTCCCTCGCGACGTGTTTGATTTCACACTCTTCAAACTCTGCCTTCAGCTGAGTTGCTAACTTGTATTATGGAAGTAGTCTTGGTTCTTTTACTTGGTATTCGTTGGTCATTTGGCATACTACGAGTTGCAAGTTGCACCTTACTTGAATGTGGCAAGCCCCTAGCTCCTTGGCTAGCTGGATTCAATTGATTAGCGCCTTGTATTTGGCTTCGTTGTTTGTGGTGTCGAAATTAAGTCGGATTGCTCACTCGAAGGCTTCACCCCATAGATTTCTCACGATCATGCCTACTCTATTTCTTTCTCGGCCTCTTGGTGTAGATTCGCTGTGAAATCTGCTATGAAGTCGGCTAGTACTTGTGAATTGATCGTCGTACGAAGTTGAAACTCTAACCCGTATCCCCCAAGCTCGATGGCCTATTATCATAGTCTTCTAGACAAGCTAGTCTTGGAGAACCCAATTTGCAGTGGATATGTTTTCACTACCGTGATCTTGTGAGCTTCGATGTAAGGTTGCAACTTGTATGTTGTTATTACGAGCGCAGTGCTAGTTTCTCTAGAGCCATATACCTTGTCTCCACGTCCACCAGAGGTTTGCTAGCGTAGTGCACCGATTATTTTTTACTTTTTTCTTCTCGTACTAGGATAGCCCTAATGACTTGTCCAACACAGCGAGGTACAACTGATGGATTTATATACTGAAAGCATTATGATTGGTATATTATGTACAAGGTCGATTGGTTAATATACTGGGAATCATAAATGTTGTATGTTCATCTCCTGTCTGAATTAACAAACATGTGTCACAAGTGTAGTATGGATCGTATGGATCGTTTGACCTAGCGAGATATAAATGATTATCACAGCTGAGACAGTTCTAGGATAAACTCTCGGTGTAGGCTGCAACATACGCAGTAATAAGCATCTCATCTTGGATGGCTTGGTATGCTGGTGTGGGGAACACATTGATAAGGACCTAAGTTGAGATCGATTCTTTTATCTGACATTAAAAGAATCTAGATCTCTATGGCTTGGTGAGATCCTAAGCCTTTATGAAGGTACAGAAGTATATGCAGACTGTGTATTACTTTGAGTTGCAGTGAATGACTATGGTTGAGCTTGTATATTTGTTTCTTGGGTAATAGCAGTTTGTGTATGACTGTCTGGTACTGGAACTAGGTAACCTCATCCAGTATAGGATGGTGACATTCTCTGAGAAGCTCAAAAGGTCCGTTATGCTAAAGTCCTGCAGGCTGATTAAGTTCAAGCATAAGTGAAAAGGTTTGAGTGGATTGACTCAGGAATATAAGATGTTAATTAATTAAATAGCTTGTCAGAGCTTAAATTAATTAACGAATGTCTGTAACCTTAAATGTGGGGATAAACCGAGCCCATGTAACCCGTACCTCAAAATGTGGTAGCAAATAGGTAGGACAATATTAATTAATTAATTATATTCTGGGTTGAATATGGGAATTAATTAATTGATAGGCCTTATTTTCTATTTGCATTCGGGTCCCTGGTCTGGCCCATGGAAACTCAGGCCCAATAGAAGTCCAGTATTTTCCTATAAATTGGCCTCAGTTTCTCAGATCTCACCAAGCCACAAGATCATAAGTTGCACACAACAAACCAGAATTTGAGAGCTGTGGTAATCGACTAGATCTGAGAAACGAGGAGGAAATTATGCTTCTCAATCGGGCAAGAAATCTGAAGGGAATCTTCACCAGATATTCAGATTGAGTTGGGATACAATCAGAAGATCAGATGAGGAGGATCTTCTTTCTTCTCTCCCTCTTCTGTTTTCAAAAATATCATTATATTTTCATCAGATTTAAATCCTTTTATCTGTTAGGGAAATAATCTTTGTGCATGGGAAAAAGATCAAGAGGAATCTCCGCGGACTCGTTCTTCAGGGTTTCGCAATCTTGGTATTCCGCATAAACCTTCTTTATGCATAATCAATAGGAGCATTCTAGGAATAGTCATAGGCATAGCAATATATTTTTTATATTCCAATTAACGATCCGGGCAAACGGACTTAGTGATTCAGTTCACGAATCCCTTCAACAACAACATCGCCTCTCTTCTATCTGGTTTGGAGAGTAGTGGAGGATTGGTAAGGTAGTGATTTAATTCTTCGAGTGCCCTCATGCAATCTTCTATACATTCAAGTTTTTTGCCTTTCTTTAGTGCCTGAAAGAAGTTGTGCGTCTTTTCAGAGTACCTCGAAATGAATTGTTGAGAGCTGCTAGCCTTCCCGTCAGCCGCTACACCTACTTAGGGTTGCGCGGGTGTGCAATGCTGGTTATCGCCCTAACTTGCGTTGGGTATGCTTCAATTCCTCTTTTTATCATGATGCAGCCTTTGAATTTCCCGGATGTGACTCTTAAAGAGCACTTTGCTGGATTGAGCTTCATGTTATACTTGTCGAGTATGTTAAATGCTTCTTCAAGATGCTTAACGTGTCAGCCTGCTTCCTTTGATTTGATGAACATATCGTCTACATAATCTTCCATCGTCTTCCCGATGAAGGGTTCGAGCATCTTGTTGACTAATCGTTGGTACGTTGAGCCATCGTTCTTTAATCCGAATGGCATGACTTTGTAACAGTAAATCCCCTTGTTGTTAATGAACACCATCTTCTCTTGATCTTCCGGATGCATTTGTATTTGGTAATAACCAGAGAACGCATCCATGAAACGTAGGATCTCATGTCCTTATATCGTATTCACAATACTATCAATGTGCAGTAGGGGGTATGGATCTTTTGGGCTTGCCTTGTTGAGATATGTGAAGTCCACGCATACTCGATTCTTTCCATTTTTCTTCTTGACGACTGCTCATTTTAAAATCTACATATAAATTGTAGAACAGTGGCAAATAAAATTTATAACTCAAGTCGAACCCAAGGGAATTGTGTGGGGAAATTACCTCTTGTACTAATTATTATCCAAAAATTCATTGTTTGAGTGAACAGAAAATCAGAGTTTTGATTTGGAAAATAAAGATGACAATACTGAAAAGTGAAGGGTTTGTGAAAACAAATTTAAAAGAACACAGATTCTAGGGCGAACAATTAATCATAATACATGTAAATCAATTAACTCGTATTGGTAGGAAATCATAAAAATACTATAGCTTCTTGATCAGACAATTATAGCCTAGGTTACTATTATGTGAATGTGTATGATTTGTCGGCCTCAATAACACAAAAATAATCAACTTTCTTTAATTTCACACATTAATCCCTACAATTATTATCTTCCCCTAGGACAGAAATTCAATTGTATTCAAATTCCTTTTCCTATTATCAATCTTTCCCTCACGGTCTTTGATTAACAACTATAAACCTAGAATTAATTTTATCTCTCGATCTTAAATCAATTCTAGACTCTAACAATTAAATCAGGGATTCAAAACCATGCAGTTTGAGTTAATTAATTAAACATGTATTCAAGATCAATAATTCATTGCCCTAGAACCCGCTAGGGTTTCAAGCCACTCATCGCAAATAGAAATCCAAAAGAAAACATATTAAATTGCGTAAAAGTAAAGAGCTTACAATACAAATAAAGGGTTTCGTGTTTTCCAACTCTCAAAACTCTAAAAATTTTATTGCAGATTGAAAGATAATGATAAGGTTCTCCAAAAATTGAAATTACAAGGATATATATAGAGCGGGATGTGTATCTTATCAAATCCGGGGCTAAAAATATGATATAATTCAAATTTAATTGAATTTTTGCGTCATTAGGTTCACGTCAATCGATGTGGATTCCATGTCGATCGATATGAAATGTCCACGTCGATCGATGTGGATTCCACATCGATCGATATGGTCCTTCACTTTCCACACTTGGTCATTTCTCGCCCTTTCTGCGCGGTCTCACTGTTTTGACCATAACATCCTCTCCCAAACTCCGATTGACCCGATTCCAGTTGCGTTGGAAAGCTAAATCAAAGATCTATCCATTTGTATGCGCCAATAGCCCGAATTCCTTGTGTGGAAGAATCGTTCACTGCTACTCTTGCATGTCACTGCTTTCAGAACGGTTTTCCAGTGAATTTGGCCTAAAACCTGTAGAATCAAACCATAGCACGCATAATACCACTCTATATAGACTCATGCATAAAATATATAGATAAACTCAATAAAATTACATAAAATAGTAGAAAATAATATAGATTAGTGAATAAAATTATGAACTCGTCAAAACCCCAAACTTGAATGTTTGATTGTCTTCAATCAATAGGCAAAAAAGAAATCAAAAGATCATGCAGTTAAAGTGCAATGCCTCACGAGATTCATCACAGTCAAGGATAAAAAATCAACTACACACAAGCAATTCGAAAGAGACAGAAAATTCATCAACGGTGGAAGAACTCAAAGGAAGTGTATCACTCAACTCTCAAGTGTTTAAGTTATAGATGAAAGCACTAAACAACATGTATGAAGAAATTTCTACCATAGGCTTGCAAATTTTCTAATATCTCCACTGCTAGAATGTGCACGCAAGTCTAGAATCAAAAAAGACTTTCGATAGGTTGTAACGTAGGCTTTTTCTGACAAGGTAGGGAAATATGGCCAAGTGACTAAAAATAAACTGAGTTAATTACTCTCAATAAATCTCAACCCACCATCTAACTTCATCCACCTCATCTCCTCATATACATCAACAACCTCCTTTTTCATTAATAAAATTTTTTCTAGCTCATATGAATCTCTTATGCTCTTTAATAATATCATATATTTTTTTTCTTTTCAGAGAGCTTATGAGAATTCTAATTATTTCTTGAGCTTCTCTAACATACATCTTTCACCAACCACTAATTTATCATTTCTTATCTTCAATTCACTAATCTACCCCATACATACCACAACTCAAGACACGAGTGAGACAATACTTTTCTTAATCTCATAGACAAGGAAAGAAAAATTGTACAGGCTCAAAGTGGCTAGCTAGGGAAAATTTAATTGTGAAGGGATAGTGTTTAGGATATTGGGTTAACAAAGATGACCTAATATCATCTCCGAAACTTGTGCACACTTTGCAGTCTAAAAACATAAAATAGGCAAGTTCTAGAGAAATCAAATCACACATGTGAATCTCACATCAAACAAAATAAAGGCTCAAATTCTCACACAAGGGTTCAAAAATTTTCTTCCACTGTAAATTTTAAATCAGCTCAATCAGCATGCAAGTATAAGCGTCAAATCAATCTTATCATGCGGTATTCTACATTCATAGGCATCTAACCACAATAACAATCAATTCAAACTCAACCCTCAATCAATTCTAATCTCACAATCTCATTCAGGTTATCTCAAAACTCAAAAAAATTTCCCACAAAATAGCAGAAAACAAAAAAGAAAAAAATTAACGACGGAAAGCAGAATAAGTAAAAGATAGAACGTTCCATCTCTTGTCCACATCCCCCCAAACTTATTTCCAACTCAAAGAGTGGACTAAGCTTGAAAATCAGACAAAAGAGGGAACGATACGTGGTAGTTGATCTCAGACATCAACATTTTATCCCCTGGAGTCTTCAAATATCGCGCGGCGTGAATTGTTGCAGCTGGCATTTCACGTCGATCGATGTAGGGTTGCATCGATTGATGTGAAGCCTTCTTGTCTATCCCTTCTTTGGATCGAAGTGTATTTCATCGGCTGCTCGGCCTCGATAGATGCTAGGCTGCGTCAATCGATGCCGAGGCACGACTCCAATTTTTTTTAAACTGCAAAATAACTGTTATTGAAAAATAAAAGCAAAAATAACAAAAATTCGAAATAAAAATGAAAATTGAAAAGGAAACACGTAAAAGGTTGGGTTACCTCCCAACAAGTGCTTGATTTAACGTCGCAGCTCGACGATACCTCAAATCACCAGTAGGGAGGTCGGGTCGAGACTCGCCGACCTTTGGCATCCACCATGTAAACCTTCTGGTCCTTGACAATGGTGGTGAGCTCAGAAAGAAGTGGCTTAGTTGACAATTTCACCCCTTTGTTTCCTCGCTCCCACTCAATGGCAGCTACTTCCTCCTCCTCAGATTCATCTCCTTCTTTAGTGGTGGAGATCCGATTGCACTCTGTCTTTTTCTTGCTTTTGTCGATCACAAAGGTGATCTTCTCATCGTTTGCCCGGAGTGTGATCTCGCCGCCACGACAGTCAATGAGAGTGGTGCTGGTATCGAGAAACTCACGCCCCAAGATCATGGGCATGTTCTCGTCCTTCTTCATCTCGTGAACCACAAAATCTACAGGAAAAATGAGATGACCCACGCGAATGAGCACATCCTGTAGTATACCTTTCAGGTGGGACATAGACCGGTCCGCCATCTGCAGGGTGATTGTTGTGGGCCTCATCTCTCCGATGTTGAGACGTTTATAGATAGATTATGGCATCAGGTTGATACTGGCTCCAGTATCACATAGTACTCTCTCGAAAGTGCGTCCCCCAATCTCAACCGGAATAGAGATGCACCCAGGATCGCTTCTCTTGATGGGCACCTGCTTTTGCAGTAGCAGACTACACTGCTCGTGGATCTTCACCGTCTCGTTCTCCACGAATTGCTTCTTCCCACTCATCAATTTCTGGAGGTACTTCATGTACCCTGGAATCTCCTTCAGTGCTTCGATCAGCGGGATATTGATGCTGGCCTTCCTCAGATTCTCCACAAATCTGGAGAACTTGGACTCCTCCTTCTACTTCGGGAACTGCTGAGGGAACGACAAAGGAGGTAGTTGATCTTAAGAATGCCTCAGATTTTTCCCGAAATGGGCTTCGGCGTCGATCGATGCATGGTTGCATCGATCGATGTGGCTCTGTGTGTGCATCGATCGACATGGCTCCGTCAATCAACATCTTTCTTTTCGAGCTCTCCTATTCCTCACTCTACGAACTATCCTCAGCGTCGATCAATGCGGGAGGTGGGTCGATCGACATCGAGCCAACTCCTGTGCAATTTTGCTCCTTCTCGCCACCAAACTCGTTCACAACCATCTCGGGACTCTTGTAGCTCATCCCAGATTTCATAGTGATGGCTTTGCAGTCCTTTTGGTGTAGGGATTTATCATGAACCGAATCACAAAATTCAAATGAACCGGATGGATTTATGGTTATTGCACATAACAACAATTAACAAACCCTAGCATGCTCCTATGAATTTAATGCGTGGATAAAGGGATTACCGTTATTCCGTAGAGTCTGATCCAATCTTTTGCGTTTGAATATCCAACAATCAATTCAACCACGCGATTCAAATAAATCTGCAGAAACTTAAATTAGAAATCTAATTTCTAGATTTAATTGAAATAAAGAAAAACAAAAGAAAGAATCCTTGTTCTCCAGATTAGATCTTCAGGGCTGTATCCCAATGCTGTTCACATCTGCTACTGGTGAGGATTCCACAGATCTGTAGTTGTAGGCCAGAGTCGGAAAATCCATCTCCTCCCTCTACAAGGTGCGCCGCCCAGCTCTCTCTCTCCCTAAGATTTTGACTGATTTGAATTATGATCAAGGTGGCTAGGGTTTCAGAGAGAGGGGTCTATTTATAGACCTAGTGTTTTATCTTTAATGGGCTAGTGGGCTCCATTCAACAAATTTAATTGGGCCAGTCCTGGGACCTAATGCAAATAATATAGTGGGCCTATAAATTAATTAATTCCCATGTCCACAACCCAGGACACAATCAATTAATTATTATTAATTCTTTTTCACCACAGAATTAATACTGACCTACCCCTTCATTACCACATTATGAGAACGGGTTGCATTAATTGAGAATCCCCATATTTAAGGTTACCGAACATTCATTAATTAATCGGAGCTTTTGACAAGCTCTATCTATAATTAATTAATATCTTATTATTCCTGAGTAGTACCACTCAATCCTTATCACTTGTGTCTGAACTTAATCAGCCTGTAGGACTTTGGCACGAAGAATGTCATTGAGCTCCTTAGGGAATGTCCTCATCCTATTACTTGGATATGGTTACCTAAACCCGGTCTCAAGCAGTACTACACGAACTATTGTTACCCAAGATACGAATATACGAGCATGTTACTTAGGCTCTCCACCATGGCAAGTCAAAGCAACAGTCAATCCGTGCAAACCCCTGAACCATCGTTAGGGTTTGTACTCAATCAAGAACGAGATCTTGTATTCGCTGATGTCAGACAGTTGAATACATCTCACTGTGGTCCATCAATACGCCACCCTTGCGTACCAGCATGTCAAGTAACCAAGACAGACTACTTATTCCGACAATGCCACAACCATCCGGACAGACGTATCCTCATACGCTGTCTCGACTGTGATCAGGTTTATGTCTCACGAGGTCAAGTGATCATACTATCTTCTGCGATCTACTACACGCTGTATGATTGTCCCTATCGGTGAGACAAGAGGATACCATTGTTACATACATGTAAGTTTGTTTGACAGATAGGAGAAATAAGTCGTCGTATACTCATTATAATAAATGCTTTCAGTATACAAAACCCATCAATCTTCCACTTATACTCAAAGCATAACTAAGCTATTACAGAGTATACAATGCGTCTATCTGGCCTGCTATCTCGTTAACCACTGTCAGTGGTCGGCATCCACCTCAAACCCAGCTCAAGAATATGTCTTTCGTAAACTTTCTGCGGCAAGCTCTTTGTAAATTGATCAGCGAGGTTGTCCTTAGTGTTAATCTTCTTGATCAGCACATCGCCCCTCGATATGATGTCTCGTATGATATGGTACTTTCTCTCTATGTGTTTGCTTACCCTGTGAGACCACGGTTCCTTTGAATTCACCACTGCACCAGAGTTATCACAATAAATTATGATGCTCCTCGGCAAACTCGGAATCACGCCCAACTCCAAAAGGTAGTTTCTGAGCCATACCCCCTCTTTCGAGGCTTTGGAGGCGGCAACATATTCCGCCTCCATGGTGGAATTCCGAGTCTGTATAAACCAAAGGGCACAAATCCTCACTTTGATAAACTAGGCAGTAATTCTTAGTTCTCTTCAAATACTTGAGGATGTGCTTTACCGCAGTCCAATGCGCCTGTCCAGGGTTAGACTGATATCTTGCTACCATGCCAACAGCATAACAGATATCTGGCCTGGTACACAGCATCGCATACATGAGGCTACCCACTGCTGAAGCGTATGGTACAAGACTCATCTCATATTTCTCCCGCTGTGTCTTAGGACACTGCCGACTAAAAAGACGAACGCCATGTCTGAAAGGTAGCAAGTCTTTCTTAGCGAGTTGCATGCTATACCGGGCTATCACAGTATCCATAAAGGATTCCTGGGATAAGCTCAACATCATTCTCTTACGATCTCGTAAGACCTTAATCCCAAGGATGTAGCCAGCTTCTCCTAAATCCTTCATTTGGAACTGTTCGGATAACCAACCCTTGATTTCCGACATAACTCCCTATTTGTTTCCAAATAGGAGTATGTCATCAACGTATAGTGCAAGGAAAACCACGCTCCCACTGACACAAAGTCGGTAAACAAAATTTTTGTTTTCCAGCTGAGGTTTGGCCTTAATCACATCGTTGAAACGTAAGGTCCATGACCTCGCAGCTTGCTTAAGTCCATACAAGGACTTCTTAAGCATCCAGACAAGATATTCTTCGCCTTTGCACACGTAGCCCTGAGGTTGCTGCATATAGATGTCCCTACCTTCTTCAAGGTAACCGTTTAGAAAAGCATTTTTGACATCCATCTGCCAAATCTCGAGGTCCATTTGCGCAGCTATGGCAAGGAGTATCCAGATGGATTTGAGCTTTGCTACGGGTGAAAAGGTTTTGTCATAGTCAATGCCCTATTTCTGACTATAACCCTTTGCCACCAGACTGGCTTTAAAAGCTGTGATTTCTCCATCCGCCCATTTCTTTCTCTTGTATACCCATTTGCAACCTATGGCCATAAAGCCATCTGGCAAATCAGTTTTCTGGTATACATACTTAGCAGTTATGGCTTCAATTTCAGAATCCATGGCAACACGCCATTTGTCAACATCCTTGTCTTGCACTGCCTCTTCGTAAGTTAGTGGGTCAGAGTCCTCATGTCCGTCTTTCGGGCTCAAGTCCGAAGACTCACCCACGAACATGTACCTTTCCGACTGGAAAATAACTCTCCCACTACGACGAGGCATCGGTGCCGTGTCAGTAGTAGGTTCAGTAACTTGTGGTTCTACACCTTGCACTGAAGAACGTGTCTGTGGTGCTGAACCTCTCACAGGTGCACCCACGTCTACACTTTCCCCTTCCCTTGGAATCGCATTCTCATTTTTAGTTTCTTGAAGAACGATATCACTCCTTGAATTGTGATTACTCACATACTCGTCCTCCAAGAATCTAGCGTTGGTGCTAATAACCACTCTCTGACTCTCAGGACAGTAAAAATAACCACCTTTCGTTTGTCTAGGATACCCTATAAACAGCATTACTTTTGACCTGCTTTCTAATTTATCAGGTTCCTTCGACAGTACGTGTGTCGGATAGCCCCATACTCTAAACTTGCACAAACTCGGTTTGCGACCAAGGAAGAGCTCAGAAGGCGACTTAGGAACTGATTTAGAAGGCACCACATTTAACATGTAAGTTGTTGTTTCTAATGCGTAGCCCCAAAACGAAATTGGTAAGTTTGCATAACTCATCATTGATCTTACCATCTCTAGAAGAGTCCTATTCCTTCTTTCAGCTACACCAGTTTGCTGGGGAGTACCCGGTGCAGTCCACTGGGATGTAACACGTTATTTGACAAATACTACAGGAACTCGTTACCGAGGTATTCGCCACCGCGGTCAGATTGCAGTGACTTGATAGTTTTCCCAACCTTCTTTTCTACCTCAGCCTTGAACTCTTTGAATTTCTCAAAGCATTCAGACTCGTAGTGAAGCAGGTAAACGTATCCGTACCTTGAGTAATTGTCAATGAAAGTGACGAAGTACTCGTACCCTCCACAAGCCTGCGTGGACATCGGTCCACATAAGTCAGAATGGATCAATTCCAACACTTCCTCTGCTCGAGACTGACTAGCCTTAAAAGGCCAAGTTGGCATCTTGCCCTCGATGCAGGATTCACAGACTTGGTAAGGTACAGCCCGGACTAAGTCCAATGTACCATCATCTACAAGTCGTTGAATCCGCTTCAAGCTGATGTGGCCCAGTCTCAAGTGCCAGAGATATGTAAGATCCTCATCAGAAGAAGTAAGTTTTCTCTTTCTAGGATTATCAATTTCGGATGAATTACATGCAATACTTGCGGAAGACTGATGATTGCAGTTAATAACATAGAGAGAATTATTCAGCATCCCACGACAGATAACACCGTTATTACCAATGAGAGAAACACTACTATCAAAATTAACTGAATATCCATCAACATAGAGTTTGGAAACTGAAATAAGGTTCTGCCGAAAATCCGGCACATATAAAACATCTCTCAAAGTTAAAACAGATTCATCAAAGTACAAGGTGAAATCTCCAATGGCAGCTGCACTCACTTGTGCTGCGTTTCCCATCGAGATGGTAACCTTGTCATTCTTCAACACCCTCCTCGGTGTGAACCCCTGCAAAATGTAACAAACATGATCAGTAGCTCCAGTATCCACTACCCACGAATGAGTAGAAACCGATGCTAAACATGTTTTCGTTACAAATGCAAATGACGTACCTTGTCCTTTAGCATTCAGACAATCCACCTTTCTGTATCCAGCACACCTATTCTTTTTTGGAGTGACCTTGACTCTCTTCACCTTCTTTGACTTGCATTCACTGCCTGCTTTCCTGAGCTTTCTTTCAGCATCATCATCTCCAACCTTAGAGGTTGTCGAACTAGTACTAGAAACATTCAGATTAGGTTTCCGTGCTCGCATGGAAGATTGCTCCACCACAAGGTCCTCAAGTAGCTCATGCACAGCATACTCTCCCCTCGCAGCAGCAACTACCTTAAAGTAATAAAAGGATTTCGGAAGAGAATTCAGGATGATATCAATCCCGCCTTGCGCACTAATATTACCACCCCGCACACTGAACTGTCTCATGAGATCAATCATAGACATCATGTGCGTTGTCACTGAACTATCTTCAACCATCTTCTTGCACACAAGATCGTGCACAAGTCCATAGTTAATAGTTCGCTCCACATTGCCATAAGCTGTCGAGAGTTCTTACCAGATCTCTCCAGCCCTCTCAAGATACTCATACTTGTGCTTAAATTTTCTAGATAGGGAACCCGTGATGAGCCAAAAGGCGAACTCATCAGCGTCCTCCCATCTTTCATAAAATTTAAGCTCAAGTTCACAGACCTTATCATGAGTACGCAATAGTGGATCCATGAAAAGAACATATGCTTGATTTTTCAGATAAATGATGTGTTTGATGTAAAAACTCCATTCAGGGAAGTTCGGACCAGTTAAAGAATTGAGAGCAAGAATATGATCAACAGTAGACATAGACATATCTGAAACAATAAAGAATCTTAAATAAGAACATACATGTAGAACTTCGAAAACAAATGCATTGAAAACCTTTTCATAAATCAAATACATATGTTTTCCACTAATTGCCCAAGAGTTCCCACTGCAAGCTACACTCGTAGACATTTACGATGTCACCCTCAACCAGAACTGCGGGTTTTAAGCCCCAATTCTTTAATTTCAATACCATGTCAGGAACCTTTCGATACTAGAAATTAATAATATGTGAAAACCTTAGACCAAGCCATCTCTCAAGGACAGGGAAGCAGCAACTGCATTATATCCTAAGATGCTTCTAAGCGATTGACCACAAATTTAACTCAGGCCAAAAGAGACAGTTTAGCATGGCACGTAACAATATTGCACAGCCCTTAAACCTTTTGTTATCTATAATTTAAATCAATCCTAGAATACTTATGAAAGAGATCTATGCAAGCTACACTCGTAGACGTTTACGCAAAACCCTCCCACCATTCACATGATTTAAATTGTTTGTCTAGAAACCCCAACAACTGTACCCATGTACCTCCAAAAACTAGCAAACTACACTCATAGACGTTTACTAGAGTGACAGATACACTTACAGCCTAGGACCGCTTTGTGGAGGTCTATTGATTTTAATTAAAAAATCTGCTTAGTATTTTTCTTTCAAAAAGGTTTCTTATATGCGCGCATATATTTTCTTTGTCATTATGTTTTCCAAATTTTTGCATGTAATTAAACAAGCCCAAAAATTACGAAAATATAATCCTACAAGAAATTAATCACATAAGCATGCTTGAAAAAATTGTAAATAATAAAAGCAGTAAATCATGCTTTTCCTATTATCTACACATGCTTAATTGCGCACATAATAAATCACCTAGCATACCAGGACAATTAAGGCAAAACAAAATTCCTCAAGGCCCCACAAAACAGAAAAATAAAATCCTATCTATTACAATTTGAATTATGAATTTATTTGGATAAGTCCAAATCTTTTCAAATCTTCTAGGGCCTCCGATTCTTCATCCACCAAATCTTTTGGGATTTAGGGTTTTGTGATTTGATGATTGGCCCCAAACCCTGATGCAAACCTAGGGTTTACACAGGATTGCACCAGCCACAAAATCACGAACCACCGCAACGGGACAGCAGCCGCCGACGAAGGACACGCCGCTGCGCCCAGCGCCGCCACGCGCCTGCGCGTGCGTGCACCCCACGCCGCCACCATTGTCCTCCTACGGCCGCAAGCAAGCGCGGCATCCTGCCGCTGCCCAGTCCGTCGGTTCCTTCTTCGTTCTTCGTCCCGACCCGTCTAATTTACAGATTTGAAATAAAAAAAAAAATACAGAATCTATTCTATTACAATTTTTAATTAAATCTAAACTAATCACAGATTTTCTCGTGATTTTACAAAATAGATTCAGCCCTACACGGATAAACCACTGCGAGATGAATCAAACGGGTTGCCACGAGGAACAAAAACCATCCACGACAGAAATCAAATTCATACATGCATAAATGAATTTATTATGAACAACAGAGCCATAAATCAGAAACCTGGCTCTGATACGAATTGTAGGGATTTATCGTGAACCGAATCACAAAATCCAATTAAATCGGATCAATTTATGGTTATTGCTCATAACAACAATTCAAAAACCCTAGCATGCTCCTATGAATTTAATGCGTGGATAAAGGGAATACCGTTATTTTGTAGAGTCTGATCCGATCTTTCGCGTTTGAATATCCAACAATCAATTCAACCACGCTATTCAAATAAATCTGCAGAAACATAAATTAGAATTCTAATTTCTAGATTTAATTGAAATAAAGAAAAACAAAAGAAAGAATCCTTTTTCTCCAGATTTCAACTTCATGGTTGTATCCCAATGCTATTCAGATCTGTTACTGGTGAGGATTCCACAGATCTGTAGTTGTAGGCCAGAGTCGAAAAATCCATCTCCTCCCTCTACAAGATGTGCCGCCCAGCTCTCTCTCTCCTGGGGTTTTGACTGATTTGAATTATGATCAAGGTGGCTAGGGTTTCAGAGAGAGAGGGGTCTATTTATAGACCTAGGGTTTTATCCCTAATGGGCTACTGGGCTCCATTCAGCATATTTAATTGGGCCAGTCCTGGGACCTAATGCAAATAATAAAGTGGGCCTATAAATTAAATAATTCCCATGTCCACAACCCAGGACACAATTAATTAATTAATATTAATTCTTTTTCTCCACAGAATTAATACTGACCTACCCCTTTATTACAACGTTATGAGAACAAGCTTCATTAATTGAGAATCCCCATATTTAAGGTTACCGGACATTCATTAATTAATCGGAGCTTCTGGCAAGCTCTATCTACAATTTATTAATATCTTATTATTCCTGAGTAGTACCACTCAATCGTTATCACTCGTGTCTGAACTTAATCAGCCTGCAGGACTTTGGTACGAAGAATATCATTGAGCTCCTTATGGAATGTCCACATCCTATTACTCGGATATGGTTACCTAAACCCAGTCTCAGGAAGTACTACACGAACTGCTCTTACCCAAGATGCGGATATACGAGAACGTTACTTAGGCTCTCCACCATGGCAAGTCAAAGTAACAGTCAATCCGTGCCAACCCCTGAACCTTCGTTAGGGTTTGGACTAAATTAAGAACAAGATCTTGTATTCCCTGATGTCAGACAGTCGAATACATCTCACTGTGGTCCATCAATATGCCACCCTTGCGTACCTGCATGTCAAGCAACCAAGACAGAATACTTATTCCGACAATGCCGCAGCCATCCGGATAGACGTATCCTCATACACTGTCTCGGCTGTGATCAGGTTTATGTCTCACTAGGTCAAGTGATCATACTGTCTTCTGCGATCTACTACACGCCGTATGATCGTCCCTATCAGTGAGATAAGAGGATACCATTGTTACGTACATGTAAGATTGTTTGAAAGATAGGAGAAATAAATCATTGTATACTCATTATAATAAATAATTTCGGTATACAAAACCCATCATTTGGTCCCTTGGGTTCACCTCAGTCGTGCTTCGCAGCTATCCTTGCTTGTGGTGCGCCCCAATAGTGCTCACGATCTGACTGACCTGCGTTTCAACCATCTGCAGGTGCTTTCCCATCCGATCCACCTCAGTGTGTACTCGAGTCATCTCCTGCTCTAGCTTCCCAAACTGCTGGTCTGAGACCTTGATGAATTTGGCCAACAGATCATCCAAGCTGTCATTTTTCTTTTCCACCACTTCTCAATTCTGAACTTCAAATTCGGGTGGTGGTAGCTCGGCTGCCTCAGGATGGGAGTAGGAGAAGCCGTGTTGGTTTCTCGGTGGATATTGATATCCCCCACTCCTTTGCTGGTGCTGGTAGGGGTATCCCCCTCTATTCAGATAGCTCACCACTGCAGGAGCTTCAGGTTGCACCTGTGCAACCGCAGTAGTAGAAGCTCCCGCAGACAATTTGTCCAAGTCCTCTCTCAGCTTCTCTACCTCAGTTTTGAGAGGATCTTCAGTCTCCACTTTATCCACAGCCTTTATCAGTGGCCTCCTTGGGTTCGCCCACTTTTGATTGTGCAGCGCCATCTTCTTAAAAAGCTTAAGAGCTTTCTCTGCTGACTTGCTCAAAATGTACCCCCCAGCTACGTTGTCCACAGACTCTTGAGTCCTTTTAGTCATGCCCCGGTAGAAAATGTGTGCATGTTCTTCAGTATAGACTCCGTGGTTGGGACATCTCCTGAGCAGTTCATTGTACCTGCTCCAGGCTTCAAACAGAGACTCATCCACTCTCTGATGGAATTGTAGAATGTCCATCTTCCTCTGAATAATGACAGAGGGTGGGAAGAAACTTGAAAGAAATTCATCTCTCAATTCCTCCCAAGTCTGGATCCGGCTGCAGTCAAGTCCGGTGAGCCAAGATCGGGCTTCATCCCTCAGTGAAAATGGGAACAGCCTCAGTCGAATCACATAGCTCTACCGCCAAACTAGTTCTGTTGAACCATCTGAATAAGCTCGGTTATGAGTTCAAAAGTATTAGCATCGATGCCAATATTGAATCCCTCGTTGTCGGGTTGCAGCTTGTACTTCCTCCCCATCGCGTTCGGATTCTCATCATCCGAATCATCCAGACACTGTCTCTCTCTCTCTTGCCTTTTTCGTGCAGCTTCTCTTTCAGAATCCCTTTCTTCTCTCAATTGTCTAACTGTCTTGCTTATCTGATGCACTTCCTGAATAAGAGCTAGAGCATCCCCCGCTGTAATCTGTGCATCCGGATCTTCCAGTGGAGGCATATCCGGGTCAACCTCCTGTGGGTTTCGTTCTTCCAATGGATCCATCTTTTCCTTCTGGTTTTTCTTTCGGCAAAAGGTTCCTATCTCAGGGTTGAAGGCTTCAAGCGACTTTCCTCGAGACCTAGTGCTCATGCAATACCTGAAATCAAAATAGGTGGACATCAGTTCGACATCAATCGATGTAGGGTTTCATCGATCGACGCAAGGGAGAGATCAGCGTCATTCGATGCAGGAGGTGTGTCGATCGATGTAATAGAATTTTGACGTCGATCGACACGTGTATGCGTCGATTGACACGTGTATGCGTCGATTGACACGTGTATGCGTCGATCGACACCGAGTACAAAAACAAAAACTCACGCTCGCGCATGTACAGAAAAATAAAACCCAATCCAGCAAATCCTAGAACGAACAAGTAACAAGATAAAATCTAACAAATCCCCCGCAAAGGCTCCAATTTGATCACTATAAAATCCACAGATAAATTGCAGAACAGTGGCAAATAAAATTTATAACTCAAGTCGAACCCAAGGGAATTGTGTGGGGAAATGACCTCATGTACTAATTATTATTCTAAAATTCATTGTTTGAGTGAACAGAAAATCAGGGTTTTGATTTGGAAAATAAAGATGACAATACTGAAAAGTATAGGGTTTTTGAAACAAATTTAAATGAACACATATTCTAGGGTGAACAATTAATCAAAATACATGTAAATCAATTAACTCGCATTGGTAGGAAATCATAAAAATACTATAGCTTCTTGATCAGACAATTATAGCCTAGGTTACTATTATGTGAATGTGTGTGCTTTGTCGGCCTCAATAACACAGTAATAATCAACCTTCTTTAATTCCACAGATTAATCCCTACAATTATTATCTTCCCCTTGGACAGAAAATCAATTGTATTCAAATTCCTTTTCCTATTATCAATCTTTCCCTCACGGTCTTTGATTAACAACTATAAACCTAGAATTAATTTTATCTCTCGATCTTAAATCAATTATAGACTCTAATAATTCAATCAGGGATTCAAAACCATGAAGTTTGAGTTAATTAATTAAACATTTATTCAAGATCAATCATTCATTGCCCTAGAACCCACTAGGGTTTATAGCCACTCATCGCAGATAGAAATCCAAAAGAAAACATATTAAATTGCATAAAAGTAAAGAACTTACAATAAAAATAAAGGGTTTCGTGTTTCCCAACTCTCAAAACTCTAAAAACTTGATTGCAGAATGAAAGATAATGATAAGATTATCCAAAAATCTAAATTACAAGGATATATATAGAGGGGGGTGTGTATCTTTTCAAATCTGTGGCGAAAAATATGTTATAATTCGAATTTAATTAAGTTTTTGTGTCATCAGGTTTGCGTCGATCGATGTGGATTCCATGTTGATCGATATGAAACATCCACGTTCATTGATGTGGATTCCACGTCGATCGATATGGTCCTTCACTTTCCAGACTTGGTCATTTCTCGCCCCTTCTACGCGGTCTCACGGTTTTTGCGTTGGAAAGCTAAATCAAAGCTCTGTCCATTGCCATGTGCCAATAGCCTGAATTCTTTGTGTGGAAGAACCGTTCACTGCTACTCTTGCATGTCACTGCGTTCAGAACAGTTTTCCAGTGAATTTTGCCCAAAACATGTAGAAACACACCATAGCACGCATAATACCACCCAATATAGACTCATGCATAAAATATATAGATAAAATCAATAAAAATACATAAAATAGTAGAAAATAATATAGATAAGTGAGTAAAATTATGAACTTATCAACGACTACCATGCTGGCCAGCCAAGTTGGATATTTCACCTTTCTTACTGCTCCTTCATCGAGTAGTTTATGTACTTCTTCATTGATAGCATCATTCTTCTCAGGTGCAAAGCGCCTTTGTCGCTGTTGTATTGGCCAGCATCCCAGGTCCACCTGCAACTTATGCATCATAACTTTTGGGTCTATCCCGGTTATATCGTTATGTGACCATGCAAATGTTTTTTGCCTTTTCTTGAGGAATCAGATTAAATCTTTGCACAAGTCGGGTGCCACATCTTCCCCGATGAAGGTTGTTCTTCTCAGGTTTTCACTGAGGTTAATTTCTTCGAGCTCCTCCACAACTTGCGTCTTATTTTGGTGCGATGGTTCCATGCATTACTGGCTGCATACTGACTTGAAACTTGAATAGTAGCATTCTCTTGAGGTGTTTTATTCACCCTTGATAGTCTGCACTCCCCAGCGGGTAGGAAACTTGACCATTTGATGGTAGGTAGAGGGGACGGCCTTTAGGGTGTGAGATTAGGGTCTTTCCAGTAATACGTTATAGGATGATGGTGCATCTACCACCGTGAAGTAGACATTGAGTTGTTCGCCTCCACAGTATGTCGGTAGGCTGATTGTGCCCTTGGTGACTTGCCTTTCGCCACTATATCCTATCAGGGTCGTAACTTCTGGTATGATCTTGTCTTCTAGAATCTTCATGTCACGTAGCGTTCTTAGGAATATAATATTGGTTGAGCTGCTATTATCTACGAGAATCCTTTTCACCAAGCAATTAGATATCAACATAGAGATTACAAGTGCATCGTGATGTGGGTGGTGGAGCCGTGTGATTCGTCCCTGTTGATCTAAATAGGCTCATGCTTGGGATTCTTCCTCGGGATTGAGTTGTATTCTCTTGTGATTCATTGTATTTTTTTCGCTGAGGAGAAAGTCACTCCGCATATGTCGGATCCCCCAATAATGATATTTATGGTTCTCTCAGGTACATGTGATTTGGGCTTGTCCTCTTTTTTCTTGTCCTGACCTTCTCTCGTCCAGATCTTTTTGCCTATGTCGGTGAGGTACTCCTTCAACAGTCCTTTCTTAAGAAGCTCGATTATCCCAAGCCTGAGAGCCCGACAGTCTTCGGACAGATGTTTCTGGTCTCCATTTAATTTGTAGTATTTCTTTGGGTCTCTCATTGCTGGGTCGGGTTTCATCTTATTTGCCCACTTGACCTCATTAGGCATCTTCTCTAGGACGAAGTTGACCAGACTATCCGCGTCTATGGATAAATTGTACTCAGGTACATAAGGTGCTGGCGCAGGTGCATCTGCATAGGTTTGATGTAGCCGATAGTAAGGGTGTGACCTGCTCGACCTCCTTTTGCTAGTCTCAGGTCAACGACTTTTTCGGTTGGGAGGAGGTCTTCTATCGTCTTTTGAGGTCGTCTTTCCAATAGGTGCTTGTCAGATTTACGGTAGGGTTCATCTTCTTTCTATTTTATGAGCGCCCGGGCACGGTTAATTGCATCTTCCAAACATTTACACGGGTAAATCGAAAACTCTATATAGAGATGGGAATCTACATCCAGCCCCTTCTTGAAGGCTCATAAAGCGGTATCTACAGGGTAGTTAGGTACAGTAACAAACTCCTTATTAAACCGGGATAAGTAGGAGCGCAAGGTCTCTTTAGGTTCTCGCACCATGGAGTACAGGTCATCGGGGTGCTTGTTCCTGTGTTTGCTGCTGCAGTATTATCTCTAGAATAGCTGGTGTAGCTCTGCAAATGAGTCGATCCTTCCCCACAGGTTGGTTGGGATAGATACATCAAACATCTTCTACATGTAGATTGCTATATGGATTTCTGGGTGTGTCATCTCGTCGTACAACACTAATGTTGGTTGAGCAAACTTCGCGGGCATCTATGATTCTGCCATCTCATGAGTAAACGGGGACTCGGCAAAGCTGTCTCTCGGGATGATTTTCTCATGAGCTGGCATTCCTAGTATTTTCTCTAGTAGTGAGTTATATTCCTCTATCTTCTTCTCAATTCTGGACTCTATAGCTCGATAGGCTTGCGATATCATGTCTGTGACCATGCCTTATGGGTTGGCCTTCGGCCTAGGTTATTTTCCAAAGAATTGAGGTCAGGTCTTGATCCAGGGGGAGTGCATAGAATGTCATCCTGGTTCATTTCGAAGCGCTCGTTCAAATTTCATGGGTGGAGTGGTTGTGGACCTCTCGAGCCTTGGATCTCATGAATTATAGGATCCTTCCTCGTTTGTGGATATGGACGAGGTTTCTATCAGAGCATCATTTTTTTCCTCCTGCAGCTTCCAGTACGATCTCATGATTGATTCGAGCTTCTGGTTCGATAAATCGAGTTATTTCTGAAACATCCTCTGCTGCTCTGCCAACGATCGATGCTAAATTTGCATACAAATCATAGCATAGAGCAAATACATTTATAAAACCCAGAGGTTGTCGAACCCACAGGGATAGTGCAACGAGGGAAAATCATGTACTGAATGTAGTTTTTAAAACCTTTGTTTGGGTAAATTGATTTTTATGGTTTTGGATTTTTCAAAACAAATAATTGAAGAGAGAAAATTCAAATATTAAAAAGCACAGATTCTAGGGAAATCTATCAATCTGATCAACATGCAAGAAACAAATATTCAAACCCAGAAAAGATATTTTTTGTGGAAAATCTGTTAAGGTGGAATTAATTCCTTGATCGGGTAATTTAATCCTAAATTATTAACTAGTGGTGATCTCCTCTCGGTCTCAAACAAAAAAAATAATTAATTTGAATAAAGATTAGATTTATCATACAATTAAAATCTTCTTGGTCGGACAGATTATCGAAAGTATTAAATCCTAACTTCCTATTACTAACCTTCACCTCTCGGTCCTTCGATTCATAACTGAAATCTACCTCAGTCTTCATCTCTCGATCCTTGGATGAGAATAGATTTAAAATAAAACATAGGATTTAAACCAATTTTGAGGGTTTGAACTATTGAATCTAAACATGCATCACAGATGGAGAAATCCTAGAACCTGTTTAGGGTTCTAGCCTAACATATTAATAATAAACATTGAAACAGGAATTAAAGATTGCATTAAAAATAAAGATGCAGAAAAATAAAGATGTTTGGTTCCAGCCCTTTGAAAACTTAAAAACTAAAGAAACATTAACTGAAAGCTTAAACTTAATAATAAAATTGAAACTGAGGCTGAAAATTGAAACAAAAGAACTAAAAATTCAACCCCCAATAATGAGCTAATCTAGAGTTTATATAGTGGTAGGGTTGAGGCCTTGGATGGTATCTTTGCTCCAAAATTCAACCATATCTCTAATTGGTATCCTTCCTTCTTTTAAATCATGGACACGTGAAGATTAAGTTCCAGAATCGCGCATCTCGGCTGAGATAAGCTTCACCACGGCCGAGATCGGCCTCTCACTTTGATCCTGTATTGGCCCGTTTTGCATTCACATCGACCTTCCATCTTGCCCGGGATATCTTCTGCCACGGCTGGGCTGGATTCTCTGCACCACGGTCGAGCTGCATTCCGACTCAATCAAAATAGAATACTCTCTTTTAGCGAATTCCTTCATCTTCTTGACCAATTCTTCACTTTTCCTCATTTTTTCCTACAAAACCATGCACCACAAGCATATTACCTTTCACTATACACTCATGCTCAATTTTTTAGATAAAATATACAAAAACACATAAAAGAGAAGAAAAATAATGCGATAAGTGAGTAGAAAAACGAGCTTATCAATCCCCCCAAACTTAAACACTTGATTGTCCTCAATCAACAAAAGAAAAAATCAAAAGTTCCAGCAGAAGACAAGTGCAATGCCTCACAAGATTCATCACATTCAAACTCATAAATCTATTAAACATCAGCATTTAGAAAGAATCAGAGAATCAGTAAACTATGGAAGACTCATTGGAAAGTGTTTCACTCATTCACTCAAGTGTTTAGGAGACTTATGAGATCACACAAGTCAAGCAAATTAAGCTCTACCATAGGCTTGCAAATATTCTAAATCTCCACTGCAAAATGTGCACACAAGTCTAAGATCAGAAAGGATTTTATTGAAGGTTGTAATGTAGGCTTTTTAGTGAAAGGTAGGGAAATATATGGCCAAGTGACTAAAATCAATTGAGTTGATCACTCTCAACAAATCAAAACCACTATCTACCAATATCTACCCAACTCCTTAGATTTTCAACACTACCCATGGCTCTTTTATTCACATATAAAAAATTTTCTTTTCTCTTTTTTTTTTTATTTTTTTACTTTTCTTTTCACATATCCTTTTATGCTCTTAAACAATTTTGAATATTCATTTGAGCTTATAAGGATTAAACACAACAATTATTTATTTTCTATTTCTTCTTTTTCTAGAGCCCAACCTTATCTTTTGCTTTTACACTTCTAATAATATCTTATCCTTTCTCAAACAAATCTCAACCCACTCTCATAGACAAGAGTTGATTTCCCGATTTATTTCCAACTCATAGACAAAGAAATAAAATATCATAGGCTCAAAAGGGCTGACTAGTGATAAATATTTAATTATGACAGTGTATGGGAAAATAGGCTAAACAAAGATGGCCTAAAATCATTTCCTAAACCTGTGCAAACTAGCAGTCTTGAAAAAGAAATAGAGCAATTTCTAGAAAAACTTAAACATGCAGACGCACTCACAATCGAAATCAGACTAAAAAACTCACACTTGGGACAATTATTCTTCCATAGAAGACATCAAATCATCATCCACATCATGCCAATGCAAGTATCAAAACAAGTAATGATGTGGTTTTCACATTCATAGGCATTCTCAACCACTATTACAATCAATGCAAACTAAAGTCAATCAATTCAAATCTTGCATTAATGTCCCAGGGTTCAATCATGCTCAAGTTTCTACTTCTTACTTTATTAAAAAATTTCCTAGGCAAAAATTAAATAAAGCAGATAAAAAGATAAAAATTAGTTTCAAAACCCTAAATCTTCATCCCCCAAAACTTATTCGAAAAGCAGAGAGAATAAGTTTGGAGATCAGATCCAGAGATTGAAACTATACCTCAATTGTTGGCCTCAGACACAAACTTTTATTTTCTTTCTTTGACCCTCTGACCGGCGTGGTTTGTGTCTGCTGGCACTCTGTCTCGACCGTGATGGGTGCTATCCCGGTCGAAATGGAGCCTTCTTGTCTACCTACTTCATCGGTCGAAGTGTTCCACGTTCCGATCTTCTGCCTCGACCGTGGCAGGCTCTGTCTCGGTCGAAACAGACACCAAATTTTTTTTTCTTTTTTATTCTTCAAAAGCTAATAAAAATACAGTAACAGCAGCAAGATAAAAGTAAATCAAAAATAATTAAAAGAAAAGGGAAAAATAAAAAACACAATGGGTTACCTCCCATCCAGTGTCTTATTTATCGTCGTGGCTCGACTCAGTATCAGATCACCAAGGCGGTCGAGTCCAGACTCATCGACCTCTTGAATCTATCATGAAGACCCGGCGGTTCTGGATGATGGTGGTATACTCAAAATGAGGCAGCTTAATTTCTGATTTCACTGCTTCGTTTCCTCGTTCCCACCGGATTGCTTATTCTTCTTCTTCCGGTGTCTCATCCTCCTCCTCCTCTTCTTCAGTAGCCATGATCTGGTTGCACTCTTCTTTCTTCTTGTTCTTGTCTATACAGAAAGTGATGGACTCTTCATTCCCTCTCAGAGTGATCTCCCCCTCCTTGCAGTCAATCATGACACCAGCAGTATCGAGGAACTCTCTTCCCAAGATCATGGGTGTGTTGGCATCTTCCTTCATCTCTTGGACAACGAAATCTGCAGAAAAAATTAAGTGACCAACACGGATAAGAACATCCTCAACAATACCTTTGGGCTTGGACACGGATCGGTCCGCCATCTGAAGAGTGATCGTGGTGGCTCTCATCTCCCCGATCTCAAGCTTCTTGTAGATGGACCAGAGCATTAGGTTGATGTTTGCCCCGGTGTCACATAGTACATTCTGAAACTCCTTCCCTCCAATCTCGATAGGTTTCGAGAAGCATCCTGGATCCGATCTCTTGATCGGAATCTGTTTCTGCAAGAGTAGACTGCATTCTTCATGTATCCTCACTATCTCGTTCTCCATGAACTGTTTCTTCTCGCTCATCAACCTTCTGAGGAACTTCATATAACCTGGTATCTCCCTTAGAGCTTCAACATGAGGAATGTTAATGTTCACTTTTTTAAAATATTCAACAAACCTTGTGAGCTTAGAGTTCTCCTTCTTCGCAAATCTCTGCGGGTAAGGCATAGGAGGCACCGGATCAGCTCTTCTTTCCTCTTTCTACTTTTCTTTCTCTCCCAGTCTGGGCTTCTATTTTGACCAAGATTCGGCTGTCTCGATCGAGCTATTTTTGCTCTACTATCCCGGCCGTGTTTGGCTTGTGTCGATTGAGGTGGAATCATCTGTCTCGGCGGGACTGCTCTCTATCTCGGTCGGGCTGCTTCACTCTTCCGCGACCGGGATAGACTCCATCTCGGCCAAAACAAAGAGGTCCTGTGCGGGATTTTCCTCCTTTGTTTCTCCCAAATCTCCTTCCGGGCTGCTTGGACCTTCATACTTCCTTCCGGATTGCAGCGAGATGGCATTAACTGATTTCTCCTTCACTGGATTTGTCTCTGTTGTACTAAGAAGTTTCCCCGACTTATGCTGATTACCGAGAGTAGTGGCTATCTGGCTCAACTAGGTATCTAGCATCTGAAGATGCTTCGTCATCAACTGCATATGGTTAGCCATGCCCTTCACTTCACTTTCCACCTGGCCAAATCGGTTGTCCGAGCTCTTGATAAATTTCTCGAACGTCTCCTCAAGTACGGACTTCTTCCTTTCCATGATTTCTCCTCCTGATCCTACATCAAAACCAGGTGGAGGATGTTCTGCAACAGAAGGGTTAGAATAAGAAAAACCAGGGTGAGATCGCCCATGGTTGTAATGATACCCTTGATTGCATCTGTAGTTATTCTGATAACCACCGCCAATGTAGTTCACCTCCGTCCAAGCGGTTCCAGATGAACTGCTTGCACCCTAGTTGATGTAGTCGGCCTCCACCGGAACAATCGCCATACTCGGCTCAGTAGTAGCAGCTGCAGCTTTCATTGTTCCCAACTTCTCGATCTCTTCACGGAGCTTCTTCACCTCAGCAACCACATCAAACTTCGGCTTTGTCTCCACTTCTTTGACTGGCATCTGTCTATCAGTCGGCCACTGGTGGCTGTTCAGGGCCATGTCTACCAATAACCTCATGCTCTTGATCCACTCTTCTTCATTAGTATCCCACCAGCAGATGCATCCACCATCCCCTTCATGTGAGGATTCAGGCCTTCATAAAAGTGGCATACCTGCATCTGAAGATCAATTCTATGTTCGGGACAGAGTCGTAGAAGCTCTTTGTATCTCTTCCATGCCTCGTAGAGTGATTCATCATACAGTTTCTTGAAAGTGGTGATAGCAGCTTTCTTTTTCAGTAGCAGACTCGGTCCAATCCAGCCCACCATGAGCGTGCCTCATCTCGGAGTGAGAACGAGAACAATCTTATTCAGATCACATCTTGGGAAACTCCATTTTGCTTCACACTATCGCATACCTCGATGAATTGGTTGAGGTGTGCATACGGATCCTCAACGGCTCTCCCCCCAAATCGGTTCTGCTGCACCATCTGTATCAGTCCTGTGCACAGCTCAAAGTTGTTGGCATCAATCCTTACTCTGAATCCGGGCTCCTCTTATTGGGGAAGAAATTGGTCCAAGATGGATCTCTGTGGCACTACGATCTGCCTACCATCCAATTTTGCCAATCTGGCAGCTTGTTCTGCCTGAGTTGCTTGAGCCGCTTGAAGTTGTTCTCTCAATTGTTGCACTTCATTGACAAACCTCCTCTGCTCCTCGGGAGTCATATTCTGAAGCGGAGCTTCTGGGTTTGCCTCCATATCAAAATTTAATCTTTTTCCTTTCTTTCTGTTCTCCCTACAGACAGCTTTGATTTCTGGTATGAATGGCTCTAGTATCTTCCCTTTGTTCCGCGTGTTCATGCACCTGCGCAAAAACCAAGGCAAAAATCAAAATATCTCGAGCGTGGTGGAATGTGTCACGGCCGAGATGGAAGCTCTATCTTGATCGGGGAGGAGTGTGCCTCGGCCGAAATAGACAGAACTTAGAAGAACACATGCACGCTAAAAAAACAGAATAGATTTCAAAAACAAAGAAAAAGAACACCAAATTGCAAAATATTAAAAATAAGAAAAATAATACCCAATCCAGTAGTCTGTAAACAAGACAATAATGACTCGCCGTCTGACTTTCCCCGGCAACGATGCCAATTTGATCGATGGTAAATCTGCATACAAATCATAGCATAGAGCAAATACATTTATAAAACCCCGAGGTTGTCGAACCCACAGGGATAGTGCAACGAGGGAAAATCATGTACTGAATGTAGTTTTCAAAACCTTTGTTTGGGCAAATCGATTTCGATGGTTTTGGGTTTTTCAAAACAAATAATTAAAGAGATAAAATTCAAATATTAAAAAGAACAGATTCTAGGGAAATCTATCAATCTGGTCAACATGCAAGAAACAAATATTCAAACCCATAAAAGATAATTTTGGTGGAAAATCTGTTAAGGTGGAATTAATTCCTTGGTCGGGCAATTTAATCCTAAATTATTAACTAGTGGTGATCTCCTCTCACTTTCAAACACACAAAGTTAATTAATTTCAATAAAGATTAAACAATTAAAATCTTCTTGGTCAGACAGATTATCAAAAGTATTAAATCCTAACTTTCTATTACTAACCTTCACCTCCCGGTCCTTCGATTAATAACTAAAACATACCTCAGTATTCATCTCTCGATCCTTCGATGAGAATAGATTTAAAATAAAACATAGGATTTTAACCAATTTTGAGGGTTTGAACTATTGAATCTAAACATGCATCACAGATGGAGAAACCCTAGAACCTGTTTAGGGTTCTAGCCTAACATATTAATAATATACATTGAAACAGGAATTAAAGATTGCATTAAAAATAAAGATGCAGAAGAATAAAGATGTTTGGTTCCAGCCCTTTGAAAACTTAAAAACTAAATAAACATTAACTGAAAGCTTAAACTTAATAATAAAATTGAAATTGAGGCTGAAAACATAAACAAAAGAACTAAAAATTCAATCCCAATAATGAGCTAATCTAGAGTTTATATAGTGGTAGGGTTGAGGCCGTGGATGGTATCTTTGCTCCAAAATTCTTCCATATCTCTAATTGGTATCCTTGTTCTTTTAAATCATGGACATGTGCAGATTAGGTTCCAGATTGCGCATCTCGGTCGAGAAAAGCTTCACCACGGCCGAGATCGGCCTCTCACTTCGATCCTATATTGGCCCGTTTTGCATTCACTTCGACCTTCCATCTCGCTCGGGATATCTTTTGCCACGGCTGGGCCGAATTCTCTGCACCACGGTCGAGCTGCATTCCATCTCGATCGAAATAGAATACTCTCTTTTGGCGAATTCCTTCAGCTTCTTGACCAATTCTTCACTTTTCCTCACTTTTTCCAGCAAAACCATGCACCACAAGCATAATACCTTTCACTATACACTCATGCTCAATTTATTAGATAAAATAAACAAAAACACATAAAAGAGAAGAAAAACAATGCGATAAGAGAGTAGAAAAACGAGTTTATCAGCCAACTTTGTGGCTACATGATCTGTTGGAACCGTCACTTTATTCCGTGGTGGGTCTGTGGGTATTATAGTGCCTTGAGGATTGATATCCTTTGGGACCGTGTCCTTTTCTTTTCCAAATGAGGTTGTATTTCCTGCCATTTTCTTGCAAAACAAGTGTCATAGTTCCAAGGGCCCCATGGTGGGTGCCAAAATGTTGAGGTTCGATTTCCTACAGATACAAGGCCCCAGGAACCAACAAGAAAGATAACAAGAAATACCTCGAGAGAATGGGAATAAGATGCAGGATTGAATCAAAGATAGCGAAAGAAGATTAACAAACAAATATGAATAATCGATAAGCAATAAAACACTCAAGACAGAAAAAACCATATGTTGAACTGAAGAGGTATGTGGGTAATACACTGCAGTAGTTTTATCAGAATTACAACTAAGCCAGATATAAGGGTGAAGAATATAAGAAAGCTGAATGGCTGAAATGACGTTGATTGCCCCTATTTATAGTTCATAGGGAGACAAATACAAGTCTCCTAATTATCTAAACCCTAGCCGTTAGGTTTTCTTTGTTTTTAGGAGATGTTGGAGCTACCTCCACAGATATAGGGGTTGCTGCAACTGCATGCATGTTTCTTGCAACTGCTCCGGATTATCCTGAAGCTGGCGTCCTGGAGACCATGCCTGGGTATCTCCCTGGGGTGCCTCTCCTAGGCAGGTGCGTGCAGTGACCTCCTCGAGGAGCTATCTAGGTGCATGTTCCATCCTTCCATCCTGCTCGCTTTTAAGCTGCATCGTGCACCTGCTCGAGGTGATCTCAATTGCGTGCCCAAAGCTATTCTTGTAGTCCGAGTTTGTATTTCGGGCCCTTTCGACAGGCTCAGGTATGTCCACTTAGGTCTTGACCCCAACAGGGTGCATGGAGGATCTATCCATGGGACAATAGGGACCATGCTGAATCCCAAATACCATGCTGAATCCTGACCTACAAGATTCCCTTGTACAGGCTACCACATGTGGAGTTTAACGTTGAAAGAATCAGTAACTGGTGCATGCGAGTCCCACCGATGGATCATGCAAACCAGGATTTGATACCTTGGGCCACAACCATCTCCCAACATATCGAACAACAAGTCCCTTGGGAGATCAACAATATCTATGGTGTAGTTCTTGGAGATGAGATTGTGGAGACCACCATGCTTAGAGGAGAGTTTGTGTGGTGGAGAAGGTTCGACATATGTGCCCACGAGCTACCTCAAGAAGATTCCACCATCATGAAGGCCAGGGTCGGACTCAGATATTGGCATGTTGAGGAGTGCTGGGTAGATTTGTGTATTGAACAAGCCCAGAGGCGCCAACTTACAGAGGAGCAAGTTTGGGCCAAGCTGATCAGAATCTCTAGTATAGGGTTAAAACTGGTGAAGAGGGAGTGCCACCAGCCAAATTTATTACAAAGCCTCGAAGGTCCATACAGTTCAAGTCTACTCCAGTTCTCATTCCTCCTCCTCCTTCTCCATTCCAAGTCATCAGATACAGTGAAGTAGACGAAGAAGATCACTCTTGTGCGCTAATCAACAGACGCCCAATCATGCGAATGATGAGGTCAATTTTGCAGGAGATTATCAAAACCTCTATCCAACTAGCGGACCTGGCTATTGTAGAACTAGAAGGGCAATAAGTGCTTTTGAACATAGAGATTCATGACAGAGTTGCTCAGGCCAGGTTGAAAGGAAAAGAGATAGAGCACATTATTGTAGAAGATGAGCATCAATAGGAACCGCAGTCGATAGAGAATGAAGATAAAGCTTCCCAAGATCGGAGGGTGGAAGATGAAAGGGAACTGCAGTCGACCATGTTGTCAACATTGCCCTAGATGAGCCTGTAAGTGAAGAGTCAGACAACTCGCCAACCACCACCACAACCACCTCTCCAGAGCCGAACTCTCATGCGCAGAACCTTTCTGCTGGCGTGCTGAACTACATCAACACCCAAATTGACAGGGTAAAACAAGAGTTCAAAGGCGAACTTGAAGAGACCCGTGTTGCAGTCGCAGAAACTAAGGCTGAAGTCTCCCAGCTCTCCACCGCTATGGCTACCCTTTTTAGTGTAGTCAAAGAGGGGGAAGAGTTGGGCAAAAAGAAAGAGGCCGAGCACAAAGAAGAGAAAAAGCTGGCAAGAAGGAGGGATTTGAGTGCAAAGCAAGAGAGGAGATATTACAAACTTGCTGGAGATCGTAAAGAGGCTTGATGTCATTCACAAGAAGTAAGCTTGTACTCGTGTTTCTTTTTATCAGTTTCCCAATGTACTTATAATTTCTCAATCCTATAAATGAAAAACTGACAAAGTTTGAAGACAAACTCTTGTTGTCCAAACTATTTTCTTATTTTTTGGCTAAACTTACATTCTAGTGTAATCAGAAAGTTTTATTTTACTCTATAAGTTTAATTAAACAATATATCTCCTATTGAGGGGAAAGATTTTATAAACTAGGTTGTGACTTATGATTTGATTTTTCGATTATTTTCTTTGTCAATTTTTTAACTAACCTCAAAAAATCACTCATCCTTTTTGCAAATTTAGGTTTGGTATGGCTTTGAAATCACTAAAAAGGAAAACATTGTTAGGAAGTATTCCTCCTTATTGTTGATTGTTTTGGTGTGTCAAGCCAAATACCAGTTTAGAGTGGCTCTAGATTAGCTCTAGTTTGTTTACACTTGTAATGCCCTGTTAAGATGTTTATTAGGTTGTAACAGAGCTGATCTAGACAATTGGGATTTACGATCTAATCCACCAGTTTGGTCTGTGCAAGGAGTTAGAATAAACTAGTAATTAGTTTACCAGTTTGGGATTCCCACTTTCAAAGAAACTCACTGAAGTCACCAGCTTGGAGGGCACCAGATTACAAGTAATTCTAACTCACGCATAGAGACAAAGAGAACAAAGTCAGATTAATGCTTCACAAGGCCATACTTTAAAAACAGAGATTCCTTAAAATTTGAAGACCCTAGTGTTCAACCATTTTTGATTCCTCGGACATACGAACAGAGCCATGCTCACCTAACTATTCAAAGTAAACACTCCGTATCAGATAAACAGAAGTTGGTGCAATTTTTCTGGAAAGCATCCTCTCCCTCGCAGAAAAGAGAGGCACTAGATTGGACAACATCAAAAATGTCTCTTAACGGCTACAATCTCAAATATCTCCTACTTCATCTATAAATAAAGGAAGTGCTCTTAGAGAAAAGACTACTAGAAGTCCTAACAATAAAAATTCAAGAGCAAAGAAACTCAAAAAGCTTTCTGAAGTTCGAGGCTATCTCTTAGCTAATTGTGAGCCATCTTTGGGCACGTGACTTTTTGCTTTCAAGCACAAGTTCAATCTAGGTGCTCTCACTGTTCTAGTAAGCACACAATAGTCATTGCTTATCTCCGAGCTTTAACTATCACAGTTGTCTAGCCGAAAAGATCGACAATTCAGGAAGAACATAAAAACTCCAAAGTTTCAGAGAAAGAGGTTGTGTGGTGTGCCCACACTCCAAATCTGAGAAGCAGAGGAAGCAATGGCATGGACGAGTAGTCAAGTGGACTGGTGAACATTGGCATCACCAGCTTGCGATAGATCGCGAGACTTATAACTCTTGAAAAAGAGTTATATTCTCTTGATTTTAGTTCGTTTTAGAGAGTCTTTCGTCTATGTTTAACCAAATAAATGTTGTTTTAGTCTTGTATTTAGTTGTTCGAGTCCTTTTATGTTAAATCATGTTTTGGAAGCAAATAACGATGTTTTTGGTGGATTTGGAGTGAGAATTGCCGTGCAGGAAATTGCTATGTTTTTGAAACCTATGCTGGAGCAAAAGGTAGCAGATGTTGTAGCATGCTGAGCTGAACTAACTCCCAGTCAACATTAGTCAAAGTACGGGGTGACGTGGAAAAATATGTTTTTGTTGATTTGAAAGTGCGAAAAGAGCTGATTTTTACCCTTTTTATCTAAGGACAATTTGGGAATGTTGCCAAAAGGGGAAACCTAAAATTGGGGGAGGTATAAAAGCTAATTTTTGAGGAGAGAAGGGGAGCCCCCCATTTTTCTTTTCACTTCATCTCCCCCAAATCGTAGAGAGAGAGGGGAGCACAGCTGGGGAAGAAAGAATTCAGCTGGGGAAAAATCTTGAAGGTGGAGAACAGAAGAACGAGCTGCAGTTTGCCACGAAGAGAGATCAGCTAGAAGTCGAGGAATCGTTCCACTTGTTGATCGATCGAAGGGGGAAACTTTATATTTGTCTTCTTTACCTTTGATTTCAACTTTTTAATCATGAATGTTACATTTGAAGGATAGATTTCAGCTCTTACCTTTGTAAATATGAGCTAAACTAGTTGACCTTGGGCTATGGATGAAGCTTGCATGTTTTGATTTTCTTGTGCAACATTGTTGTTAATGACATGGAGTTTGAGCTTTTGAAGGTTTAATTCTCTTAATTGCAATCCTTGTGGGAGCTTGTGTTTGTGATTTATGCTTAATCTTGGTTTGGGAAAATGAAGGTTATGAGTAGAAACCTCAATTGCTACACAATATGTTGCATAGGAATATGTAGATGTTGTGTTTGTTTAACTGCCTAAGAGAGATGTGAATAGTGCTGGACTTAATTTGAATTTGGGCATAGGAATATGTTAAATTAAATTAAGAAAGACAATCTCATCTATTTTGGAAAATCTAGCTGGGAATAGCAATTTTGGCATCAACTTACTCTCTGCTGTTGCAATGTTGTAGCATGTCTGACTGTAGCAAGTGATTCCATAGCCTAGGTCGTTTTTCTCATTCGAGTTAATTCGTATTATTCTTCTTTGTTTTTGTCATCCCCTATTTTTATGCTTGCTGTTATTTCCTTATTAATTCATGCCTAGATTAATTAAACAAACCAACTCATTTTTCCTCATCAATTAAATCAAGTTGAGTGTTTGTGCACCTTGCCCCTTCCCTGTGGATCGATACTCAGAGAATACTCCATTTTATTATTACTTGTGACAGTGTGCATTTGCACTAGTGTGTTTCACGCACGCGAACAGAGACCCATTGTAACCAAAGCTTAGTGTATTCCAGACTTAAGGTCTGACTAGAGGACGTAGGACTTTTGTGTCCGAACTTCTATAAATCCTTTTACACTTACTGCTTTATTTACATTCTTGCAAGGAATTTTATACTCAACACATTCTACGTGTTTAAGTATACTTGAACCTGTTTAAATAATCAAACTCGTTAATAAACAGTTTTCAAAAACACAAACTAGGTATGAACTACCAGTTTGTGAGTGCATGTTTTCTTAAAATATTTTCGTTATGCATTTCGACAACTCTGATCTTGGGACTAACAATGATCAAATTTGAGTTTGAGCTCAATTCGATTGATTTTAAAATTTTAAATTCAACCTCGATTTGGTTTCGATCTTGCTCAACTCTTAAATTTTATTCATTAATTAATAATTTACAATTAGATACTAAATTTAGAGATAAAATTTTAAATTATATTAAACTCAATACAGTTCATGAGCCTAACTCAAACTCAAGTTCGACATGAGCACAAGCTTGATATTAATCGCAAGCTTATTAAGTTGAAAAGAGCTCGAGCTCGACAATTATTCGAGTAGCTCGAGCTCAAGTTCGATGCAGTTGATATTGAGTCAAACTTCAAATAATCCAAGTAAATTCCAAATTATTCACCAGCCGACTTAACTCTTAATTAATCCAAAATGTAACATAACTTAACAATAGAATGGCTTTATTTAAGAGAAGGAACATTCCGATATTTAATTAATTGTCTATAGAAGTGAAAATATGTAAAAGCTGCCTCAATGATATAGGGTATCTCTATTCGGCTGGTTATTGAATTTAAGGCAGTTTTAATGAATTGTGGATTATTCAACAGTAGTTAATTTGGAAGTTTTTTTAATTGAGAAATTTGACCTAGGTCATAATTCTTTGATTTTTTGGTAAATCCATCAAATAAATTTATAAATTATTTTTAGATATATAATTTGGGTTGAAGGTTTTTAAACATAGCAATAATTCTTTGATTTTCAGTTAGTTCGTCAATCTATAGTGGATTTAAGAATTATTTTTCACACATGTAATTTTACAAGATTCTTTGCCATTAAATATTTATCTCTCTAGTTTTTTAAACAATGAAAAATATATGAAACATTTCTTCTCTCGAAATAAGAAAGAAATATTAAAAATTATAGTTGTAAAATTCATTAGACACTAGTTGAATGTTCGAATAAAACCAGTGTCTAGGTACTACCTAGTAATTTTTATTATTTGTTATTTCAATATATAAATATTAATAATTAACATAAAATTACATAAATTTTATTTTTTGGCAAAAACTTGCGTTAGGCAGGCCTAAACGGTTTAGGCGGGTTTTATCCTACCCATATGGGTTCACCCATCCCAATTAGGGTATATTATATGGGTTTGGGTTTGGGTTAATGGATAAAATCCATCTAAAGCTTGGGTTAATGGATAAAACCCGCCTAAATCGTTTAGGTCTGCCTAACCCAAGACCTTCCCTTATTTTTTAAATAATATTTAAAAATTTTGACGCCTTAGTGCTGATTCTTACTTTCAATATATGAAAGTGTCCAAAGTTTACGATGTTTCTTCATTAACATAAGCTCGAAAAATAATCTTTCTCTACATGGTACTAACTACTAAGATGTAGATCTAAGTTTAACTTCAATTAAAAATTAAATTGAACTTTATAGTTAAGTCAAAATATAACTTCTTAATTACCTCTAATTCTAATAATGCCACCCAACTATCACTACAAAAAAATTGAAAATTTGCGACGGATTCGCGACCAAAAAAAAGGGTCGCGAATTAGCGACGGACTAACGACGGAATTGCGACGGAATAAAATTTTAAATTTTGCGACGGAATTTTTCGTCGCAAATTTTAGCGACGAAAAACTCCGTTGCAAATCCGTTGCAAAATTCTTTAGTTTTAAATATATATATTGTTTTAGTACATACATTAAATGAGATGTGTGTTTGGTTCAGTGGTATTGCATGCAACTTAGAGGTCTCGAGTTCGAATCCCCTTGGATGTAGACAATTGAAATTAAGTTTTTGAAGGAAATTATTTTGCGATGGATTTGCGACCAAAAAATTTTGTCGCAAAAGTTTGCGACGGGTTGGTCGCAAATTTTTTTGCAACGAAGGTTTTTGCGACGGGCAATTTTGGTCGCAAAATAGCAGTTTGCGACCGATTTGCAACCAATTTTCCCGTCGCAAAAAACAAAAATTTTGGTAGTTTATACCCATGCTCCCATATTTCTTTTCCCCACATTATAAATTCATTTGGTGAGCTTTATTAATAAAGTCAAAATATATGTGCTTACCAAAAAAAAAAAAAGATAGCTTCATTTGTTGCAAATTATTATAAGGATAATCAGTAGACAATGATACAATATTCCTTTTTTTTGTTTGGCAAGTATACAATATGTGCCCTAATTACATTTTGTAATACGGGATAGAGAATGAAAGATTAATTTCGGAGTCTTTTATTTAAAAGTTTTTATATATGAAATATTTATTAGCGAAATGTATTTCTAACGTATGCACAAGGATGCTCATTAAGAAGTGGATTAGCCCCCAACTTCTTGAAAAAGCTAGGAGTATGGGAAGGTCTTGGGTTAGGCAGGCCTAAACGATTTAGGCGGGTTTTATCCATTAACCCAAGATTTAGGCGGTTTTTATCTATTAACCCAAACCCAAACCCATATAATATACCCTATTTGGAATGGATGAACCCATTTGGGTAGGATAAAACCCGCCTAAACCGTTTAGGCCTGCAAAACGCAAGTTTTTGCCTAGGAGTATTTGTTACTAATTTTACTTAAATATTCAGTGTTATAGTTTATTCCATCAAGTTGTTTATGTTTTCTTCTCTGATTGATTATATCGAGCTACCACTCCCCTAACATATTTTCTTAAAAAACCTGAAATATACTTCCTCCGTCCCGGTTTATTAGGCCTTTTTCTTTTCGATACGGAAATTAAGAGTTGTGAGTGTAGAATTAGTTAGTGGAATGAATATTTTATTGTTGAGTGTGAAAATGTTGCCATTTTTTGAAAGGGGCCAATTTAATTGGAACGCCCGATTTAGTAAGAGGATTTATTCTGCTAGGAGGAAGGGAGTACTAATTAAATATATTAATAGGATATATTGTTGATAACCCTAATGATTTTTTACGCTCAATGCATACATTGATTGAAAAAGACAATTCTAGAAGAACAATAACAAATTATGTAATATAATAAAAATATGAAAATTATTATTCATTTAATATAAATGGAAATCTCTCTCCTGCTGGAAACGTAGCTCTAAACACCGTGGGAACTTAATTGCGATTACGTGGAATTGATGCCTCGTTATTAATATAGGACATATATGTTTCTTAAATAGTTATATAAAAAAGTTTAAAAGAATCATGTAATATCTAATGCTCTAAAACCTTAGGATATTGCTGTTTCAATATAACGTAATCAAAAATTTAAAATTTAAAATATAATATATTAATAAAATAAATTGGATACATTATATAAAAATTTATATATATGAATAATACGTAATAATATATATATAATAAAAATATATATTTTAATAAAAAGAAAGACAACCCCAATATCATATGTGGGTCTGCCTCGGATGCCATTCCCAGACTTTTGTGCTAGGCATGTGTTTTTTTTTAAAAAAATTAAATGTATTAAACTAAAACTTACACATCCAAATATTTCGAATACATAATATATGTATTTTAGATAAAATATTTTCAACTCTTATATTCGGAGAAGGGACCATAGCCATAGATTTTGATCCATAATTCTCTCCATTTACGGGATAGAGACGTACGCGCATTGAGCTATCTGGCTATCGTCAAATAATTGAATAATTAGAAATGAATTCCGATTCTAAACTTCTAGTTAATATTTCTGTCAAAATAGAAATAATATTTTATAAAATATATATAAATAGTATGTATATGAGTTATGAATTATGATTCAGAAATATGTTAGTCTTGGTTCTCAAAAATATAATTTTTTATAAACACTGAATATTTATAATGATTTTGTGGGGATTTTTTATCCAACTATATTATATATTAATTCTGTATAAATATAATAAAGTAATCTTCAATTGATCTATTACAATAGAAGAATTAATTAAAATAAATGAGTTATAGTAGTTTCGATTTCTTTTTTATATAATTTCTTATAAGAAAAAGAAAAGAGATGAACAATCGATCATCAATTAGGAATTGAGAATCTTATTTTTCGTAATATGATTTTAATATTTAATTTCTTTGGTCACGTATTTTCATATTAAGACAACATTTAGATGTTTTTTGCTTTTGAGCAACGCAAGAGAATGACATTGATTTCTCTTTTTCCTTTTGTCTTTCCTAGAAAGTTGAGTGTCACTATTATCTCTCAATTATTACATAAAAGAATCTTGCAATAATTATTTCACATTAAATGTAGCTTCTTCAAAATTGATTGGTGAGCAATACTTTGTAATCTTAAAAGTTTTATGACATTATTTTTTATTTAATGTTTATTAAAAATCTTACATTTTGTGATTTATATTAATTTCTATTCTTAAATAATCTTTTTAAAATTAGTAAATTTATAATATATTAAAAACCAAATAATAGAGAGTAGACTAGAGGATTCGTTTCAAAAATGAAAAATAAAGACAAATAAAAACAAGTTAAGTGTGAAAGTAGACGATAAAAGTCAACAAATAATGAGGCTATGTCTAACATATTTTGATAAAGACTATTTGAATGTCTATCAAAGTATTAAATATAGAAGAAATAATATCTTCAAATAAAGGAATACACGAGTGTTAATTTTTAGTTATTTATATAGTATGTCTTGTTTTATTAGACACGGATTTATAGCTCGTCATTAATAGGTCTACCATATTTTCTAGAACTAATTCTTAAGTAGCGCATCAAAGAAAGTTAAATGTATATATATATATGTTTATGATCTAGGTTAAGTTAAAATTTTAATCGTTTAAAGTGATTTCATTTAATTAGGGTATGTGGTGATTTTGATATGTAATTTGTAATGAACTAAGGATCTCTTAATTAAATGTTTTGATATGTCAAAACCTTAATTAGTCAGTTTTTCAGTTCCTAGAGTTCTAAAAATGTAATCCTTGTATAAGATCAATTGAGTCGTAATAAAACTTAGTGGCTGAAGACCGAGCAAAGGAGATCCTTGAGAACTAACGAAGCACACGCCTTGAAACTTGGTTCTCACCAAGTATGGCCTTGATCAAGACTGAGCTTGGGTACTCAGCATAGGGTCTTCCCATACTGATTAGGGAAGTCAGTATGCGGGTATTCCCATACTGACTAGGAGATGTCAGTATGAGGGTGTTTTCCACACTGACACTGACTAGGAGATGTTAGTATGTGGGTTAGCCATACTGACTATAGAAAGTCAGTATGAGGGCTAGCTATACTGACACTGGGAAGTCAGTATAAGAGCCTCTACCTTTAAAGCACTCGCTATTCGAAGTCATTGAAGCTCGGCAAGACTTCGGCATTTACACGCCTAAGTTAAAGTCAGTACGAGGATATCCAAACTTGGATTCCTCAGACTGAAACTTAGTCTGACACAAAGTTAGTGAAAAGTACATTGAAACAGCACAGCAGAGCAGAGCAGGGCACAAAAGAGTAGACCTAGGGTATGGTCTATGATTGGACGACATCTTCCATGAGTCCAACGACTGGATTTATGTGTCCTACGGGAAGAATTTCAAAATTCTTAAGGATCCCTCTATAAATAGGTCTGCCCTTCAACCGTAAATGGTTACAAATTCTAAGAATCCTCACACGACAAAGGGCATTCATCTAAGCCATATATGTGCTTAAACTCTCTAAGTTTCCGTGTTTTCATACATGAGACTTGAGTTCGTGACTCAAGTTATTACTTCGTGCTACTTCTCCTTAGAAGAGGCTAAAGTTTTACAGCTAAAGCTATTCTTTGGTGAATATATCTTTCTGAGATATATTCATAGCAATCAGTTTCCTACTCTGGGATTCTGATTCTCATGGGCTTATGTCGATTACCTGAGTTCTGGGACGAACAGTAAACATCCAACCACCAGGAAGAAGGTTGTAATACCCCGAGATTAATTAAGTTAATTAACTGCTTAATTATTTAATGAAATAATTTCCTTCTCAATTGTGCAACAATTTATTTATTGCTATCAAGAGTTCGATTAAAAATTAGTTATTCAAGTCCGGAAAATTGATTTCCAAATTCGGGCTAAAGATATGCTCGTAATAATATATGGAAGAATATGAATCGATCGAATTAATTTTCGGAGATCCGTGGAAAGAGATAATAATTTTTGGGGTTGAACATGGAATTATTGAAATCTTGTATTGGCTTAAATTGGAATTTATAGGAATTTTGCATGAAATGCTAGGTGTCATATGGCATGTCTATGTTTTGACACCTCAACCCTCACCTTTGATTATTATGCAAAGGAGAAATTTATTCATTTCCTCTTCTCTCTCTCTCTCTCTCTCTACCGTAAACCCCTCCCAGCACCCCATTCCCAAACCCTCTCCCTCTACTGCCAACTTTCCGTCCATTTTCCGACCGTCACAGACCACCCTCGCTTCAAGCTTTCTAAACAGTTAAGGTAGCGGCCGAGACGACGAGAATCGAGGGAGATATCGTAGCGAGAAGTGAGCCTGCCGGAGTTGGTGAGAATTCGATTTTCAGATTTTGTAACATGTTTAATCGTGATTTTCTCGAGTCTAGACTTATACAATCATGTTCCTTACCTTCTAGAGAACATTTTGGTACCCTGCAAGTGGGCTTTGGTCGCCGGAGAAGCACGTCGCCGCCGCAAGGAAGAGAAATTCCGGTGAGCTTCACCCATATCTTTGTGCGTCATTATTTTGAGCCTTCAAGCATGTTTTCGTGTTCCCCTCGAGTCTAGGACTTTGTATATATGTTTTCATGTGAGTTTAGGAGGTTGGATCGGAGGTTGTAAGGAGTCGCAGGGGCTGTCGCACAAAATTGCCGGAGAAGATGACTCATGTCAACCGACACAGCTCTTTGTCGATCAACATGAGCGCATTGATCGACGCAGGAGCACGTCGGTCGACACATGTGTGTCGATCGATGTGAACTCATGTCGATCGATGTTGATTTTGTCAGGTTTCGCGTCGATCGACGTGAGCTGTGTCAATCGACACAGAGCCCTGTCGATCGACACAGCCATTCAGAGAGGAGAAATTGTGTTTTATTGTTCCGTGCTTGTTTGATTCAAGTTGTAATCAAAGTCTGTGTTTAATATACGATTAGAGAAGTATGGTATGAGCATGAAGAGGTGTTTGTTATGTTATCGAACCATAGATTATGTTGACTCGTTGAACTTGGTTCATGAAGCATGAGAAGTTGTATCATGAGTTTTATGAGAGATATTGTTTGGAGTTGGTTGATTAGGTTCCTGTCCTAGTTACGCGTCCTAATTAGTAATGTTTGATGTCTTTGAAGGTGCGAGATAAGGAAGAAAGCTCGATTTGCTCAAATTACGGGGACACATCTAATTCATTTGAAGACTAACACCAGGTGGGAACTGAAGTTATTCGTGAACTGAATCACGAAGTCCGTTTGCCCGGATCGTTAATTGGAATATCAAAAATAAATTGTTATGCCTATGATTATTCCTATCATGCTCCTATTGATTATGCATAAAGAAGGTTTATGCGGAATACCTGTATTGCGAAACCCTGAAGAACGAGTGCGCGGAGATTCCTCTTGATCTTTTTCCCACGCACAAAGATTAATTCCCTAACAGATAAAAGGAATTAAATCTGATGAAAATATAATGATATTTTCGAAAACAGAAGAGGGAGAGAAGAAAGAAGATCCTCCTGATCTGATTTTCTGATCTGTATCTCAACTCAATCTGAATATTTGGTGAAGATTCCCTTCAGATTCCTTGCCCGGTTGAGAAGCAGAATTTCCTCCTCGTTTCTCAGATCTAGTCGATCACCACAGCTCCCAAATCCTGGTTTACTGTGTGCAACTTATGATCTTGTGGTGTGTTGAGATCTGAGGAACTGAGGCCTATTTATAGGAAAATACTGGACTTTTATTGGGCCTGAGTTTCATGGGCCAGACCAGGGACCAGAATGCAAATAGCAAATAAGGTCTATCAATTAATTAATTCCCATATTCAACCCAGAATATAATTAATTAATTAATATTGATTCATTCCACCAGAGAATCAATATTGTCCTACCTATTTGCTACCACGTTTTGAGGTACGGGTTGCGTGAGCTCGGTTTATCCCCACATTTAAGGTTACAGACATTCATTAATTAATTTAAGCTCTGACAAGCTATTTAATTAATTAACATCTTATATTCCTGAGTCAATCCACTCAAACCTTTTCACTTAAGTTATAACTTAATCAGCCTGCAGGACTTTAGCATAACGAACCTTTTGAGCTGCTCAGGGAATGTCACCATCTTATACTTGATGTGGTCACCTAGTTCCAGTACCAGGCAGTCATACACAAACTTCTATTACCCAAGATACAGATATACAAGCCAACCAGAGCCTTTCACTGCAACTCAAAGGAATACACAATCTGCATATACTTTTGTACCTTCATATAGGCTTAGGATCTCAACAAGCCATAGAGATCTAGATTCTTTTAATGTTAGATAAAAGAATCGGTCTCGACTTAGGTCCTTATCAATGTGTGCCCCACACCAGCATACCAAGCCATCCAAGATAAGATGCTTATTACCGCGTATGCTGCAGCCTACACTAACAGTTTATCCTGGAAATGTCTCAGCTGTGATAACCATATATATCTCGCTCGGTCAAACGATCCATATGATCTTCCATGATCTACTACACACCGTATGATCTCCCTATCGACGAGATAAGAGGATAATTGCATTTGCGACTCATGTTTGTTAATTCAGACAAGAGATGAACATACAACATTTATGATTCCCAGTATATGAACCAATCGACCTTGTACATAATATACCAATCATAATGCTTTCAGTATATAAATCCATCAATCTCCCACTTATACTCAAAGCATTATACAGGTGCTTTCCAGAGTATAACACGTCTAAACTGATCTAGCTATTACATCAATCGTTCTATGTGGCTGGCTTTGCCCTCAGCCCAAGGTTACGTACATGCATTTCGTAGACCTTCTGAGGCAGAGCTTTTGTGAATGGATCCGCTAGATTTTCTTTTGTATCAATCTTCTCTACTAGCACATCACTCCTTGCTACGATTTCTCGTATAATATGGTACTTCCTTTCAATGTGTTTTGTTGCTCTGTGAGTTCGTGGTTCCTTTGAATTAGCCACAGCTCCCTAATTATCACAATATACCGTGATGGTATTGGGCAACTTAGGAATCACGTCCAACTCCAGAAGGAAGTTTCGAAACCATACTGCTTCTTTTGAAGCTTCAGAAGCTGCCACATATTCTGCTTCCATAGTGGAGTCAGCAATGCACTTCTGCTTTGCACTCCTCCATGATATGGCCCCACCTCCCAATGTAAACACATAGCCAGAGGTGGACTTCTTTTCGTCTCGGTCTGCCTGGAAATCCGAATCAGTATAACCCACAAGGCACAACTCCTCACACTGATAGATGAGACAATAGTCTCTAGTCCTTTTCAAGTATTTGAGTATTTGCTTTACCGCAGTCCAATGCGCCTGTCTAGGTTTAGACTGGTATCTCGCTACCATGCCTACTGCAAAGCAGATATCTGGCCTCATACATAGCATTGCATACATGAGGCTCCCCACGACCGATGCATACGACACGTTCCTCATCTCATCTTTCTCCTTTTGTGTCACCGGACACTCATCCTTAGAAAGATGTATGCCATGTCTGAAGGGTAACAGACCTTTCTTGGCAGTTTGCATGCTGAAACGGGCAATCACAATATCCACATATGATCCTTGAGACAAGGTCAACATCCTCTTATTGCGCTCCCGCAATACTTTTACCCCTAGGATGTATCCTGCTTCCCCAAGGTCCTTCATATGAAACTGTTCGGATAACCACCCCTTTATGCCAGACAATACTTCCACATTGTCTCCAAATAGGAGAATATCATCTAAATAAAGTGCAAGGAACACCACACTTCCGCTAACACATAGACGGTACACGCAACTCTCGTTTGAACATTGTGAAAATCTATAGGATTTAATCACTTCATCAAAACGCAGATTCCATGACCGCGAAGCTTGTTTAAGTCCATACAACGACTTTCTTAGCTTCCAGACCAAATGTTCTTCGCCCTTTTGCACATAACCTTCTGGCTGTTGCATATAGATGACCCTACCTTCTTCAAGGTACCCGTTTAGAAATGCGGTTTTGACATCCATCTGCCAGATCTCTAGGTCCTTATATGCTGCTATGGCTAGGAGTACACGAATGGACTTAAGCATGACTATCAGTGAGAATGTCTCGTCATAGTCTACACCTTCTTTCTGACTATAACCCTTTGCCACCAGCCTTGCTTTGAAAGTTGTATTTCAACATTCGCTCCTTTCTTTCTTTTGTATACCCATTCGCACCCTATGGCTCGATAGCCATCTGGCAAATCAGTTTTTTGGTATACATCCATAGCCGTAATGGATTCTATTTCTGAATCCATGGCGATCAGCCATTTGTCTGCATCTTTATCAGATACCGCCTCGTCATATGTCCAGGGATCGGTATCATCCAGTCCGCTTTCCGGGATCAAGTCATAGGACTCTCCCACAAACATATACCTCTCGAGTTGGTGGACAACCCTCCCACTGCGACGAGGCATCTGAACCGTGTCAGTAGTTGGCACAGTACCCGTTGGTCCCATACCTTTCATTAGTGGCAGTGTTGGTATAGTCCACCTGTTACAGGTGGATTTACCACTACACTGGGCTTTCCTGATGGAATCGCTTCCTTATCCTCAAGCTCGTGGAGGATAATTTCACTCTTGGATCTGTGGATTCTTACATATTCGTCTTACAAGAATCTTGCGTTGATACTGACAACCACTTTCTGATTCTCAGGCCAATAAAAGTAACCACCTTTCGTTTGCCTGGAATATCCTACAAACAGCATCAACTTACACCTACTTTCATGCTTATCAGGTTCCTTTGTCAGCACATATGCTGAACAACCCCAAACCCTCACTCTATTCAAACTTGGCTTTCGCCCATACCAGAGTTCCAGAGGCGTTTTAGGAACTGATTTAGAAGGTACAGGTTAAGCAAATAGGCCGCTGTCTCCAAGGCATATCCCCAAAACAAAATCAGCAAGCTTGCATAACGCATCATCGACCTGACCATTTCCAAGAGAGTTCTATTTCTTCTTTCTGCTACACCATTTTGTTGAGGGGTTCCTGGTGCAGTCCACTGAGATGTAATCTCGTTGTCTGAAAAGTACTACAAGAACTCATTAGTGAGGTATTTGTAGGGTTTTCCCGTGAACCGAATCACCAAAACCAATTTGAACCGGATCGATTTATGGTTTTTATGCATAATTAAATACAAGATAAAACCTTGCATGCTCCTATGAATTTAATACAATATTGTGGATTGAGAATTACCGTAATTCCGTCGAGTCTGAACCGATCTTTTGTGTTTGAATTTCCAACTTGAATTCAACCACGCAATCCGATTTTATCTGCGGAAGTAGAAATTAGCAATCTAATTTCTAGATAAATTCAAAAAATAGAAAGAAAAGAAATAGGATTTCTGTTCTCCAGATCAAATCTTCAGGGCTGTATCCCAATGTTGTTCAGATCTACTACTGGTGAGGACTCCGTAGATCTGTGGCTTGAGCAGGACCAGAATCAAAATTCTCCTCCTCTTTCTCCCAAAAACGGCGCCCCTCTCTCTCTCTCTCTTAGGTTTAGGGTTTTTCAACTCTATTATGACTAATGAGAGATAGCGGTCTATTTATAGACCTAGGGTTTTATCCCTAATGGGCTCCTGGGCTCAATTCAGCATATTTATTTGGCCCAGACCTGGGACCTAATGCAAATAATAAAGTGGGCTTATAAATTAATTAATTCCCATGTCCACAACCCAGGACACAATTAATTAATTAATATTAATTCTTTTTCACCACAGAATTAATACTAACCTACCCCTTTATTACCACGTTATGAGAACGGGCTGCATTAATTGAGAATCCCCATATTTAAGGTTACCGGACATCCATTAATTAATCGGAGCCTCTGACAAGCTCTAACTACAATTAATTAATATCTTATTATTCCTGAGTAGTACCACTCAATCCCTATCACTCGTGCCTGAACTTAATCAGCCTGCAGGACTTTGACACGATGAATGTTATCGAGCTCCTCAGGGAATGTCATCATCCTATTACTCGAATATGGTTACCTAAACCCAGTCTCAGGTTGTACTACACGAATTGATGGTACCCAAGATGCAGATATACGAGCACGTTACTTAGGCTCTCCACCATGTCAAGTCAAAGCAATAGTCAACCCGTGCAAACCCCTGAACCTTCGTTAGGGTGTGGACTCAATCAATATAACGAGATCTTGTATTCGCTGATGTTAGACAGACAAATACATCTCACTGCGGTCCATCAATACGCCACCTCTGCGTACCAGCATGTCAAGTAACCAAGACAGACTACTTATTCCGACAATGCCGCAGCCATCCGGACAGACGTATCCTCATACGCTGTCTCGGCTGTGATCAGGTTTATGTCTCACTAGGTCAAGTGATCATACTGTCTTCTGCGATCTACAACACGCCGTATGATCGTCCCTATCGGTGAGACAAGAGGATACCATTGTTCATACATGTAAGATTGTTAACAGATAGGAGAAATAAACTGTTGTATACTCATTATAATAAATGCTTTCAGTTTACAAAACCCATCAATCTCCCACTTATACTCAAAGCATAACTAAGCTATTAAAGAGTATACAGTCCGTCTATCTAGTCTGTTGTCTCCTTAATCACTGTCAGTGGTCGGCATCCACCTCAGACCCAACTCACGAATATGTCTTTCGTAAACTTTCTGCGGCAAGCTCTTTGTAAATGGATCAGCAAGATTGTCAGCAGTGTCAATCTTCATAATCAGCACATCGCCCCTCGATACGATTTCTCGTATGATATGGTACTTTCTCTCTATGTGTTTTGCTTGCCCTGTGAGACCGCGGTTCCTGCCACTGCACCAGAGTTATCACAATAAATTTTGATGCTCCTCGGCAAACTCGGGATCACACCTAACTCTAAAAGGTAGTTCCAGAGCCATACCCCTCTTTCGAGGCGTCGGAGGCGGCGACATATTCCGCCTCCATGGTGGAGTCAGCAATGTATTTCTGCTTTGAGCTCCTCCAAGATACAGCTCCACCTCCCAGGGTAAACACATATCCTGAGGTCGATTTCTTCTCGTCTTGGTCCCCTTGGAAATCCGAGTCCGTATAACCCACAGGGCACAAATCCTCACTTTGATAAACTAGGCAGAAATTCCTAGTTTATTTCAAATACTTGAGGATGTGCTTTGCAGCAGTCCAGTGCGCCTGTCCAGGGTTAGACTGATATCTTGCTACCATGCCAACGTCATAAGAGATATCTGGCCTGGTACACAACATCGCATACATGAGGCTACCCATTGCCGAAGCATATGGTACAAGACTCATTTCATCTTTCTCCCGCTGTGTCTGAGGACACTGCCCACTAGAAAGATGAACGCCATGTCTGAAAGGTAGCAAGCCTTTCTTGGCGAGTTGCATGCTGAACCAGACTATCACAGTATCCACATAGGATGCCTGGGATAAGCTCAACATTCTTCTCTTACGATCTCGTAAGACCTTAATCCCAAGAATGTAGCCAGCTTCTCCCAGATCCTTCATTTGGAACTGTTCGGATAATTAAGCTTTGAATTCGGACATCACTCCCTCGCTGTTTCCAAATAGGAGTATGTCATCAACGTAAAGTGCAAGGAAGACCGCGCTCCCACTAACACAAAGTCGGTAAACACAACTTTCATTTTCGAACTGTGCAAATCCATAGGATTTAATCACATCGTTGAAATGTAAGTTCCACGACCTTGAAGCTTGCTTATGTCCATACAAGGACTTCCTAAGCTTCCAGACAAGATGTTCTTCGCCCTTGCTTATGTAACCCTCGGGTTGCTGCATATAGATGTCCCTACCTTCTTCAAGGTAACCGTTTAGAAAAACGGTTTTGACATCCATCTGCCAAATCTCGAGGTCCATATGCGTAGCTATGGCAAGGAGTATTCGGATGGATTACAGCATGGCTACGGGTGAAAAGGTTTCGTCATAGTCAATGCCCTCTTTCTGACTATAACCCTTTGCCACCAGGCTGGCTTTAAAAGCCGTGATCTTTCCATCCGCCCCTTTCTTTCTCTTGTATACCCATTTGCACCCTATGGCCCTAAAGCCATCCGGCAAATCAGTTTTCCGGTATACATCCATAGCAGTTATGGATTCTATTTCAGAATCCATGGCGACACGCCATTTGGCAACATCTTAGTCCTGCAGTGCCTCGTCGTAAGTCAGTGGGTTAGAGTCCTCATGTCCGTCTTCTGGGCCCAAGTCCGAAGACTCACCCACGAACATGTACCTTTCCGGCTGGAAATTAACTCTCCCACTACGACGAGGCATCGGTGCCGTGTCAGTAGTAGGTGCAGTGACTTGTGGTCCTGCACCTTGCACTGAAGAACGTGTCTGTGGTGTTGTACCTCTCATAGGTGCACCCACATCTACACGTTCCCCTTCCTTTGGAATTGCATTCTCGTTCTCAATTTCTTGAAGAACGATATCACTCCTTGACTTGTGATTAATCACATACTCGTCCTCCAAGAATCTAGCGTTGGTGCTAACAACGACTCTTTAACTCTCAGGACAGTAAAAGTAACCACCTTTCATTTGCCTGGGATACCCTATGAACATCATTACTTTTGACCTGCTTTCTAACTTATCAGGTTCCTTCGACAGTACGTGTGCCGGACAGCCCCATACTCTAAACTTGCACAAACTAGGTTTGCGACCAAGGAAGAGCTCATAAGGCATCTTAGGAACTGATTTAGAAGGCACCACATTAAGCACGTAAGCTGCTGTCTCCAATGCGTAGCCCCAAAACGAAATTGGTAAGTTTGCATAACTCATCATTGATCTTACAATCTCTAGAAGAGTCCTATTTCTTCTCTCAGCTACACCGTTTTGCTGGGGAGTACCCGGTGCAGTCCACTGGGATGTAATCCCATTTTCTGACAAATACTGCAGGAACTCGTTACCGAGGTATTCGCCACCGCGGTCAGATCGCAGTGACTTGATAGTTTTCTCGACCTTCTTTTCTACTTCAGCCTTGAACTCTTTGAATTTCTCAAAGAATTAAGACTTGTAGCGAAGCAGGTAAATGTATCAGTATCTTGAGTAATCGTCAATGAAAGTGACGAAGTACTCGTACCCTCCACGAGCCTGCGTGGACATCGGTCCAGATAAGTCAGAATGGATCAATTCCAACACTTCCTCTGCTCGAGACTGACTAGCCTTGAAAGGCCTAGTTGACATCTTGCCCTCAATGCAGGATTCGTTGACTTGATAAGGTACAGCCCGGACTAAGTCCAATGTACCATCATCTGCAAGTCTTTGAATCCGCTTCAAGCTGATGTGACCCAGTCTCAAGTGCCAGATATATGTAAGATCCTCATCAGAAGAAGTAAGTTTTCTCTTTCTAGGATTATCAATTACGGATGAATTACATGCAATACTTGCGGAAGACTTATGATTACAGTTAACAACATAGAGAGAATTATTCAGCATTCCACGACAGATAATACCGTTATTACCAATGATAGAAACACCACTATAAATAATAACTGAATATCCATCAACATAAAGTTTGGAAACTGAAATAAGGTTTCGCCGAAAATCCAGCACTTACAAAATATCTCTCAAAGTTAAAACAGAATCATCAAAGTACAAGGTGAAATCTCCAATGGCAGCTGTACTCACTTGTGCTGCGTTCCCCATTGAGATGGTAACCTCGTCATTCTTCAGCACCCTCCTCGGTGTGAACCCCTGCAAAATGTAACAAACATGATCAGTAGCTCCAGTATCCACTACCCACGAATGAGTAGAAACCGATGCTAAACATGTTTCCGTTACAAATGCAAATGACGTACCTTGTCCCTTGCTTCCGCATGCGTTCTTACTTGAAGTGACACCAACCCTCTTCATTTTATTTGACCTCCTCTCACGTGATCTGCGATCAATCATGTTCTTGCACACAGTATGAACCACATCTTTCAATGTGCCCAAGCTGTGCTCAAGATCTGATAACTCAGAATCCCATGAAGGTATGACAGACTGTCCTGCTATGAGATCAGTGAGCAACTCTTTGAAGGAGTACTCACTTCTCTTAGCCACATCCATCTTAAAGTCATAGAATGAAAGCGGTAAAGAGTTCAGGATTATATCGATCTTAGCCCGATCAGATATACATCCACCTCTACGTGTGAATCGTGTCATGGTGTTATCCATCATCATCACATGCAGTGTCACCGAACTGCCATCAACCATTCTCTTACAGACTAGGTCTTTTACGAGATCACAGTTGATAGTTCGTTCCACTTCACCAAACGTGGCCACTAAGTCCATCCAGATCGCCACAGAGCTACAATAGCCCATGTACTTGAGCTTGAGTTCTCTAGACAGGTTATCTGAGATTAACTTGTAAGTAAAATCCTCAGATGCCACCCATCTGTCATAGTACTCCTTCTCACGTCTAGAGACTTTATGGTAACGTGGGGCAAGTGGCATCATAGTAAGAACAAACATGTGTTGCTTAGTCAGGAGGATATACTCAATGCAGTATCTCCATTCATGGAAGTTTGGACCAGTTAGAGGATTGAGAGCAAGTATATGATCGACAGTAGACATAGGCATATCTGAAATAATAAAGAATCTTAAATAAGAACATACATGTAGAACTTCGAAAAAAAATGCATTGAAAACCTTTTAATAAATCAAATACAAATGTTTTCCACTAATTGCCCAAGAGTTCCCACCGCAAGCTACACTCGTAGACGTTTACGATGTCACCCTCAACCAGAACTGCGGGTTTTAAGCCCCAATCCATTTAATTTCACTACCATGTCAGGAAGCTTTTGACACTAGAAATTAATAATTAGTGAAAACCTTAGACCAAGCCATCTCTCAAGAATAGGGATGCAATTCTTGCATTATATTCTAAGATGCTTCTAAGCAATTAACCACAAATTTAACTCCGGCCAAAAGAGACATTTCAGCATGGCACGTAACCATACTGCACAGCCCTTAAAGCTTTTGTTATCTATAATTTAAATCAATCCTAGAATACTTGTGAAAGAGATCTACGCAAGCTACACTCGTAGACGTTTACGCAAAGCCCTCCCACTATTCACATGATTTAAATTGTTTGTCTAGAAATCCCAACAACCGTACCCATGCACCTCTAGGAACTAGCAAGCTACACTCGTAGACGTTTACTAGAACGAGAGATACACTTACAGCCTAGGACCGCTTTGTGGAGGTCTATTGATTTTAATTAAAAAAATATGCTTAGTATTTTTCTTTTAAAAGGTTTCTTTATGCGCACATATAATTTCTTTGTCATTATATTTCCCAAATTTTTGCATGTAATAATACAAGCCCAAAAATTCCCAAAATATAATCCAACAAGAAATTAATCACATAAGCATGCTTGGAAAGCTGTAAATAATAAAAGCGATAAATCATACTTTTCCTATTATCTACACATGCTTAATTGCGCACATAAATAAATCACATATCATACGAGGACAATTAAGGCAACAAAAATTCCTCGTGGCCCCAAAAATAGAAAAATAAATTCTATCTATTACAATTTGAATTTGAATCTAATTTGGATAATTCCAAATCTTTTTCAAATCTTTCCAAATCTTCAAGGGCCTCCAAATCTTGATTCACCAAATCTTTTGGGATTTAGGCCTTTGTGATCTGATGATTTGCCCTAACCCTAATGCAAACCCTAGGGTTTACACAGGATTGCATAAACCACCAAAACACGAGCCACCACCGCAGGGACAACAACAGCCGATGACAGCCACCGCCGCCGCCGCCCTACCACCGGCCGCCGCCGCGCCTAGCGCCGCCGCGCGCTCTCGCCCAGCAGGCTCAGGCGCGGGCGCGCACTGCGCTGCTGCCGCTACCGTGCGCCCACCTATTACTCGGATATGGTTACCTAAACCCAGTCTCAGGTGGTACTTCACGAATTGCTGTTACCCAAGATGCAGATATACGAGCACGTTACTTAGGCTCTCCACCATGGCAAGTCAAAGCAACAGTCAACCCGTGTAAACCCCTGAACCTTCGTTAGGGTTTGGACTCAATCAATATAACGAGATCTTGTATTCGCTGATGTCAGACAGATGAATACATCTCACTGCGGTCCATCAATATGCCACCTCTGCGTACCAGCATGTCAAGTAACCAAGACAGACTACTTATTCCGACAATGCCGAAGCCATCCGGACAGACGTATCCTCATATGCTGCCTCGGCTGTGATCAGGTTTATGTCTCACTAGGTCAAGTGATCATACTGTCTTCTGCGATCTACAACACGCCGTATGATCGTCCCTATCGGTGAGACAAGAGGATACCATTGTTCACACATGTAAGATTATTAACAGATAGGAGAAATAAATCGTTGTATACTCATTATAATAAATGCTTTCAGTATACAAAACCCATCAGTATTGTCCACCACGATCTGATCGCGGTGTCTTGATAGTCTTACCTAGCTTCTTTTCTACCTCAGTCCTAAACTCTTTGAATTTCTCAAAGCATTCAGACTTATGGCGAAGCAAATAGACATATCCGAATCTTGAGTAATCGTCAATAAATGTGGCGAAGTACTCATAACCTCCACGAGCTTGCGTGGACATTGGTCCACATAAGTCAGAGTGGATCAATTCCAACACATCCTCTGCTCGAGACTGACTTGCCTTAAAAGGCCTGGTCGTCATCTTTCCCTCTATACAGGATTCACAGATTTGATGCGGTACCACTTGAAAAGAATCCAAGAGCCCATCGCATGCCAATCTTTTAATCCTCTTTCCGTTATAAATGCACATGATGTATCTTGTCTACCCGTGCCAGGCACTAGACAATCTACTTCACTTCGCTTGCATTTGCATGGCCTGATGACGTCTTCTGCCAGATCAGCTTCATCTAACCTTTTAAGCATTTCCTTTGCTTCAGCAACTGTCTTGTCAAAAGCTGACAAAGTTGGAGCAAATTCTAATGCTTTCAGATCAGATTCCTCTCGCATCAGGGCCGAGAGTAACTTGGGAAGAGTAAACTCGTGCTTGGTACCGAGGGACTCGATAAAACCATTATAAGAATCAGATAGAGAGTGCAGGACAATGTTTATTTTTGCCCGCTTACTAATTCGTCCACCTCTCTTTCTGTACTTTCTCATAGTTCTCATCATGCTGACAAAGTGCAGAATCAACGAACTCCCATCAGTCATCCTCTTGCAGACCAGGTCCTCCACAAGATTATAACTGACAGTTCGTCTCACCTTCCCATATACTTTCACAAGGTCCCTCCATATCTCAACAGCAGTCCGGTACTTCTTGTACTTGAGCTTTAATTCTCTAGACAGACTGTTCATGATGAGTCTGCGGGCAAACTCATTAGAAGCTACCCATCTGTCATAGAATTGTCGCTCATAGCCAGTACAGTCAATACTTGGGAGATAGAGGGTCCATGTAAGGCACATGGGCATGTTTTGCAGTGCAGAGTATTTCCATGAAGCAAAACTTCCATTCAGGAAAATTCGGACCAGTTAAAGGGTTTGATATTAAGAGGTTGACAACGTGAGCAATAGACATGTCTGAAAATAATAAATTAAAGCAGAAATTAAAACATAGTCGCAAACAATTGAAACAATTAAATATTGAAACCTTATGATAAAACAATATTAATGTTTCCTCCAATTTGCCTAAGTATTACTATTGCAAGCCACACATGTGGACGTTTACAACAAAACACTTAACCAGACTGCATCTTTCAATTCCAGTCCAATAATTCCAATCCATGCCCGGGTTCCTTAGACAAATGGAATTAATAATTGGAGACTAACTTAGGACCATATTATCCTACTGAGCAGGGACATCACAAATGAGTTATACTCTGGATAACATCTAAGCTAGCTTACCACCAAAGCAAACCCTCCAATATAAGGATCTACTAGAACACACGTGATCCCTATAATAAGATTGTCTCATTTAATCCAATCCCTAGAGAACTTATGAAAATTCAATAAGCAAGCTACACATGTAGACGTTTACGCATGAACTCCCACTTCTCACATGAAATAAATGTTAGTTTTAAGAAATCCTATCTATTAGAACTTATGGATAATATATTAAGTAAGCTACACATGTAGACGTTTACCTAATAAATTACCCACTTCTAATAAAGGATCGCTTTGTGGAGTTCTTACTAAATTATGAGCTTTGTAATTCTTAAATTCATATGGTTCATTTGCACAGATTATTTTATGTAGCAATAATTATAACATTGCTAAAATTCTATCATGCATAGCAAGAACCCCGAATTTATAGTTACAATTAATTACACAAAATAAATCACATAGCATGCTCTAAAGCTGTAAATAATAGCAGTAAACGTGCTCCTATTATCTACAACATGCTTATATGCTGAGAAATTAATATAAACACATATATCATGCGAAGACAGATAATAAAACAAATAAAAAATGTCCTCGTGCCCCCCGTGATACTAAAATAATAATAATTCTAACTATTACATGTTGGAATTATTTTTACAGATCTTCGACTGGGCTCCCGCTACTTGGACTGTGATCTGACTTTATTTTCTGAATTTGGGCCTCCAAGACTTGATTTATCACAAAAATTGGACAACTAGGCCAGTTAACCAAATCGCAGGCCTAGGCACACATTGCAAGCCCAATAGCCCGTGAGAACTCGGCCAGACGAGCCAACACCGGCGAACCACTGCTGCCGGCGACTCGCTGCCGCCACGAGGGCTCCCGGCATCGCGCAGCAGCCATGCACGTACGTGCATGGTTGCAGCCCGCGATCCCGCCTCCTCCGGCCGTTGCCCATTTCGCATGCCTCCGCTCCAGCTTGCCCCGATCGTCGCCCGAACCGCCGTTGCCTTTCTTCTCCACCGCCAGTCTCCGTGACTCGCCAGAATCGCGTAAGAAACAAGATCGGAGGCTCGTACAAACCATACGCAAACCCTAGGGTTTGCCGCGCACCGGTTCACGCGTCCAGCCCTCCGCCGCCGTCCCCATCCCGCGACCCTGACCGCCGAACCACCGCCGCACCACCTTCGCCCTGCCTAAATCCATGCGAAGAGGGGGAGAGCACCGACGGCGCTGCGCGCGGGGCTGCGTAGGTCTGCCGCGTGCGCGCGCGCCTCGTACCTCGGCCGCTGCACGCCGCCATCCCGGCCTCCTCACCGCCGCCCTCACATCGCCGGCCCAGGGCCGCTGCGCCTCCGCCTGACCACATGTGGCCGCGCGGCCGTCGCCGTGCGTGCGCGCGTGCGCTGTGCTGTAACCCTAGGGTTTTGCACGCTCACGCGTCGCAGCCGTCGGTCGTCGCCCGCCGTGCGCCGTCCTGCCGTGCCTGCCCTCGCCGACCGTCGTGCATGGTGTGCTGCCATGCCGGCGCCGTCGTGCGTTCTTGCGTAGCCCTTCGTTATTCGTGTTCTTCATTCTTCGTGTTCTTCGTTCTTCGTTCTCAGTTTTACAAATTTAATTTTTAAATTAAAAGATTACAATGAATAAACCTAATTACAATTTAAAAATTCTAAATCTACGGATTTATCTCGTGGGTGAAAATCGAATCATTATAAAAGGGCGGATTAACCCGAGAACCACGAGGACGAAAAACATAATCATACAATCCAAAACCATTCATAGCATTCAATCAATAATAATAATCATGCAAATCGTAGGCAATATTATTTTTTTCGATAGAGCCAATTAATGAACCTGGCTCTGATACCAATTGAAGGGATTCTTGAACTGAATCACGATGTCCGTTTGCCCGGATCGTTAATTGGAATATCAAAAATAAATTGCTATACCTATGATTATTCCTAGCATACTCCTATAGATTATGCATAAAGAAGGTTTATGCGAAATACCTGCATTGCGAAACCCTGAAGAACGAGTGCGCGAAGATTCCTCTTGATCTTTTTCCCACGCACAAAGATTAATTCCCTAACAGATAAAAGGAATTAAATCTGATGAAAATATAATGATATTTTCGAAAACTAAAGAGGGAGAGAAGTAAGAAGATCCTCCTGATCTGATCTTCTGATCTGTATCCCAACTCAATCTGAATATCTGGTGAAGATTCCCTTCAGATTCCTTGCCTGGTTGAGAAGCAGAATTTTCTCCTCGTTTCTCAGATCTAGTCGATCACCACAGCTCCCAAATTCCGGTTTGCTGTGTGCAACTTATGATCTTGTGGTGCGTTGAGATCTGAAGAACTGAGGCCTATTTATAGGAAAATACTGGACTTCTATTAGGCCTGAGTTTCATGGGCCAGATCAGGGACCAGAATGCAAAATAAGGCCTATCAATTAATTAATTCACATATTCAACCCGGAATATAATTAATTAATTTATATTGATTCATTCCGCCAGAGTATCAATATTGTCCTACCTATTTGCTACCACATTTTGAGGTACGTGTTGCATGGGCTCGGTTTATCCCCACATTTAAGGTTACAGACATTCGTTAATTAATTTAAGCTTTGACAAGCTATTTAATTAATTAACATCTTATATTCCTGAGTCAATCCACTCAAACCTTTTCACTTATGCTTGAATTTAATCAGCCTGCAGGACTTTAGCATAACGAACCTTTTGAGCTGCTTAGAGAATGTCACCGTCCTATACTGGATGTGGTTACCTAGTTCCAGTACCAGACAGTCATACAAAGACAGCTATTACCCAAGATATAGATATACAAGCTCAACCCGAGCCTTTTACTGCAACTCAAAGTAATACACAATCTGCATATGCTTTTGTACCTTCATATAGGCTTAGGATCTCATCAAGCCATAGAGATCTAGATTCTTTTAATGTCAGATAAAAGAATCGATCTCGACTTAGGTCTTTATCAATGTGTGCCCCACACCAGCATACCATGCCATCCAAGATAAGATGCTTATTATCGCGTATATTGCAGCCTACATTGACAGTTTATCCTGGAACTGTCTCAGGTGTGATAACCATTTATATCTCGCTCGGTCAAACGATCCATACGATCTTCCATGATCTACTAAACACTGTATGATCTCCCTATCGACGAGATAAGAGGATAATTGCGTTTGCGATACATGTTTGTTAATTCAGACAGGAGATGAACATACAACATTTATGATTCCCAGTATATTAACCAATCGACCTTGTACATAATATTCCAATCATAATGCTTTCAGTATATAAATCCATCCGAAACTATTTCAGTATAAAAAGAAAACGTGTTTTTTTTTCAAAACGTGTGAAAACACTTTGTTTTTAACTGATTGCTATGCAATGGTTTTTGTGCTATTATATATGTCCTCTGATTGACTGCTAACAACATAGAATTATTAATGAGACAAGAACCATGTACGTGTAGTACTTGCGCTACTCTTATTAATTGTGATAAAGGCTCGCAACCTTAAGTTTATGAGCTCGGGTGAAATGGCAGTGATTGTAACCCTGTAAAGAAAGTAATTGATTATTTATATACGATCGGATCTCGATGTTGTGTGTCCCGAGATTAGTGCACTTGGATGATAGTGGGTTGAGTGTGTATTCATTCCTGACTAATCATCGTAACTTGGGAGTGGGCCAGCTTCCAGTTACACCATGATAAACAGATATAGTATCATGTTAGATAGCACGTGCAAAATAAAATATTTTAGATAACACAGATTCTTTCAACAAAACCCCGTGTCTATCTATGTGAGTTGCATAGCAATCTTACTTAAAATGTATATTTTCGGGCATGTTTCCACGGGGTACGAAAGTACTCAGCCCCTCGTATTATTTCTAAAATGCGCAGGTTGAGCAGGCAGAGTGGTGAAGTGGTGGTGTAAAGTACGAGGCTGAATTTGAAGATTGAAGATCCTGTTACATGCATCTTCATATGCATGTCACCATCATGCTACACACACTGCTGCACCGCTCTCTGAATTATTTACTTCCCCTGTCTTGAATACTTTTGAAGAATCCAAATATTCAACTATCCATGTTACATTTTGAATTACTTAATATTTTGAAGGTTAAATGCCATTTTCTGGAAATTATCTTTTAAAAAGATGAAGTCTTTCGCTGTTTAGTCTTTAAATTATTTGAAAGATAGGTAACCACGACTGTAACGTGCCTCGTAATCGGGAAGGTCAAATGGGGGCGTTACAAAGGTTGTGGGGGTGTCTTCCTCACTTCAACTTGAAGACTAAGCATACAAGGATTTCTTAAGCGAGTGACCACATCAGGCCGAAGGACGAAGGTGCGGACGGGTTGTGTATAGATCGTAAGGAAGCTTGTATTTACTTAGTGATTTATCCAGACCTACGGTCTGAAGAGTGGATGTAGGATTTTTAGATCCAAACCACTATAAATATCTGTGTTCTTTATAGTTTTCATTTATATTTCTACCTTGTCTAGTTTTGCAAACTGACTTTCAAAACCTTCAATACTTATCCAAGTATTGAATAGTATATTCTGCAAAACTGACTTAATAAGGACAAACTTAAGCTTAATCTTTCAAGTACCCTAAACTTAGCTCTAACTGTTTAGGAGAACAAGTGCAAGTTTATCACATAATTACTTCCGCTGCATATACTTGCTCTCTGATTTCGGGACCAACATAATTCTCTATTAATAATTAAATAATAAAATCAATTAAATTATAATCAAATTTTTATGATTTTTTCATTTAATTTTTTTATATATATTAATCATCTATATAATATAATAATTATTTTTTACATTTTTAATTAATAGATGTGATAGTTAAAAATTTATTCAAACACGAAACGATTATGATTGTCTTGTTTTAATCCATTCAAAAATAAATCGTCAAATTAATTTTCTTAATTCTCTCTCATTTAAGTTATTGAAAGACTATATTTTGATAACAAAATAAATGAAAAAGGAGAGATATAATTATGAATATTTTGATTTGTATATCATGTTAATATCAAATTATCATGTCCTATTACATCGATAAATAAATTTAAAAGTTTAGTCAATTAAAGTGATCCGTGAAACAGTGTAATACCCATTTATAAGCCTCTTACTCATGTACTATTTTGGACATAACTTTTTTTTTTTTTTGGGAAAATTCACACTTTTAATCCAAATCATTTCAGACAATTTGTTCCAATTATTTTCAGTTAAGGTTTTTTATTCCATATTTTTATTTAGTTAGTAGATTTTTTTCCCAAGTTGATAAGGAAATTAATTTATAATTGAGTTATACAATTTTTCCACGCAGACGTTGACACTGTACTCACGTGAAGTTTTTAGTTTTTTTAATCAAGAGTATATAATAAAACTTAATTGGGATAAATTTCCTTACAAAATAAAAACGTGGATAAAAACTCCAAAAGAATATATTTGAAATACTCATATAAAATAAAATTGTAGAATAAAAAATCTTAACTAAAAAAATTTGGGATAAAATTCTTAATAGAAAAAAGTTACTCCCTCCGTCCCATATTATTAGTCTCAAATGAAAATAGCACAGAAATCAATATATGTGAGTGTAGTTGAATTTATAATTTATTGATGAGTGAAAAAATTTACTATTTTAAGAAACGAGATTAATAAATAGAACGGATAAAAAAGCAAGTCAGACTAATAAAATGGGAGAGAGTACTTAGTTTTCCAATTTTCTTTTAATCTTTTATCGCGGCATATGCTAAAACATAATTTGTCAAAGTAGGCACATTCCCTTTAATTAAGACCTAAATTCTGATGAATTAGTACTTCAACTCTCAAAGGAATTTCAAAGATTCAAAATGACGGCGCCACGGAGAGAGAGAGAGAGTCTCTACTCTCTACCCCGACAACATTGTTGTTGGCGAAATTAAATAAGATGGGGCAGGGTTGCATTCATTGCACTAGTTCACAAACTTTGACAATGTTTTGATTTTCATTCAACAAAATCTCTCATCCTATTCAAATTTGATTTCGTTCCTTTGCATATGACCTACGAATCGCAGACATAAATTCTGTTTTTCTCCAAGATTTACGGCTAATTTATAAAAGTGTGTTTAGATTGGTAGTTGTTGGTCTTAAATAAGAATATAGAAGAGCGTGTAAGCTTCATTGATGGTTATTAGAGAACTTTTGATGAGTTAGTCTTTAGTTAAAATTATTTAGGCTAGTAGATTTAAGGATTCAATTCAGTTACATACCGACAATTCTTAGTTATTGGATTTCAAGGACACTTAATAAAAGTTATAACTGAATATTTATTGTTGTTTGGAAGTAAAATGTTACTATATCAACTCTTCTTTCTCTCCGAAAGGAATTCACAATTTACAGTTGTCCATAGTAGTTGTTAGGTATTTATGTTGGAAATTCATTCCTTATATATTATTTTGATAAGTCAAATTAATATACCACTAGACAAAGTATCTCTAGCTTTGTTAATTCAAACTAGTAATGTTTTGTATATGAATCATCGAGTTGTAATAGAAACTGACTACAAACTTTAGGAGATTTGCTTGCGAAGTTTTCACTAGCGAAGAAGCTTGTTAGGAAATTGTTGGCTATTGCCTTTATCAGTGAAGCATTTTTGGACGAAGCTGGTAGACACATTATCACCAGCTGGTAAACCACAAGCAAGACGCTTCCCAACCAGCTAGAAGAGACACCAACAAGCCAGGACAAACAATGACTTTTCTCAAGACCAGACTTTAGGAAAGAAGATCTTAAAAAAAGCTTGAGTTACTCAGAAGCTTGTTCATCCCAAGAATCAACCGGAAATATTCATATAGTAAGAATTCCCAGTATAATAAATAGTTCTCGAATTTTCATTAGAGTAACAGATTCTAGAAAAAATTTCAAGAACTATAATTCGAGATCAAGTTTCTATTTTCAATTTGTTCTTAATTGAACAAATAACATTGCTTAATATTTATTCTCGATTTTTAAATTTGTTTCAAATTATAGTTCTCCATTTGAATAGTCGAGATTAATAGTAAATTTATTTTTTATAATCAAGATAAATAAATTGGTAATAATCGAGATTGAGATTCCGAATTTGATCGAGATCGAGACTTCAAATTAGATCGAGATTAATCGAGATATCGGATTGAGATCTCAAATTTAAGTATAAACAATGCTTTATTTATTAATTACTTTATGAAACAATCTTAATTTACTGGATAAGATTCGTTCTGACCAAAGCAACAACAGTCCACCTTTTCTGACAGAAAGGACCCTGCGAGTCATAAAAGTGAAACATCGATTGGACCCAATCCTCTTGTCTCATAACGGTTCTAAACGGTTATGAATTCAGATCTTCTAAGGAGCACCATTAAATAGAGGTAGCAAACCACCTTGATAAGGTTACTGAACCGAATTGTATCTCAACCGAATGATAAAATATCATTGTCAACAATGTGACATCGTTGTGCGAATTCTGTTGTTCTCGAAGCTACCAACTTCCAGATCCAAAAGCTTCCAGGGCTGATTCTATCAACTTTCCGTGTTCCTTACTGAACATGAGGCTATGAGCGTCCTGCAAGAGCTATTTCCGTTTTCTTACTTTCTGAGTAAGAAAACATATTGGAGTTATCATTTCTCCAGTGATAACTATTACGGGTGTATACTGCAAACTAATTTTTTCGAGAGGAACTCAAACACTCACGTCTAGTTTGAAAGGTAGGTGGTGTGCTCACGCTTCAAGCCTGAAGAAGAGAAGGAGAGCGAAGGAGTTTACGAGTGAGCTAGTAGACTGGTGGATACGGGCATTCACTACCTAGCAACAGAGCATCGACACTTTTGTAATCCCAACTTAGTGATTCCAAGACTACGCGTCTGAAGAGAGGACGTAAGATATTTTGGTCCGAACATCTATAAATCCTTTGTGTTCCTTACTGCTTTAATAAATTTCTCTATTGGATTTTAAACCCAACACCCCAACTATTGGAGTATATTGCTGAATCGACCTAAGTAATATATCATTCGATGAAAGAACAACTGTATTTCTGAACCCAATCTAGTGCCAGAATCACCAGTTTGGAGGCCCTAACTCTTAAAGACTTCTGCTGTATATTGCCTAACTCAGATTTTAGGACCAAGAAGTGGTATCAGAGCAGTTGGTCTTTATAGACTAGTTGTTTTGAGTAGCTTAGGACCAGATCCATTTTCCGTTTGGTCATTTCTTTTCTTTTATTGTGTGTCTTAGTGAACAAGTTAAAGATGAACATCTTGAAGTTTCCACCATATAATGCAGAGAAATTCGTAACATGGAAGAAAAGATCCCTGATCCAGATGAAGATCATCCATCCGGAGATGGTAGATGTGCTGGAGACTGGACCCATCTAGATCACAAAGGTCAATGCCCATCTAGGAGGTGAATAATGTCCAGAGATGGTACTAAAAACATAAACAGAGTGGACCTTAGAAGATGAGAATCGAGTCCAACTGGACTCCATAGCTCATGAGCTGATCCTCCTAGCTTTTCTAGAGGCTATGACGGACGACGTGATAGAGTTTGACTGCACAAAAGAGGTATGGGACTACCTCAACGGTTTGAGCCAAGAGACCGACCAAATGAAGCGCAACAACCTTCAAGTTTACATCGACAAGTACGATTCCTTAATGATTCTCCCCGGAGAAAGCATCAAGGACATAGAGGCTCGATTTAACTCTATCGTCAACGAGCTGATAACACTGGATAGGGTATGCTCTATAGTGGATCTCAATGCCAAGATCATGTCTAAGATTCCAAAGGACGACTTGTTAGTGAAGACGTCCACTCTTAAGGAGAAGATTCTCTCCAAGATGTCCACCAATGCGTTGTTTGCCCAGCTGCAAGTACATGAGTTGGACATCAAGATGGCGAACAAACACAAAGGTGTCAGGGCACCACCAGTTCTCCAAGTAGACATCCTGAAGATAATACCTACTTTGTGAAGAGGACTTTCAAGGACAAATGAGACCTAAGAGTCCCTTTTACACAGAGAGACCAGCGGTGCCACCAATGACAATAGCCCCCTCCACCTCCACCTCCACCTTGAACGAAGGAGAGAGTTCCATCGCGGAACTTGAAGAACAAATGAGGAGACTCTTCAGATTGTTGGAGAAGGTGAAAACTAAAATTGATATTCCTCAATTAGCTGAAAGAAGATTCGTCAAATGCCCCCAACACGTGTTTTGAGTGTAACTCTCCCGACCACCTGAATTTTGACTGTCCTCGAGTGGATAAGGAGGAGAGAGATCGACTGTAACACCCCTCGTGAATTTTAATACATATTTTATCAGAATTACCGATATAATATTTTGTTATAAATTTAATTCGAGATTTTCAAAATTGATTTTAATTTAGGAATTTAATTGTGAGTATTATTCCCAATCAACTCTATTTTCAATGAGGGAATTATTAATTGGTAAATTAATTTAATTGAGGTCCGATAATTTATGGGCAAGCCAAAATTTTTGTATCGAGCTAATTTCGATCAATAAATTTTGTAGACCGATGAGAATATCACGGTCTCTTATAAAATGACGTGAAGAGATGTGGAGATGACGTGAGGATGTCAATGTGACCGATGTGATAAGCGAATGACAACTATTTTAACTTTTTGAGTTTCGATAATACCGAAACAGTTAAGATTTTTGTTTGAAAAATTCTTCCTTACTTTTTATGTTTTGGTGGGTTAAAGGTTGTAAAAGCCATCTTAGTCAGTTTTCTATTTCTAGAGTTTTAAAACTGTAATCCTTGTATAAGATCAATCGAGTTGTAATATAACTTAGTGGGTGAAGACCGAGCATAGGAAACGCTCAAGAACTGAAGAAGTACACGTGCTTGAAACTTAGTTTTCACTAAGTATGGCCTTGACCAAGACTGAGTTTGGGTACACAGTATAGGGTCTTCCATACTGACGAAAGAAGTCAGGATGAGGGCTTTCCATAGAAACTAAGAGAAGTTAGTATGAGAGACTAAGAGAAGTCAGTACGAGAGTTCACCATACTAACCTTGAGAAGTCAGTATGAGGTCTGGCTATACTGATTATGGGAAGTCAGTATGAGAGCCTCTACCTTTAAAGCACGAGCTATTCAAAGACATCGAAGCTCGGTCAGACTTCGGCTTATTTATGCCTAAGTAAAAGTCTGTATGAGGATATCAAAACTTAGGTTCCTCAGACTAATATTTTAGTCTGACGCAAAGTTAGAGTAAAGTACACTGACACAGCAGAGCAGACCAATAGTATGGGCTATGATTGGACGACATTTTCTATAAGTCTAATGACTGGATTAATGTGTCTAATAAGTAGAATTTCAAAATGCTCGAGGATTCATCTATAAATAGGTCTGCCCTTCAACCTTAAAAGGTTACGAACTCCTTACGACAAAGAGCATATATTTAAGCCATCACTCTGCTAAAACACTCTGAGTTTCTGTGTTTCCATACACGAGACTTGAGTTCCGGACTCAAGTTGTTACTCCATGCTACACTCTCTTACCATGAGGCTGAAGCTTTACAGCATAAGCTATCATTTTGTGAGTATATCTTTCTAAGTTATTTTCATAGCAGTCAGTTTCTTACTCTGGGATTCTAATTCTCATGGGCTTTTCCCAATCACCTGAGTTCTGGGAAGAACAACAAACATCCAACCACCAGGAAAAAGGCCGTGGGGTGTCGTCCTCACTTCAACTTGAAGACCAAGCGTACAAGGAGATGACCACAGCAGAACGAAGGACGGAGTGCCGATAGTGTGTATAGATCGTAAGGAGGCTTGCATTCTACTTAGTGATTATCTAGACCAAGTGTCTGAAGAGTGGAAGTAGGATTTTTAGATCCGACCACTATAAAGTTTCCTGTGTTCCTTGCTGCTTTCATTTAAGTTTCTGTCTTTATTAAGTTTTGCAAAACTGACTTTCAAACCTTCAATACTTGTCCAAGTATTAAAGTGTATATTCTGTGAAACTTACTTAGTAACGACAGACCTAAGCTTGAAGACCTTTCAAATACCCTAAACTAAGTAATTGTCAGTTTAGGAGAATAAGTGTGATCGACTGTAAAAATACAGCAACGAGCAAATAAATTTATAATAACCCGAAGGCTAGTCGAACCCACAGGGATAGTACAACGAAATCATCTCATGTACTGGACACAGTTTATCTATTCTTTGTTTGAGCAAATCCAAATTTGAATAGGGTTTTTGTTTTCAAAGCAGGAAATAACTTGGGAATAAATTCAATAATAAAAAGCACAGATTCTAGGGAAATCAACCAATCCAATCCAACATGCATAAACAATCAATCCAAACCCAAAATAATTATTAAGGTGGGAAATCTGATAATTTGGAATTAATTCCTTTGTTGGGCAATTAAAACCTAGATTACTAGAAAGTGAATTTTACCTCTCGGTCTCAAGAACACAAAGTAGTCAATCTCAATAAAGATACAGATTTGAAAACCCTACAACTAATTCTTCTTTTTGAGACAAAAAATAGTTGTATCAAAATTCTATTTTCCTATTATTAATTATCCCCTCTCGGTCTCAAATTAATAACTATAAACCTAATCCAATTTTCATCTCTCGATCCTTCAATTGAAAATAGATTTTAAAATCAAAACCATAGAATTTGAACCAATTAATTAGGGTTTGGAATTAATCGAATTAACACATGCTAAAGAGGATGGAGAAACCCTAGAACCTGTTAAGGGTTCTAGCCTTACATAATTGAAATAAACATTGCAATAAATATAAATAAGCTTACTTGAATCATTAAAGAAATAGGAACCTTGAATGTCTTGAAAAACTCCAATGAATTCAGTAAAACAAAGAAAAAAGAGATAAAGAGATATAATTTCGTGCCTAAGAGTTCATATTTATAGAGGGAGAAAAAGGCCTAATTTGAGTATTGGGAAAATATAGCAAAAACTGCCAAAACAGGCCAAAAATAGCCTTCTCGGACATCTGTGTCGATCGACAGGCAGGCTGTCGATCGACACAACCTTCAAGATCGAAATCCGGGCTGAATTTGTGTCGATTCTGCAACTTTGAACTCTGTTTCGATCGACAGAAAGAATTTCGATCGACAAGAATGTTTTGACCTCTATTTCGGTCGACACAAATCCTGTCTCTCGACACAGAAACATCTGTCTGTGCAGTCTCACGGTTTTGGCCATAACTTCCACTCCCGAACTCCGATTGACCCGATTTTAGTTGCGTTGGAAAGCTAATTCAAAGATATTTCCATCTATTTGCTCCATTAGCTCAGATTCCATCTATGGAAGAAGTCGTGACTATTCCTTTGAACATTATCTGCTTTCGGTACGGATTTCCAATGAATTTGGCCTAAAACCTACAAAAATCACCCATCAAAGGCATAACACCCTCTAAAGTAGACTCATGCACAAAAATAAGTAAAAACATAACATAAAGCACTTGAAACAATGGAGAAAAATATAGATAAGTGAGTATAAATATGAGCTTATCAAACCCCCCAAACTTGAATATTAGATTGTCCTCAATCGAAGAAAAGAAGAAAGAAATCTCAAGCAGTTGAAAGTGCAATGCCTCACAAGATTCATCACAATCAAGGTTCATCAATCCACACCACACAAGCAATTGAAAGAGATAAGATATTCATCAACTTCGGAAGACTCACAGGAAAGTGTATCGCTCATCACACAAGTGTTTGGGTTTCAAATGAAAGCACTCACAATATGTATGAAGAAATTTCTACCATAGGCTTGCAAGTGTTCTAAAATCTCCACTGCTTATTTGTGCACACAATTCAAGAATCAAAAAGGACTTTGGAAAGGTTGTAATGTAGGCTTTTTGTGATAAGGTAGGGAAATATGGCCAAGTGACTAAAAAGAAAATATTGAGTTTATGACTCTCAACAAATTCAAAATCACCATCTAATCATCATCTATCCTTCTCCTCAAATATTACAATTTCAATCACAACACAACCTTTCTCTATCTTTTTTTTTCTTTCATTTTTTTTTCATTTTTTCTTTTTCTAGCCCTCTTTTGAATCTCTTATGCTCTTATGAACATTTTGTATAGGGAGCTTTCGAGAATTCTAATATCTTTTGAGCTAATTATTCACACATCTTGCATACCACTATTTACAAATTTCTTTTCCAAATCACATATCTTACCACCCTTATCCTCCTTAAATCTCATAGACAAGACAAAAACCATTATAACTCCATGAAAATCTCATAGACAAGACAAAAAAATGGAGTTAGGCACAATGGGGCTGACTAGGGATAATTTGATATGTAAAAGGACAGTGTTTAGGATTGGGCTAACAAAGATGGCCTAAGATCATTTTCTATCCTTGTGCACACTATGCAGTCTCAAAACAGAACAAAAGCAAGTTCTAGAGAAATGAAAACATACATGCGAATCTCTCATGAACAAATAAAGGCTCAAAAACTCACTTGGGTTCAAATTTTCTTCCTTAGTCAATTTCAATCCACTCAAACATCATGCAAGTGTATGTTTCAATTAGACCCTATCATGCCGTATTCTACATTCATGGGCAAATCAACCACAATCGAAATCAACTCAACTAATCAAAGATCGATTCCAAACATTGCATATAATGCTAGAGGGTTCAATTACATAGAGATTTTCCTCACATACTATCTATATTTTTTTTTATTTGCAAAAATTAACCACACCAAATAAAATAAAGCAAGTAAAAGTAAATAAAACAGGAAAGCGAATAAAGATAAAGGATAAAAGTTCAGCTTCTTGTCCACATCCCCCCAAACTTATTTCGAACTCAAGGAGTAAGAAAAAGTTTGAAAATCAGATAAGAAGAAGAACGGTACCTGATTGTCGATCTCAGACATCGGCTTTTTATCCACCGGAGGCTGCAGAACGCGAAAGACAGAATTTGGTGGCTGCTGGCACTCCATGTCGATCGACAGGGGCCCTGTCGATCTACACAGAGCCTTCTTGTCGACCCAAGGGCTGGCTCGAAGTTCTCTGTCGATTCGCCTCTGTGTCGATCGACACCCTGTGTGTCGATCGAAACAGAGCTCCGAATTTTGTTGTTTTTTTTAACAAAAACAGCACACGAAAATTAGAGAAAAATTGAAATAAAGCAAGTAAAACAATGGGTTACCTCCCATTCAGTGCCTTAGTTATTGTCATGCCTTAGATAAATTGTGTCCATTGTTACTTGCTTTATTTCCCCCTAAACTCGTCTATCGACACAGAGGCAGCATTCGTGTCGATCGACAGTCACTCTGTCGGTCGACACAGAGACTGATTCCCTTCCTTTTGTTTTTCTTTCAGATTCATGTGGAGCAATGTGGAGGAGATGGTGACCGACGCGTATCTGACTCAAGAAGAGCAATTGGCATTGGTTATTGAAGCATATCTACTAAGGAATTAATTAAGGGAAATTCAAGAGAGGCAAGCAGTACTGCAATTTGCTAATGAAGAGGTCAATCCGGCTCAGCCCAAGAAGTCGATCATTGACGAAGTCTTGTCCAGATTCAACCCATCATCGGTATGGATAAATGAGAGAATCAAAGTCGTAAAGGCTAATAGGTCGATCATTGATGCCATCCTGTAGGGAGCAAAGCCGAACATAGAAACAAACATAGTCAAGGGGGACATTGAAGAGAAAGAGGTTGAGGACAAAGAAGAACAGGTGGAAGCTGAGTCATCTGAGTCAATTGATGTGGTCACTCCTAAACTCTTTCCCCCCAATCTCGATCGGAATAGAGAAGCATCCCGGATAGGACCTCTTGGTTGGAACCTATTTCTGCAAAAGAAGACTACACTGCTCATGAATTGAAATAGTTTGATCTTCGATTACCGGCTTTTTCTCGCTCATCAGCTTCCTCAAGAACTTCATGTAGCCGGGAATCTCGCGGAGAGCCTCGATCAAAGGAATGTTGATGTTGATCTTCTTGAGATTCTCTACGAATCGAGCAAATTTGGAGTCCTCCTTCTTCTTTGCAAATCTTTAGGGAAAGGGCATTGGAGGAATTGGATCACCTTTCTTCTTTGAATTTTCAGCTCCATGTGGCTCCTTGGCTGCCTGTCTGTCGACTGCCCCTTTCTGTCCTGCCTGTCGATCGACAGGGGGAGTGTCGATCGACACGGCTGCATCCCCCCTGTCAGTTGAATTGCTGCCCTGTCGAACTCTGCTGCTCTCCCCGGCCTCTGTGTCGATCGAAACAGACTCTGTGTCGATCAAAACAGAGGTATCTTCTGCGGGGAATTTCTCTCTTTTAGCCCCAAAATCATCCTTGGACATGCTAGTGTAGGAACTGAGTCTACAATAGGCGACATGAATCGCCATTTATTAAAACTCCGGATTCGATTTATGGATATCAAAATAAATATCATGACAAACAGTGAATGCCCTATGCATGCTCCTATTTAATTTAATTCGTAGATTCAAAGGAATACCTGAGGCTCCAAGGACTGATCTACAGATCTAGATCGATGATGGCAATGAAGATGGTGCAGATCTGGATCTGGAATCGATCAAAACGAT
>JAPKLW010000312.1:448087-496134 GCA_026898455.1 Plectranthus barbatus
TAGGAACCTTGAATGTCTTGAAAAACTCCAATGAATTCAGTAAAACAGAGAAAAAAGAGATAAAGAGATATAATTTCGTGCCTAAGAGTTCATATTTATAGAGGGAGAAAAAGGCCTAATTTGAGTATTGGGAAAATATAGCAAAAACTGCCAAAATAGGCCAAAAATAGCCTTCTCGGACATCTGTGTCGATCGACAGGCAGGCTGTCGATTGACACAACCTTCAAGATCAAAATCCGGGCTGAATTTGTTTCGATTCTGCAACTTTGACCTCTGTTTCAATCGACAGAAAGAATTTCGATCGACAGGAATGTTTTGACCTCTGTTTTGGTCGACACAAATCCTGTCTCTCGACACAGAAACATCTGTCTGCGCAGTCTCACGGTTTTGGCCATTACTTCCTTTCCCAAACTCCGATTGACCCAATTTTAGTTGCGTTGGAAAGATAATTCAAAAATCTTTCCATCCATGTGCTCCATTAGCTCAGATTCCATATGTGGAAGAAGTTGTGACTGTTCCTTTGAACATCATCTGCTTTCGGTGCAGATTTCCAATGAATTTGGCCTAAAACCTACAAAAATCACCCATCAAAGGCATAACACCCTCTAAAGTAGACTCATGCACAAAAATAAGTAAAAACATAACATAAAGCACTTGAAACAATGGAGAAAAATATAGATAAGTGAGTATAAATATGAGCTTATCAAAGTGCAACTCATATTTTCATTCTGGTGCATATTACGTACTCTGATCTCGGGACCAACAAGTGGTATCACACACCAAGGTTCTTATTGACGAAGGTTTTGTTGAGTCTCTTAGGACCAGATTTAGAAGTTTTCTTGCACTTTGTTTTTTTTTATTCAATCTTAGGTATGCAGAGATGGCACATATTACAAAGATTCCCAAGTATACTTTAGAAAACTTCAATATATGTAAGAAGCGTTCACTGATCATCCTGAAGAATGTCAATGGCAGAAGTTTTGTCCACCAGACCTATAAAGATCACCAAAGTAAATACTCAGTTCAGAGGAGCAGGAGGCCAAGAGATAGTAGAGATAGCAGGAGGCCAAAGGAAATAATTTGTTCTCAGCTTGATTCAGTGGTCATGGAGCTCATTCTACAATCCCTTCCAGAGCTGCTAGTTGTCGAAGCTCTGGACTAAGACAACACCAAGAAGATGTGGGATTTCCTTTGCACTCTTTGCCAAGAGACTGACCAGATGAAACGAAACAAGCTTCAAAACTTTGTAGATAAGTATGAGTCATTCCAAATGCTTCTGGGTGAAAATGTCAAATCTATGGAAGCAAGGTTTAATGCTATTATATTTGAACTAAAGAACTTGGTGAGAGAGTATAACATTGTAAATGTAAATGCAAAGATCCTCTCCAAGATGCCCAAGGAGGACTGGTTCGTCAAGGTCAGAAGCTTAAAGGAGAATGAACTCTCCAAGATGACGACCAATGATGTGTTCCCCTAGCTTCAAGCCTACGAGTGGGATATTTAAATGGCGAACATGAATGAAGTTGCAGGGAATGTTAGCCCTCATCCTGAAGAAGACGCTGCCTTTTTTGCAAAAAGAGAATTCAAAAGAAGGCGTCATAAGCCTTACCAAGCTGACAGATCAACCAGACAGACCTCTACATCAAAGTCACCGCCAACTCCTGTTAGAATTATATACTGAAAGCATATATGATTAAGTATTTTGTACACTGGTCTTCATATATGTTGCCGCAACAATACTCGATGTCTGATAGAACAAACATACAACGAACCATAATATCCTATTATCTCGCCTATAGGGATGATCATATGGTGTGTAGGAGATCACAGAGGATCATATGAATCGTTTGACCTAGCGAGATATAAACAGTATCACAGCTGAGACGGTCCCTGGATAGGCTGTCGGTCTAAGCTGCGGCACATCGGTTCATAAGTGGGCTTATCCTAGCTACTTGATGTGTCGGTACATGGTTATGTATTTATGGGATCAACAGTGGGATGTGCCATTCTCATTGACATATGAATGAGCCAGATCCCTAACATACTTCCTATGATCTTAAACCTAACTGAAGGATAAGGGGCACACACAGATTGACCGCACTTTGATTTACCATGGTGGCGAGTCTTACATGTACTCTTATACCCGTATTTTGGGTGTTGGCAATTTGTGTGTGGCCTGCTTAGTCTGGACGTTTAGGTAAGCATATCCGTTTCAGGATGGTGACATTCCCTGAGGAGCTCACAAGGTTCATTATGCTAAACCCTGCAGGTTGAATTGTTTAATTCAGGCATAAATGAAAAAGGGTGAGTGGCATTACTCAGGAAATAAGAGATTAATTAATTGTGGCTGATTGTCATAAGCCAAATTAATTAATGAATGTCTAAAACCTTAAATATGTGGATCATGTTAGTTTGGTGCAACCCGTACCTAATAACGTGGTAATAAAGGGGCGAGTCAACATTGTTACCGTGGTGAAGGTTAAAACAATGTTTTATTAATTAATTATGTTCTGGGTTGAACAAGGAAGGATTAATTAATAAAGAGGGCCCACTTTATTATTTGCATCTGATCCCTGGTCTGGCCCATTAATTGCTCACAACCCATTAGGGTTAGGGTTTCTCAAAACCCTAACACTATATATAGGCCTTCTCTCTATCAGATCTACAGGTTGTGAAAACTAGGGTTTTTCAGTATAATTGAGAGAGAACGGCGGCGGCTGATCCGGTGGGAGGAAACTGATCGATTCCTCCAGATCTCGGATTCAACTTGGTGGATAATCCTCACCAGATTTCCAAGGAGCAAGGGAACAGATCAGAAGATCAGATCTGTAGGAACAACCGCTCATCGCCGGCGTCCAGATCCAGATCCAAGTTCTAGATCTATTTCATCGTTGTTATTCTCCGATCTGTCCTGTAGATCGAACGGTGAAATCAGGTATTCTCTAGATCCATCCTATGCAATTAATTTTGTAGGAGCATGCATAGGATTCGCATGGTTTATTTAATTAAAATTTATTCCTGGTATCCTAAGAACGACCCTTGGCAAGAAATTCATAATGTCAACTTGTGTTGTCCATCGTAGACTCAAACCCTACAACTCCTTCCTACTAGAAGAAGGAGGAAGAGAGCTAAATTGTTGAGCTTGAGGAGCAAATGAGGAAGCTGATGAAGCTTCTTGAGAAAACTAATGCCAAGAATTAAGGTTCACAACCTAGTGAACAAAAATTCAGCGAGAGACCTCCCAAGGCATGTTTCGAGTGCAACTCCCCAAATCACCTCAAGTACGAGTGCCCAATGGTATCTAAGGAGGAAAGGGTACGCCTGAAGAGGGTATTCGAGAAGAAAGCTTACAGAGCTATTGCCCATGCCATGCTATCCAGAACCGGGGTGTCAGACATCTCAGATAATAATGATGCCTACTATACATCGGATGAAGAGGGCGTGCAGGAAGCATTCCTGGTGTTGATGGCCAAGCTTGGAGAAGGAGAAGGATCATCTAACTCTGAAGAAGAAGGAACTGAAGCTGAGTCGCAGAACTTGGTAAATATTTCAAACTCAGTTTCTATTCTAATAGCATGCATTAAAGAGTACTCTGAATCTTATTGCTCTGATTCAGAGGATGTAACGCTCGAAGTTTTAAATAAAGAATTTTCCGAATTGTATGAATTGAAAAATATTTTAGCTGGTGAGAATGCCTCACTGAAACTTAAAGTTTCAAAACTGACTAAGGAGATCCTAGGATCAAAGTCAGTAAATGATGAGCTAGCAAAGCTTAGAGAAGAGCATTCAATTTTACTTGAAAATTTTAAATCTCTTTCTGAAGAACGCGAATCTCAAAAACTGGAAATTGCTAGTGATGAAAAATTTATTTGCTCACTATATTCTAGCACTAGCAAAGTTTCAGAAGCCTTAAGTTTACAACGAGATCCATCTGATAAGTCAGGACTAGGATTTTCGGAAAATATTTTGAGCAATCATGCATCAAAATCTGAAACTAGAAATATTTCTAATCATCATTTTAAAAAGGATTCTAGTTTGGAAGTTAAGTTGTTAGGCAAGGGAGTAGTCAGTTTAGACAGAGACTCCAAAGAGGCTAATCAGAGCAAAGGGAAGAAGTTAGTTTCAAAACTGACTCCAGCACCCAAGCTTAAAAATAATTTGACTTACAATTCAAATACACCAGAGATGAAGTCTGCTATGCCTAAGAAGTGGGTCAAGCAGATCGTTCCTAATGTGAGGAAACCCACTTCAGCAGCTAGAGTTGATCTTTATAAAAAGTCAGTATCATTTCTGGATTCTCGAAATCTGAGGTTCCCTAGTCATAATTCTTATGAGAAGAGAACTTATTCGTATAAGAGGAAAACTTATATGAGGTCTGAGCCCAATCATTTTTCCATACCAAGGGCTAGGAAGACTTCACACCCTGGACTTGGCTTCTGAGAACCTAACCAAAATTTAGTTTCGAAAAACATAGCTTGCACGAAGTCAGTTCCAAGAAAATCAGTTTCAAGAAACTCAGTTTCTGGCAAGGTTTCACACACATACCCCATTCCTTCCTACATGCATATAAATAGCATTCACTATCTCAAAAGGAAGAGAGAGGGAGAAGAAGTTGCGACACCTAAGTTTGAGGTGAATTTAGTATGGATTCCCAAAGGATGGATCCATAAGACTAACCCTGCAGGACCCGCAGAATACGGGTACCTTAGTCTGACCTTATTTATTTTGCTGGAACAGGGTCACCAAAGTCAGCTCAAGATGAAGAAAAGAACCTTGAGTTTGGACAGTGGGTGTTCTGCCCATATGACCGAAGAAAGAGATCTCATCTCAAACTTGAAGATGTCGAGAGGACCCCTAGTCCATTGTAGAGATGGATCAAAGGGTAGAGTAATCGGTAAAGGATTCTTAGTGTATAACAAAATCACCATCAACAACGTATCCTTAGTCACCAACCTCAGTTACAACTTGCTGAGTGTTAGTCAGCTTATCCAATTCGGGTATGAGGTGACTTTTGCCGAAGATGACTGTTTGATCAACGATAAAGACTCCAAGGAGACTGTACTAAAGGGAATGAAGAATGGAAGTCTCTACTTTGTGGATTGGTAGAGCAGAAAGCCTGACACTTGTCTAGTCGCAACAAGCTCATCTCAAGGAGTCAACTAGCTATAGCATAAGAGGCTTAGCCACATGAATTTCCAATCGATCAGACACTTAGCCAAGCACAAGCTTGTGGAAGGTTACCACAAGCAGGGTTCAGGAAAGAAGAAGGTGTCTGCAGAGCATGCAAGATGGGAAAGAGAACTAGAGCTTCATTCAAGAACCACACCATCACAACAATCACATATATCATCCTTGAATTACTTCATATAGATCTATTTGGACCAGTCAAGCAACCCACCATTGGAGGAAAGAGGTTTACTCTCGTATTAGTGGATGACTACTCGAGATACACATGGGTAAGGCTGTTGAAAAGCAAGGAGGAAGTGAAGCTTCAACTTCCAGAACTCATCCTTCAAGTGCAAAAAAACAAAGGAGTCACCGTGAAAAGAATCAGATCAGACAACGGGACTGAGTTTTGCAATGGACCTCTGATGGATTTTTGTGCTGATGCTGGCATTGCTCACGAGAAGTCAGCTCCAAGAACGTCCCAGCAGAATGCTCTTGTCGAGCGAAGAAACAGAACACTCAAAGAGGTAGTGAGGACTATTCTTGCTGAAGCTGACTTAAGAGAAGACTACTGGGGAAATGCCTTGATGACGGCGTGCTATACACAAAACAGAAGCGCTATCAACAGTCGTCATCACAAAACCCCGTACGAAGTCTACAATGGTCGTAAGCCTACCATAGCTCATCTTCGTGATTTTGGTTCTCCATGTTACATCCATAATAACAAAAAGTCTAAGTTAAATACTTTCAGTCCCAAGGCAGATGAAGGCGTGTTCCTTGGGTATGAACACCCTTCATACATGGGAAATAGAGTACTTAACAAAACCACCAGACTTGTGGAAGTAAAATGCTCTGTTGTTTTTCATGAGTCTATTTTAGTGTGAAGGACCTTAAAGGACTTAGAACTTAGTGATCATGAGATCAAAAATGGCTGTGAGAAACTTAGTTCTCATAAAGGAAATCCTAATGAAGTTTCTCAGGCTAGATATGTGAATGATCATTCATATATTCCAGAGGACAAGGCTGGTGATGCAACTAACTTTACTGAGGCCATTGGTTCACTAACAATAACCGTAGGCATCACTCAAGGGGGAACCTCATGAGATGAAGACAAAACTCAGTCTGGAGGCAAAACTGAAACGTAGTTGCCTACCCAAGTTGACTTACCTGAAGATAAAGATGTTCATCCTGAAGAGGTTCAACTAGCAGTGAGCCAAGAAGACCAAGGAACACATATAGCGGAAGTCACTATTGAAGATGAAGATCAAGTTCCTATTCTAGATGATCTAGTTATGGTAGAATCAACCTTAGTTCAAGTTCCAGTATCGGGAGCAGACAATACTGAGTATCCTGGAGCATTCGTTCAACCTGTAGAAGTCACTCAACTCTAGAAGCCGAAATGGTTGAGACATCATCTTAAGGATGTTGTGCTAGACCATATGACAAACTCAGTTCGCACGAGACAAGGAAGCGCATTGCTTACTTATTTTATCTCTCAACAATCAGAACCCACAAAGATCGGGGATGCTCTAAAATCAACTGACTGGATCCCAAATCATCAGTCAGTTATTGGCACCAAATGGGTCTTCAAGAACAAGAGAGACGAGACAGGGAATATAGTAAGGAACAAAGCAAGGCTCGTAGAAAATAGGTATGCTCAATGTGAAGGGATCGACTTCGATGAGACCTTTACTCCAGTAGTCAGACTTGAAGCAGGCTTTTCCTTGCTTATGCTGCACACAACAACTTAACAATTTTCTAGATGGATGTGAAGAGTGTCTTTTTAAACGGGGAGCTCAATGAAGAAGTATAAGTGGAACAACCCTCCAGATTTGAAGAATGAAATCAAGTTTAAAAATTGACGAAAGCTCTCTATGGGCTAAAGCAAGCACCCCGAGCTTGGTATGAGATGTTGTCTCAGTTTCTCCTCCAGAACGGTTTTTAGAAAGGAAATATCGACACAACACTGTTCAAGATCAAGGATGGAGCAGACATCCTTCTTGTACATATCTACTTTGGCGACATTATATTCGGATGCAAAAACTTGAAGATGTGTGAAAAATTTACCCAACTTATGCAAAGCAACTTCCAGATGAGCATGATGGGTAAACTGACTTACTTTCTAGTTCTTCAAGTATTCAGTCCGAAGGAGGAATCTTCATTAATTAGAAGAAGTATACCAAGGACTTGATTAGCATGTTTTGTCCAGAGAAGACCAAGCCCTTGAGGTTTCCTATAAGCCCAAGTGCTCAAATCAATCTTGATGAAGAAGGTGAAGCAGTCAACACCACCATGTACAGAGGCATTATTGGGTCGCTACTATACTTGACTGCAAGTAGGCCAAATATTTCCTATTCAGTTGGAGTATGTGCAAGGTTTCATGATAATCAAAAGAAGTCGCACATGGAGGCTGTCAGAAGAATAATCAAATACCTCAAAGGGACAAAATCCTTAGGTATTTGGTATCCCAAAACTGATGAGCTTACTCTAAATTCTTACTCTGACTCAGATTTTGGAGGATGCAGAATCGAGCGGAAGAGCACAAGTGGAACATGTCAATTCCTAAGACACAAGCTTGTGAGTTGGTTCAGCAAGAAGCACAATTCAGTAGCCACGTTAAGAACCAAAGCCGAGTATGTTGCTGTCGCAAGCTGTTGTGCTCAAGTGCTTTGGATCAAACAACAATTACTTGACTATGAAGTTGAAACTGGGTGTGTACCGATCTACTATGAAAATAACAATGTAATGCGCATCACAAAAAACCCAGTTCACCATTCCAGAACCAAACACATCGACATAAGGCATCACTTCATAAGAGATCATGTCGATAAGAAGGATGTTTCTGTAAAGTACATTCGTACTGAAGATCAACTTGCAGATATCTTAACCAAGCCACTCCCTGAAACTAGATTTTAGGAGCTATGCATAAGACTTGGTTTATTGAAATTCAACGAGATCTTGATTGAAGAGGAGTAAATGTGGAATAAAACTAAGTCCTAGCTCTTAGTTATTTTTTATGTTTCACTCAAACTGAGTCCCAACTCTAAGTTTTGCTCATCTTCTCTAAATTCTTCCTTACTCACAAGTGGTGTCTCTATCACAATCCATGAGAAGGGTAGATTGACGAAGAAAACTTGTTGAAGGATGATTGTCACTGATTATAACTGAGTTCAAACTCTTAGGTTTACAAACTTGGTGTATTTCTCAGCATCGAGACATCATACTTAGCTAATAATTGAAGAAAATCCTTTCATGTGGTGTCTACGCAAAAAATTATGAAGTTCTCTTCCTAGCCAAGTGCTATAAAGATCGTTCCAAGAGATGTCTACAAACTAAGTTTCTATAGGAAGGACGAGTACTCAGTATGTGCTTCCACAACATTGCCAATTCTCCTGAATTACGGTGGATCAAGCAGAGTTGTTGAAGAAAACTAAGTTTTTGTTTCAACACTTACAATATTTTGACAGAAGGATGCAGAATTAAACTAAGTCACAACTCTTAGTTTAGAAACTCATTCTTAGTCAACATAGAAGTTTAAAAGGCAGGATTTTGAATTCAAAAGGCGATCGCATCGGTTACAATGCTAAATGCGTATCAAGAATCAATAAATCAACACTTGACACGTGGAAGATGCCGCTTCCCATGTCACTCAAGTCAAATCCCACGACGCACATTGCGAAGCAACATATCCCAACCGTCGCCGAATTTAAAGAAATAGATAGGTTTTTACGGTATATTTATTCATCTTAAATGACCATTTCTTTCTGCTATAAATAGGGTTTTATTTGCCTTCATTGCAAATACATTTCCTTCATTGTCGAACCTTTCCTTGCGAGCTTATACTTAATTTTCATTCAACATTACCCTTCGATCTGACACATGGAAAAAAGGCCCAAGCCACCAGATATATCCTCACTACCCTTTTTAGGTGCGGTCAAAGAGGGGGAAATAAGTATGGAAGGTGCAGAAGCATCAGAATATACAGCGTGAGTAGGGTGAAGAGGTTGTAGAAGGAGCAGAAGATATCAGAAGATACCTTCTAGTGTTGTCGTCTCCTTCTACAAATCATACAGCTCACAGCTGAGCGAGGTGACATGCCAGCAATGGTGCATGGTCACTTAGAGAACTTCTTTGCTACGTCTCTTATATCGTGAAGAAGATACTGGCGAATGAAGAAGCAGGGAGGTGGGAAAATGGAAGAAGACATGTGATCTTTCCTTCCCACAAATTTCAAAACCACACTACCTCCCAAACTAAAAACTGCTCGAAGACCAAAAGTCCAAGGGTGGTGAAAAATAAGCCATACAATCTAGTTGCACTCCTTGAATGAGGTAATATTATCAAGATCCAGCAGCAGTCAATTGGAAGAACGTGAAGACCGGAAGCAACCTAGTATAGACTTGTAATAGTTCTATATAGGTTTCTTTTAGTTAGTTTATCCTTGTACTTGTAATGAAAAATATTAAAGGATAAGCTGATGTTGGTCCCTGATCAGAGTCGTTGTTAAAGCAGCGGAAGACTAACTTAACAAATGTTGCGGAATGTTTAAGTATCTTGCACTTTTCTTCTTGTTCAAATGATTAGCTCGAAGGTAGGAGTTAGATTGTTTCAGATATACTCTAGCAACTTGAGGTTGCTAGGTATTAAATCAACAATCTGAAACAATAAAACAATAACAAGAACATAAGGTTTATAGTGGTTCGATCCTTAAAGATGTACGTCCACTCCTCAGTCGAACACTGAGAATTCACTAAAAAGATATATTCATGTAACGCCCCCAACTGACCTTCCATAATTTGGGGACACGTTACATTGATGATCAGGTTTTCCAAATCATAAATCTTAATTTAAATCATCGGAAGACTTTAAAGAATTGAAAATAATATTTAAATAACAAAAGAAATCATACTTCGAGTCCAAGTTTTAAAGTAAATAAAAGTTGGTTCATAAAACATTTCAAAACGGGAAGGAAGGAACAGAGCGTGTAGCAGCGGCATGTGTGCAGCGTAGTGAAGATATGCATATGAAGATGCATATCTCAGGATCTTTAAAATCTGACAATCTTCACCTCGCCTGTTTACACCCCTTGTACTCCAATCCTCTCAACCTGTGTATTTTAGAAATAATACGAGGGGCTGAGTACTAATTTACCCAATGGAAAACATGCCCGAAAACATACAATATATAAGAATGCTATGCAACTCACATAGATAAACACGGGGTTTTGTTGAAAGAAACCGTGTAATCCAAAACATTTCCATTTTTGCGTGCTATTTTACATGATGTTATATCTGTTCACATTGTTGTAACTGGAAGTTGGCCGACTTCCAAGTTACGATGATCAGTTAGGAATGACTACACACTCAACTTACTGTCATCTAAGGGCACTAGTCCCGGATCATACAGCATCGAGACCCGATCGTATAAGAATAATCAAATTACTTTCTTTTCAGGGTTTATGGTCACCACCATTTCACCGGAGCTTATTATCTTTCGAGGGTTTACGGTCACCACCATTTCACCCGAGCTTACAAGCATAAGGTAGCTAACCTCAACATAATTAATAAGAGTAGCTCAAGTACTATACGTACATGGTTCTTGTCTCATTAATACCACTCTGTTGTTAGCAGTCAAACAGAGGAAAGATATAATATCACAAATCATGCATAACATATCACTTAAAAATAAAATATTTAACACATTTTGAAAAGAAAACATATTTTTGCTTTTATAATCAAAATAGTTTCCCACCTGGTGATCGACTTTTAATAACAGATGCGTTCCCGCTAAATGTATAGATGAGCTTATCCTCTTCAACAACTTAACCTCTTACACAGATCGGGGTAAAACAAATTAGGTTGGACGATCTAGATCAACGGTAAACCTCAACCAATTCCAAGAATTAACTCATCAACCAAGCTCATAATACATACATACTTCCATGATTTCCATAAACCGAATTAAATGACTTCCACGACCAAACCACAAAACAATGCATGTTCTTTCACATATCATGCTCCTATAATCGAGTATTTAACTCAAAATAATTTCCCAATTAATACTTCACATGTTCACTCTTCAATTAACATGCTTCAACCTTTCTTAATTGAATTAGAATTTAATCCGACTCTCGACTACAATAACTTACACCTTAAATATGTTTAACATGCTTGGATAAACATATATTAAACTTAAAAATTGAGAATAACTTAAATCGGATCGAGACATACAAGAAAAACCAAGTTTTCCCGTTTCAGCCCGCCCATATCGACCTGGAACAGGGGGCATATCGACCTCTTGCAGGTTGATATGGGTCTTCTTCACCGGTAAAAATGCACCCCGGCCTGCAACTCGCCGTCTCTCACAATCCAACCACCCATAACCACATGCAAGCACATCTACAAGGTCCTAGACTCAAGGGAACACAAATACATCCTTGAAAGCAAGGAAAAATGACCGAAGAAGTAGATGGGTGAAGCTCACCGGAATTCCCTCTCTTCCACGACGAAGACGGCTTCTCCGACGAGTAAACTCGTGTCCAAGAGTACCAAAATACTCCCTAGAAGGTAAGGAACACGAAAATGTAAGCCATAGTTCGAGATATACACGCATGCATGAGATACAAATTCTGAAAATGGAGTTTACCACTTTCCGGCGGGCTAATTTCTCTCTACAATTTCTCTTCCGATCTGCGACCTCACGGGGTGTACCTTAGCTCTTCAAAAATCCGGAAGGAAGAGCTTCACAATGGTTGTGGTCTCGTGGCCGGCGACAGTTTGAGTTGGCCGGAATCTGGCCGGGAACAGGGGCGGCGAGAAGGGGGCTGGGAAGGATTTCAAGATCTCTCCACAGTCCGGCGAACCTCCTTCGCTCCTCGATATCTCGCTTGATACTCCACCACTTGACGACTACCTTAGCTCGAAACGAAGCTTGAAGAACAAGCTTTCCGATGGCTGTGGTCGCTTGGTTTGGGGTGGCCGGAGTCGGCCGGAAATTTGACGGGATGATGGGTGGCACGGGCTAGGATTGCTGGGACATGGGTTTGGGGGCTGGGGGGGGGGGGGTTGACGGGGAGAGAGAAAGGGAAGGGTGGAGAGTGATAATTCCTCTTTTTGCCTTTTTCCCCTTTTTGTATTTTTCCCAAAAATTACAATATGAACAAAAATGAGGTGTCAACATATGTGCAAGCCTTGTGACACCTACCCCCATGCAATATCTCCTCAAAATCCAATTAATACATATTCCAAAATTTTCCACCTCCAAATAACATGATTAATCTTTCAAAAATTAATATCTCATTCCACGGGTCTCCAAAAATTAATCCGATTGTTTCGTAACCTACCAAATTTTATTCCGAGCATTTTACTTAGCTCAGTTCAGAAAATCGACTTCCCGAACTCGAGTTGCTAATTTTTAATGATACGCTTGCTAGTACTAAGAAATAAATTAATATTATTGCACCATTTGAGAAAAAAAATATTTATTTAAATAATTAAGCGATTAATTAACTTAATTAAATCCGTGGATATTACATCCTCCCCACCTTACAAAAATTTCATCCCGAAATTTACTAAGGTTCTTCAAAATGCTCGGGGTATTTATCATTAATTTTCTCCTCTAGCTCCCATGTAGCTTCCTCTAGCCTGTGGTGTTTTCACAAAATCTTCAAAAACGAAACCATCTCATATTCTCGATTCTTGCATCATTTAATCTAAGATAACTGTTGGCTTTTCCTCGTAATATATATCGGCATTCAAGACAATCTCTTCTTAGCATATCACGTATTTCGGTTTGTAAACATCTTTCCTAAATTGTAATACGTGAAATACGTTATGTACTTTTCTCATGCTTAAAGGTAAGGCTAGGCGATAAGCCACCAGCCTTTGCGCTCCAAAATCTCACAGGGCCCTAAGGAACGAGGTCTTAGCTTACTCCTTACTCCGAGTCTGACAATCCCTTTAGATGGTGATACTTCCAGAAACACCTTATTCCCAACTTCAATCTGTAGTTCTTTTCTTCTGGTGTCCGCATAAGATTTCTGTTTGCTTTGAGCTTCCTTATTTCTTTCTCGAATCTTGTGTATAATCTCAATTGTTTCCCTGTTAGCGTCAGGCCCGAGAACTTGTCGTTCACCTACTTCATCCCAATATAATGGTGAACGATACTTCCTTCCGTACAAAGCCTCATACGGGGCCATCCCAATCGTCGCGTAATAACTATTATATGTAAACTCGATCAGCTGCAGAATTGGCTTCCAACTTACTCCTCTTATCAAGAATCACTGTTCCTAGCATAATCGTTGCTGGTACTCCATGTAGTCTGACAATCTCCGATACGTATAGCTGGCTAGCTTATCCGATCCGTACGTATAACTCTCTCGTGTATATATATATATATATTGTTGTGTTTCTCTTTGCAACTTCGGGGATCCCGTGACAAATCCCTATAGTAATACGTTGACTTACTAACATGCTAGGCGTTTCTCCACATATAAGGCTACATCCTTTTTCATGTTGTCCACCAGTACGTAGTCTTCGAGTCTTGATACATCTTTGTATTCCCTAGGTGAGTGGCATACGGTATATCCTGAGCATTACTCATGATTTCATTACTCAATTCTTCCTTATTTGGCACCAAGATTTTGTCTTCGAACATCAGTGTAGTATTAGATACTTCTCTATATTCGCTCAACGGCTTGATTCTAATCTCCTGACGTAACTTCTTAAGCTCTATATCTTCTTCTCTGCGCGTCAATGATTCTCTCTCCTAAATCTGATACGACAGTTAAAACAACTACGTCACATTAACTTCAAGACAATGTTTCTCAAAATCTTGTACTCGTACGTCTTCTCTGATCAGTACACATCCGAGTTGAGTTTCTCTTTTACCAGCTCAAAGCTTCTGCAACTAAATTGGCCTTACATGGGTGATAATTTCCTATCGAGTCATAATCATTAACTAACTCTAACCATCTTCTCTGTCTTGTATTCAAGTTCTTCTGCTCGAAGAAATACTTCAAACTCTTATGATCCGTGAACATTGCGCATTTAGCTTCGTAAAGATTGTACCTCCATATCTTCAATGCATGAATCACCGCAGCTAACTCAAGATCATCAATCCATTTTTCGACGCATTAATATTGACTTCGAAATTTTTATCTGCTTCAGGTATGGATAAGACTGGCGCTGTGGTCAGAAGATGCTTTAATTCCCGAAGATTCCTCATTCATTCTTTATCCATACAAACTTCATCCCTTTCTGAAGAATTTGAGTCATACGTTTAGTGATCCTCGAAAATCCTTTAATAAGGCTGCGATAATAACCTGCTAAACCAAGAAAACTACGAATCTCTTTCGGAGTTGTCGACGACTTCCACTCCATCACCGTCTGGGTCTTGCTGGATCTTCCTTGATGCTATCAGCTGACACATTGTGACCCAAAATGTCACTTCCCTCAACCAGAAAGGCGTTTTTGCTAAGTTTAGTATATAGTTTCTTACTCCTTAAAGTTTGCAATATCGTTCTTAAATGCTACTCACGTCCCCTCTCCTTCTTCAAGTATATAAGGGTATCGTTATTAAATACCTACACAAAATTGTCGAAGTTCCCTGTCTAGGAGTTCTTGCAACTGAACTTTCAACTCTTGTGACTCCTTGGCTCCATACGGTACGACATTTAGAAATTGGTGTTGCTCCTGGTTCTAAATCGATCATGAATCCCATTCCTCTAACGGCTGGCAGTCCTGGTAACTCTTTTAGGAAATACGTCTTCAAATTCTCAAACGATGGGCACCTCCAGGACCACTAACTCCTCTTCCTCTTCACCTTCCAAATAAACCAAGTATCTCTGGTTTCCAGTCTTTGACAAAACTTTCGAGAGCTACACAACTAAAATAACTGGTACCCACTGCCTTCTTCAAAATCCATAACGAAGGATTCTTCATTTTCTGACCGCAGAATCATAACCTTCCTCTTATAACATAAAATCGTCACTTTATTCTCGATTAGTCAATCCATTTCTAGAATTATATCTACGTCCTACATATCCAAAATGTTTAACTCGGCCGCTAAATCTCATGTTCCTATAATCTGATTGTCAAATCACGACAAAATAAGGTAATCGTAGTTGTCTTCTCCCAAAAGCAATGCTATGCTTAGCTCATGACTATTCTCTTTGCATTAAGTCTTACTAATTAGTCACTTGATGAAAATTATCAATTTAAACCATAATATGTTGCCCTCATATTTATTGCACCCAAGAGTATACGCCCACAATCTCCTCTGATTATTTTCCCTAGGCCTCGGCCTCTACCACGATCTCGTCTATTCCACCATTTCTATATTCCTGACATTCCTTGGTATTGAAATATTAAGGAAGAGGAAAAGTTTTCCAAGTGAAAAGCCTAACGTAGTCCAATGACTCGGCCCCGAGTTAAACTCCCTACTTTCTTTGTTAGGGTTCTCTTCAGTTGGTAAGCACCAAGGAATTGAAGGAAATATTCATAAAAACTCATTGAAACGATGAAGAACGTGCTTCAATTTAGATTTGTTTGAACAAGGAATAACATGTTTGTATTTGATAAACCCAAGAGAATGTGCAACAAATCGCATACTTGATCCGAAAGAGATAGTCAACGATTTAAGTAATGAATAGGAACGAGATAAAATTTTGCACACTTAATGAAACGATACTCTTGACAACAAGGAGGTTCTGATGTGCATGCTCGTAGGATGGATATAGTTTAATTATCAAAGAAGTGAATCACATAGTGTCGCGCCCCCAAACCGGGCCTATGTGACAGTCCCACGTGCGACACGATGCACGCTAAGGGAAGTTGTGGTTTTAAAAAGAAATAATTAATCAAGCGGAAGCAAATAAAGAATAATTCGGAACAAATGAATATTCAAGCGGAAGCAAGTAACTGATTAATCAAAAATCAAATGGAAAGATTATGAAGTTTAAATAAATAATTCGCAGTGGATAATAGAATCAAATAAACGATACAAACATGATGGGTTAATTATATAATACATAACTTGGAAGAAACACAATAGGACATAATTTAATTTAGCAAGCCTGAGAAATGGATGTAATTCAACGATCGAAAGGTAATTAAGAAGTGTAGTTACGCATGCCCATTTGCAAATAAACATGCTAATAACTTATAAAAAAAATACGCTTCCTTCGAATTAAGAGAAACAACCACAATAATTGGAACGTCACGAAGGAATCTCAATAATAAGATTACAACAAATAGCATGTCTTCTCGGAAATCAAGGAAACAATCGAATAATTTATTAAGAATTAATTCTTTTGAGTATGCCTGAACAATGAAGGCATATTAATGTTCAAAGGATCGATTGATGATAGTTTATGAATAAACATGTTCATCTGGAAGAAGTCAAGTCCAGGAATGAACACAAATAAACATATTGGGAAAGAGGAACAAAATCAACTTGTTCATTTTCAAGAGATGAAGGAAGATAATTGAGAAGTGAACATACTTGATTCAAAGGAAACAAGTTAACAACAAAGGAAGAGATTAAGACCAAGGTGCAATCATACAAGGTTAAAGATTAGAGAAATCGTCAGAGTAATCAAAGGCATAAATTTCAACTAGTTCAAAGAATGGTACGAAGCGCTGGCAGCACAAAACCAACGTGGCAAATTTACTTCGCAACTTATCAAGTGTAGAAGGAATTATATTGAGAAATGTTATGTTGCGAATAACTTCTGTCTCATTTGAAAGGAACTCGGACATGAAATAAGGCAATGTCCTCAAGTCATTTCAGAACTGGAAGCGAGTAGGATAATCAAAGGCTCGCAAACCGATAGTTTAGAGTAATGAAGAAAATGTACCAAGTAAGAAGAGAACCATCCCCCATAGGATACAAATAATTAGTCGAACATAATAAGGCAATCCAACTTTCTCATAAGACATTACTTGGCTTGTAAAATTTTTTCCTGAACGACGTCACATCCAAGGCTGTGAGTGTTATCATTACGGTTTTCATCATACCGAAATTGGAATCTAAAAGATCTCCATACACAAAACTTTCTTTCAATGAGAGTCCTTTGTTTATCGTCTTTACGACTTATCATGCATTTTGCAACTATTGATACTCGTCTCATTGACTCATAGGTTTCACGAAGCAATGGTTTCACCCAGCCCAAACAAAATCAAATCAATCAAAATCTCAAGGTTCTAGATTCAATCAACTACGGTTGTCATTTCACGTCACTTCCAACAACAACTACATCACTTCACAATCAGTACTATCAATCATTGTAATATAACGACTCTATATCTACTCACATAACCAATATTTTGTGTCTCGGTGGCATCGTTATTCTCCAACATACTCTGCCGAGGTTCCAACAGATCCTTGCGTTAACACACTCACTCAAGTCTGACTACATCTGTCAAACCCCCCGCGTGGATTCTGCACACTCCACCAATTTCTGGATTTTCCAGTTCACATGAAATTTTCAATTTCAACAAACCATCCAACTCACTCTTACACCAAATCCAACACCATTCTAAGTTCAACACACCACATATTCAAACCACCTATATCAACCTATATTCATAAGTCCAGACAATTCAGATGTCAACTATCGAGTCCTAGTCCATCCTAATATAACCTTTAAATCAACACGACGATTACAACTCAATACACAATTAGCATATCTATATCCATAACACAAATTTTCACATTGCTTGCAATACTTTCAAAAATCAAATCATTTCAAACCACACTTTCAAAAGGGTCACCTCACCGGTTCCAACTCAACAATTTCCAACACTTTCACAAACTCAAACTTTCTCAAAACACCACAAATTTCAAAACTTTCACCCTCAACATATCACAATCTTAAATCCAATTTATCAACAATCACTGTTAGCACTGTGCTCAACACAAAATCAACACAACTATAACATTTCAAGCTCTTTAATCAACATAAACACCATTTCCATTTCAGCTTTCAAATCACTTTTCACCCAATACTCAAATGCTTTCAAAATATCAAAACCATACTCAAATTGCAAGCAGAAAATTTCAAAATCTTAAAACGTACCTCAGGTTGCGCAGGGTGGAGTAGGGTGTAAACATGAGCGAACACTTCAATCAACTCTCAAGTCAAAACACCTTTAAAACTCGAAGTTTTCAAAAACATTCAATTTGATTAAAACCAAAAACCGCGCTTTGATACCACCTCTGTACCGCCCTCAACTAACCTTCCCTAATTTGGGGACACGTTACATTGATGATCAGGTTTTCAAAAACATAAATCTTAATTTAAATCAGCGGAAGACTTTAAAGAATTGAAAATGATATTTAAATAACAAAAGAAATCATACTTCGAGTCCAAGTTTTAAACATAATAAAAGTTAGTTTATAAAACATTTCCAAACGGGAAAGAAGGAACAGAGCGTGTAGCAGTGGCATGTGTGCAGCATAGTGAAGATATGCATATGAAGATGTATATCTCAGGATCTTTAAAATCTGACAATCTTCACCACGCCTGTTTACACCCCTTGTACTCCAATCCTCGCTGCTCAACCTGCGTATTTTAGAAATAATACGAGGGTCTGAGTACTAATGTACCAAATGGAAAACATGCCCGAAAACATACAATATATAAGAATGCTATGCAACTCACACAGATAAACACGGGGTTTTGTTGAAAGAAACCGTGTTATCCCAAACATTTCCATTTGTGCGTGCTATTTTACATGATGTTATATCTATTCACAGTGTTGTAACTGGAAGTTGGCCGACTTCTAAGATACGATGATCAGTTATGAATGAATACACAGTCAACTTACTGTCATCTAAGTGCACTAGTCCCGGAACACACAACATTAAGACCCAATAGTATAAGAATAATCAAATTACTTTCTTTTCAGGGTTTACGGTCACCACCATTTCACCCGAGCTTATTATCTTTCCAGGGTTTACGGTCACCACCATTTAATCCGAGCTTATTATCTTTCCAGGGTTTACGGTCACCACCATTTCACCCGAGCTTATTATCTTTCCAGGGTTTACGGTCACCACCATTTCACCCGAGCTTACAAGCATAAGGTAGCTAACCTCAACATAATTAATAAGAGTATCTCAAGTACTATACGTACTTGGTTCTTGTCTCATTAATACCTCTCTGTTGTTAGCAGTCAAACAGAGGACAGATATAATATCACAAATCATGCATAACATATCACTTAAAAATAAAACATTTAACACATTTTGAAAAGAAAACACAATTTTGCTTTTATAATCAAAATAGTTTCCCACCTGGTGTTCGACTTTTAATAAAACAGGTGCGTTCTCGCTAAATGTATAGATGAGCTTATCCTCTTCAACAACTTAACCTCCTACAAAGATCGGGATAAAACCAATTAGGTTGGACGTTCTAGGACAACGGTGAACCTCATCCAATTCCAAGAATTAACTCATCAACTAAGCTCATAATCCATACATACTTCCATGATTTCCATAAACCGAATTAAACGACTTCCACGACCAAACCACAAAACAATGCATGTTATTTCACTTAACATGCTCCTATAATCGAGTATTTAACTCAAAATAATTTCCCAATTTATACTTCACATGTTTCACTCTTCAATTAACATGCTTCAACCTTTCTTAACTGAATTAGAATTTAATCCGACTCTCGACTACAATAACTTACACCTTAAATATATTTAACATGCTTGGATAAACATATATTAAACTTAAAAAATGAGAATAACTTAAATCGGATCGAGAAAAACAAAAAAAATCAAGTTTTCCCATTTCAGACCGCCCATATCGACCTGGAACAGGGGGTATATTGACCTCCTACAGGTCAATATGGGTCTTCTTCTCCGACAGAAACGTGCCCCGGCCTGCAAGCCGTTTCTCACAATCCAACCACCCATAACCACATGCAAGCACATCTACAAGGTCCTAGACTCAAGGGAACATGAATACATCCTTCAAAGCAAGGAAAAACGACGGAAGAAGGAGATGGGTGAAGCTCACCGGAATTCCCGCTCTTCTACGGCGGCGACGGCTTCTCTGGCGAGTAAACTCGTGTCCAAGAGTACCAAAATACTCCCTAGATGGTAAGGAACATGAAAACGTAAGCCATAGTTCGAGATATACATGCATGCATGAGATACAAATTTTGAAAATGGAGTTTACCACTTTCCGGCGGGCTGATTTCTCTCTACGATTTCTCTTCCGATCTGCGACCTCACGGGGTTTACCTTAGCACTTTGGAAATCCTGAAGGAAGAGCTTCACAATGGTTGTGGTCTAGTGGCTGGCGACAGTCTGAGTTAGCTGGAATCTGGCCGGGAACAAGGGCGGCGAGAAGGGGGATGGGAAGGATTTCAAGATCTCAACACAGTCCGGCGACCCTCCTTCTCTCCTTGATATCTTGCTCGATACTCCACCAATCGACGACTAACTTAGCTCGAAACGAAGCTTGAAGAACAAGCTTTCCGATGGCGCTGGTCGCTCGGTTTGCGGTGGCCAGAGGCGGCCGGAAATTTGACGGGAAGATGGGTGGCGCGGGCTGGGATTGCTGGGAAATGGGTTTAGGGGCTGGGGAGGGGGTTGACGGGGAGAGAGAAAGGGAAGGGTGAAGAGTGATAATTCCGCTTTTTGCCTTTTTCCCCTTTTTGTATTTTTCTCAAAAATTACAACATGAACAAAAATGAGGTGTCAACATATGTGCAAGCCTTGTGACACCTACCCCCTTGCAATATCTCCTCAAAATCCAATTAATACATATTCCAAAATTTTCCATCTCCAAATAACATGATTAATCCTTCAAAAATTAATATCTCATCCCACGGGTCTCCGAAAATTAATCCGATTGATTCGTAACCTTCCAAATTTTATTCCGAGCATTTTACTTAGCTCGGTTTAGAAAATTGACTTCCCGAACTCGAGGTGCTAATTTTTAATGATACGCTTGCTAGTATTAAGAAATAAATTAATATTATTGCACCATTTGAGAATAAAAATATTTATTTAAATAATTAAGCGATTAATTAACTTAACTAAATCTGGGGATAATACAATTCAAGTACAAGGATTCGCCTATCTCTTGTAGCAGGTGGTGAGCTTTCGAGCCAGCCACTACAAAGCTAACTGCCGTTACTTGGATCATTCGGTCAGCAGCTGCGGCTAAGTCAAGGGCGCACCTTCGTAAAACTTAACCTTGCTACATTGGAAGCTTTATAGTTCCTTCCGAACTCTCTTGGGGTTTTGGCAATAGCCCATCTTAGTTAATCTCTTTTCAGAGATGTGACTGCTGGATGCTTCCTAGGATGGAAGTTATCCCAATGATTGTTCCTTGAATAGAGTCAAGGAATCCTCTGGAATGCAGTGTCAGAAATGGTTGACACTTGTTGTTGAGAGCTTAAGATTTTCCTTGTCTTTAATGTGCTCTCTATCGACTACTTTCTCACTTTTTGTTCGCTTGAAGAGTTTATCTTAGTTGTGAGTAGTTGCAGGGAGTCAAGAGGTTAAGAGGTTGTTCTCTCTTGTTTGGACTTCTTTTTTATATCTGGAGATTCAAACTTTGAATCTTCAGACCCGTTAGACACAACGTCACCTCTGTCCAAAAGAGCTACTTGCTTTTTCGTCCTTTGCGGCGTGGTACAATGCCTTTTAACCTACTTTGGGAAGGCTATTCGTCCTTGGTAGTACCTTTTGTCAAAACGGTAGTATTAGCAAGTGTTTGCTTAGTATCTCCTTGCTTAGCATTCTGATAACTCTCATAAAGAGTTATCTTTTGATCTCTTCTTATAAATTTTAGGTGTTGTTTTGAATAAGATTGTTCTTAATCAGGGTCCTTTGTGGTTGTTTTTACATCTTTGTAATTATGGCATGTTATCTTAGCTATTGCAAATCTTAATAAGTTTTTGCATGCTTTTTGTGAAGTTTTGACCAGGTTCGTAATGCTAGAGCTTTTGTCTCGCACGATGTCAGTAGCTATGCTTGAGCATGAGAGATGCAAAATGGACAGAAAGAAGAGGATCATCTATCTCCGGGATCTTTTGAAGACAAAAATAAAGTTCCTTTTTCTTCTTGTCTGCTGGAAGGACAGGTGTCGCCATGGTAGCTGAATCCTTGTCTGGGAGGAACAATGACACTTTTACACGTGGACGAATCCTAGGAAGAGGAGAAGGATCAATGGTGTTGGAAACAGAGGCGAAAATATCAACTAAGGAGAGGACATTTTTGAGATAGACAACACAGAATACACACGGGGAGATAGCACACGAGCAGAGGGAGATTGAGTCACAAGCTTGGAGGAGAAGCTATTGAAGATAGAGAGATCATCATTGATAGTTTGTTTTTAGATTTCGAGTTGTACAAGATGGTGAATGATTTCCTATTTTATTTTATTCTCTTCGCAAGTATGAGCTAACTTCATTTAACACTAGGGTTGTGGAACAAAATCACTTACGCTTGATTATATGTTAGAATGATGTTTTATATGCCTGATGTCTTTGATCTTGTTTAATCTCATTTCTTGAGCACGAAAGTGGAAAGAAACACATCATCTATGGAGACCGGAAGGTAAAATAGACCGAGGAGATCCTAGACAATTGTGTTAATCCCATAGGCATATGAGATAATGCAACTTAAGAGAACTAGACTTTATGATTTCATCACTGGAATACTGTGGTAAGCATATGCATATGATGCACAGTAGAATAGTGTAGATCTAGCAGAACGGCAGCTTTCTAGGCAGATTTAGGAAAGTTCTAAGGCTCAGATAAATGCGAGACAGAAGCTCTAGCATATAAGATAGAAAAAGTGAATTGTATTCCATAACCCGAGTGTGCCTTTCATTATTGTGAATCAGTTTATCTAATATATGTTTATTCTGTGGAACGAGGAAGTAATATTGATTTTAGTCTTATTTGGAATTATAATTTATGTATATTTATGTTTTGAGTAGAAGTTAGTGACAAACATCCCTTCATTTACAAGAAATTCTTAGTGCATGGTTTAAAACTCACTCCCTTGGGTTCGATATCTGGTCTCACTTCACCTTACTACATGTAGATTGCGTATACTTGCGCATGGTTCTATAGGCACACTATAGCACACAACAAGTTTTTGGCGCCGTTGCTGGAGAGTGACTAAAAATTGAATCTGAATGCTTTTTAATTGCTTGAGTATTATAGTATATAACTTGACCTGAATTCTTCTTGAAACTAATCATTTTCTCTATGCAGGGTGGTCAGTAGTTTATGAGTGAAAAGAAGAATTGTTTCCATTTGATCCAGAAATTGAGAGGACTTTTAAGAGAAACAGGAGAAAACAAAAAATTAAGAAAATGGCTGAATAAAATCCAGAAAGGAATATTGATGATAAGGACAGAATTATTAGGACTTATATAACACCGAGATTTACTGACTTTGATCCAGGGGTGGTAAGACCTGAGGTGCAGACACAACATTTTGAGCTGAAGCCCGTTATGTTTCAAATGTTGCAAAGTATGGGGCAATTGTGTGGACAAGCTACAGAAGATCCACACCTACATCTGAGATCTTTCTTGGAGATCTGTGATAACTTCAAACTGCAAGGAGTAACACCTGAGGCTCTATGGATGAGACTATTTCCTTTTTCTTTAAGGGATAGTGCCAAGACCTGGCTCACAAATCTGACACCTAGATCTGTGAAAACTTGGAATGAGCTAGCAGAGACTTTCTTAATGAAGTACTTCCCTCCTACCTGGAATGCTAGGTGTAGAAATGCAATCATGTCCTTTAGGCAAGATGATGAATCTGTCAGTGAGGCATGAGAAAGGTATAAGGAACTGTTAAGAAGGTGTCCAAATAATGGGATACCCTTTGGTATTCAGATAGAGATCTTCTACAATGGACTAACTGGAAATTCAAGAATAATGATTGATGATACTGCAGGAGGAGCCCTATCGGATAAAACATATAATGAGGCATGTGAAATCTTTGACAAAGTGGCTGCAAACAACTATCTCTGGGGAAATTCTAGGGCAACAACTATTTCTGCTCCAAAAGTTGCAGGGGTTCTGGAAGTCGATCCCATGAGGGCTCTCACTGCACAAATGGAAGCCTTAGGAGCAACCATGAAGAATATTGAGAAAAACACTAGTCAAGCCATGATGTTGGGAAATTTGTTTGTGAAAAGGTTTTGTTGAATCAAACCTTAGCATTGGTCGATCATTTGCTGAATTCTAGATAGACTAGCATATCTTGTAAAGTCCTGTATAGGTCATAAATTGAGTTGTAATAGATTAGTCTGCTAGAAGATTTACTAGCAGATATTGAAGGACCGCGTTTGCTAGAAAACATACACTAGCAGAATGCTAAGGCTTTAGCATTCGCTAATATTCAGCAAACCTTAAAAGATGCTAGCAGAACAGACGTCAAAGGATCGAGTGTCAGAGGAAACGTTCAGCAGCCAAAGACACGATAGCAGATCGCTAAGGAACATTAGCAGAGCAAGAGTGTCAAAGGCTGAAGCCATACCGCCGTTCTGACAAAAGCACACACAAAGGACAAGACTTTCCCGAAGTAGTTCGGAAAGTACAGATCAACGCCAAAAGCATCTGATCAAGTTGAATCACTCTCGGACAAAGGAGCCGTTGTGTCTAACGGACATGGAGATTCAAGATTTGAATCTCCATCTATAAAAGGCAGGTCCAAAAGTGAGAATCGACAACTACTACTTCTACTGCTTCTAACCGGCATTCGCAAACACTCAAGTGTGAGATTCCTTTGACAAAGCGAACAAGCGAAAAGTAGTCAGTTGAGAGCTCGTGATAAAAGAAGTATTCAAAGATCTCAACAACCAGGAAGTGTCTTTCATTGAATATCTGACACTTCTCTTTAAGAGATTCCTTAACTTCGGTTGAGAATCTTCAATCATTGGGATAACTTCCATCCTAGGAAGATCCAAAAGTCACTCCTGAAAAGGATTGACTCCGACGGGCTTCTAGCCACATTCCTGAACAGTTTCGAGGGAAACTATAAAAACCTCACCAACAGCGAAGGACAAGTTACACGAAGGTTCCGCCCTTGACTTGGCCGTAGCTGTGTTTGGAAAAGTACGAATCAACGAAGGATAGCTTTGTTGTGGCCGGTTCGAAAGTTCGCCACCTACTACAAGTGTTTGGCAATTCCTTGTACTTTCGTATACTTTTCTAGTGGAAATCTTAGCGTTTCGGCTGAGGAAACTATTCAAGGAAACTATTTAAGGAACAAATAGAATGTTGAATCATTCACTTGGAAAGTACGACACAGAGAACTTTACATCATGGAAGAAGCTCGCTCTCATACAGCTTCAGAGTATACATCCTGAGATGGCGGATGTACTGGTAAGAGGTCCTATTAAGATTATGAAAGCTAACACCTTCATAGGACATGATCCTGCTGAAGATGTTGCTGAAGGAGAACCAAGGGCTCCAAGACCCCCAAGACCTGATATGATTCCTAAACCTTTTGAGGAATACACAATTGAGGATAAGAAGAGAGCTCAACTAGAGCACGTGGCAAAGAAATTGATCCTTGATTCTCTGCCAAAGCTGATGAAAGAAAAAGCACTTGAGCTTGACACTGCTAAGGAAATGTGGGATTATGTGTGCGAGTCCTCTCAGAAGACAGACCAAATGAAACGCAATAAACTATAGGTAGCTGTAGATAAATACGAATCTTTCTCCATGTTTGCAGGAGAATCCATACATGCTATGGAGGAACGGTTCAACACTATAATTGGGGAGCTTAGCAATCTTGGAAAGAAGTATGAGAATGGAGAAATGAACCACAAGATCATTTCCAAGTTGTATCCTAGAGATGACTGGTTTGTCGAAATGACTAGTCTGAGTGAAAATGATCTCAGCAACATGACTACATCCGAGGTATTCGCTCAACTCAAAACTCATGAATTTATAATACAACAGTCGAAAAAGAATGAAGCAGCTATAGCACAAGCGTCATCTACATCCGCTGCTGGCTCTGAGGATATAACATATTTTGCTAAGAAAGACTTTAACAAGTTTAAGATGAAGAAGCCCTAACATAACCAAGAAAGGTCTACTCCAGCAACACCAACAAAGGAGGTTACCACAACCTCAGATTCCCAGCCTGTCGATCTAAAGATCAACGAGCTGGAAGAGCAAATTGAAAAGCTTCAGAAGTTGCTGATGGAGGTTAAGACCGAGATGGAAACCAAGGAAACTCAATCGTCATCCTCATATGCCCGCTCAGCAGAGCGAAAGGTTAGGACTTGCTTTGAGTGTGGCTCTCCTGACCACTTGAAGCATGATTGTCCGAAAGTAAGCAAAGAAGAGAGAGAGAGCGCTTAAAGCAAAGGTTTGAAAGACGTGCTGTTAAAGCAGTCAAAAGGGCGCTCTTGACAAGAACAGAAGCTCAGGATATTCCTGAAAATGATGATGAATACTATCTCTCTTCTGAGGAAGACGATGAGGAGGCCATGCTAGTTCTGATGGCAAATTTTGTGGATGACCAGTTTACTGATACAGACGCAGAATAGAATGCTGAAACGGCTCTAGCGGTCGATGACAACGAGGTACTTTCAGTCAGCATTCCTAGTTTTGCAACTATAGAAGAGTCAGAGGAATTCACCTTAGATTCTGAGAAAGACTATCTCACGAAACTAAGCGTAGAATTCTAAAAAATGTATGAGATTAAAAATGAAATCATTGGGGAGAACGCCTCGCTAAAACTTAAAGTTACAGATTTGACCGAGGAAGTCGAAAGACTAAGGTCTGAACGTGAGGATTTTTCAAAGCTTAAGGCAAACTTCTCCGAATTATTGACAAATTTTCATAATCTTGAAAAGGAGAACCTTACCTTGAAAAACAAGCCCCAAGAAAGATGCATTTGCAATTATACATCCAGCAGGGCAGTACTCAATGCCATTGTAAGCCAATAGAGAAATCACAATGATCGCTCTGGTTTAGGCCTTGGATATTCGGATAGAGCAACTACTTCTAAGGAGAAACCAATTCTATTTGTTTCTGCTGGAATGATAAATGCTGAAAAAGAGAAAGGAATTGTCATTGCTGAATCGTCTAATGCTAAGCCAATTGCTGAGCAAAAGAATGAACGTTCGCAGAATACGCCTGTAGGATCTCAACAGAGGTCTGCCGCAGAGACTACTAAGTATTCGTCTGCTAGACCTCAGCAGAGGCCTAAGCCAGAAGCTGCTAAACATACAACTCATGGACCTCAGCAGATTAACCCAAGGTTGAATGCTGTGCATGAATCAGCTAAGCCTCAGCAGAGGAACAATAGAACGAATGCTAAGTATGTGTCAGCTAAACCTCAGCGAAATCCAAGAGCATATACTAAACCCTATTCAGCAAGACCAAGGTATGCTGAGCGTTATGTTCCAAACGCAAGAACAACTAAACCTACCTTTCACCACCGAAAGCAATATCACTATAATGCTGAAAAGCCGATATATCAGGGGAACACGTTACATAGGTGGAACAACTATGTAAGGCCTGAGCCCAATCCATTCGTATTTCCAAGGGCAAGGAAGGCCAAGCACACTACTGCACTAAGATATAAACATGTCAAACATGTTAAGCCAAAGGCCGAAGAAATGGTAAACGGTGAAATCAAGAAGAAAATCTTGAAAGTCACTAAAATGTGGGTTCCAAAAGGAACAATGATCATCGCTAATCCTGCAGGACCCGACGATAAACGGGTACCTAAATCAACTTAATCATTTGTGTTGCAGGAACAGGGTCCAAAAGCTCAAAGTATGTCAAACGAATGGATCCTTGATAGCGGATGCTCAGCACACATGACGGGAAATGAGGAGCTGTTCTCAGACTTGCAGAGATTTCTATTTGGATCAAAAGTCAAGTTCGAAGATAACAGTGAAGGCAAAGTTGTGGGAAGGGGATGCATAGAGAGCAATGGATTGAGGATAGTTTACGTAGCTCTCGTCTCCAACCTTAAACACAATCTGCTAAGTATTAGCCAACTTTGCGAGAATGGGTATAATGTTTCATTTGTCAATACAGGTTGTACTATTGCTGATAATGTTACAGGGGAAGTAAAACTTCGAGGCATCCGAAAGGGTGGCCTATATATTGTTGATTGGGAAAGTGGTCAGCAACACTCTTGCTTCCTAACCTTGAACAAAAAGGAAACAACATGGCTCTGGCACAAAAGGTTAAATCATCTAAATTTCAAAACTATTAACCACCTGGCCAAGAATGAACTTGTAGTAGGTCTGCCAGCTGAGACATTCAGAAAAGAAGGCGTGTGTAAGGCATGCCAACAAGGAAAGCAGACCAAAGCCTCGTTCAAATCCAACCCAGAAAAGGCTACTTCAGGGAGAATTCTTGAACTCTTACACATGGACATGTTTGGGCCAGTCCAACCACCTACTGTAAACAAGAAAATATATACACTTGTGGTTGTTGACGATTTTTCCAGGTACACGTGGGTTCGACTTCTAAAGACTAAGGATGAAGTCAAGATCCTTCTGCCTGAGCTGATTCTTAAAGAGCAGAATAACAAGAAAGTTACAGTGAAAAGAATTAGACCAGATAATGGGACTGAATTCTGTAATGGGATTCTGATGGACTTTTGCGCGGAAGCTGGCATTCATCATGAGAAGTCCACTGCTAGGACCCCCCAGCAGAATGGGCTAGCAGAACGAAGAAACAGGACCTTGACGGATGCAGTGCGGACTATGCTTGCTGATTCAGGACTCAGTGGAAAGTATTGGGGAGAAGCGGTTATGACTGCTTGCTACACTCAAAATAGGAGTGCGATTAACGGCAGATTTAACAAGACTCCTTATGAAGTGTACAATGGTCGTAAGCCTTCTATCAAACACTTTTGTGCTTTCGGTTCAACATGTTATATCCATAATAATGGGAAGTCTAAACTTAACACTTTTTCGCCAAAGTCTGATGAGGTTGTTTTCCTAGGATATGGACATCCTTCTCATAAAGGGTATCGAGTGTTAAATAAGACAACTCAACTTGTGGAAATAACATGCAATGTTATTTGTGATGAGTCTACTTAGTGCACAGGGTAACCAAAGGAAAAGAGGATAGCAATCATGAGACCAATGATGTCAATGATCAATCTTTACTGAATTCTTTCGAAAATATGAATATTGATCCGACTAGGTCTATGAATGATGCTGATCCAACAGTGACGCACTCAGCAGGTGACCAGACTGCTAACCGGGCCAGTGATGCTAATGATCATGCTGAGGCCTCTACAGTATATCTAAATGACAATCTGGATGTTGCGGGAGTTTTTGATGACCAAGACAACGTGGAATCTGCTGAAGATCTTAGCAAATGGGTTGCTGAGATTCCAATCGCGGAAGAACCTGTTGCTGAAATCCCAGCTGATACTGTACCAGCCGATGAAGTTCCTGACATTGAAGATCCTGTAGCAGATGCAGAAGGTGGAGTTGGTGATGCTCCAGTTGCTGAGCACCAGGAGAATGAAGAGGAAAATGCTCATGCTGATAATAATCAAGGAGGGGTACCAGTTGCTGAAACTCCAGCACGTATCAGACCTACGTGGCTTCGTGCTCATCCCCTAGATGGTGTTCTTGGAAACGTGAATGATTCTATCTTGACCGGACAAGGAAATGGCAATGCTATGCTGGCGTGCTACATTTCTAGTGAAGAACCCAAGAAAGTCGAGAGGCTCTGCTAGATCCAGATTGGGTGAACGCTATGCAAGAGGAGCTTGCAGAATTCACACGAAACAATGTGTGGGAGCTAGTAGATAGGCCAGAGCACCAAAGTGTAATCGGCACTAAGTGGGTGTTCAAGAACAAGAAAGATGAATTCGGTCTAGTGGTCAGAAACAAGGCTCGTCTTGTAGCTAAGGGCAATAGATAATGAGAGGGAATAGACTATGACGAGACGTTTGCTCCAGTAGCAAGGCTGGAGGCAATTCGACTATTTCTCGCGTATGCTGCTTACCACGAGTTCGATGTGATGCAAATGGACGTGAAGAGCGCATTCCTAAATGGTGAGCTCAAAGAAGTAGTTTACGTTGAGCAACCACTGGGTTTCGAACAGGGTAATCAAGTCTACAGGCTCAAGAAGGCCCTGTATGGATTAAAGCAAACACCAAGAGCCTGGTATGGAACGTTGTCTAAGTTCCTGCTGACCAACGGATTTGAGAAAGGCAGGATTGATCAAACCCTTTTTTGGATCAAAGATGGAGACAGTATATTGCTAGTCCAAATTTATGTAGACGACATAATTTTCGGATCAAAGAATCAAGATCTATGTGATAGATTCTCCGATCTCATGACTAGCAATTTCCAAATGAGCATGATGGGAAAGATGTCCTATTTCCTTGGACTACAAGTTCAGCAGTCTGGAGAAGGAATTTTTATTCATCAAAAGAAATATACTCGCGATCTCATAACGAAATATTGTCCTGAAAAGACAAAGAGTCTAAGGATTCCAATTAGCACAACATGCATTGCTGCGCTTGAGAAGGAAGGAGATGATGTGAATCCAACTCTCTACAGAGGCATTATTGGTTCACTGCTGTATCTCACCGCTAGCAGACCAGATATATCCTTTGTCGTTGGATTATGTGCTAGATATCAAGCAAATCCAAAGAAAGCTCATTTAGATACTGCTAAACGGATTGTGCGATATTTGAAGTGCACAGAAGGTCTGGGAATTTGGTATCCAAGAGCAGACAGTCTTGCTCTAAGTGGATATTCAGACTCAGATTTTGGAGGATGCAAGATTGACAGGAAGAGCACGAGCGGTACGTGTCAATTTCTGGGACACAAGCTCATTAGTTGGTTTAGCAAAAAGCAGCACTCTGTTGCTACATCTACTACTGAAGCAGAGTATGTAGCCGCTGCTAGCTGTTGTTCACAAATTTTATGGATAAGGCAACAGTTGCAAGACTATGGGATTTCTCCAGAATGTGTGCCAATTTATTGCGACAACAATAATGCTATGTGCATTACCAAGAATCCGGTCCATCATTCTAGGACCAAGCACATTGATATTCGTCATCATTTCATTCGTGATCATCAGGAGAAGAAGGATATTGATGTTCAGTACATATGCACTGAAGATCAGATAGCAGACATATTTACAAAGCCTCTAGAAGAATCCAGATTCAAGGAGTTATGCATTAAGTTGGGTCTTATGGAGTTGGATAACGCTATGGATGAATGAGATGCTATTCTTATTCTTTCTGGTTTCTTGGATTTCATGAAGACATTATTTACGTACTCTGGATGCTGAATTAGTCTACTGAAGAAAAAAGTTTGCTAGGTTATGGCACTTATTAATTTGCTACTAGCCAATTTGGAGCAAAGAGGCTGCTGAGCAGACTCCCCGTGGATATTCAGCAAGTTCATAGACTTCACAAAACCAGATGATCAAAGAATAACATGTATCATATTATGTGTCATTTGGAGGAATCTATTGAAAAGTCTTTTCTGAAGATATGAGGATTTGGAATCGTAATGCATATGGAGTGATATATGATGCACAATAGATGCAAAAGGATAGCCGATACCACTTCATTCAAAAACAAAAACATATATTCTATTACATAAGGAGGAGGGGATCACTTGACATCATCGACATATTTTTTAAAAGGCAGGGTTGCAGGGGTAGAAATTGGAGTTTCGGAGGTTGGACGACCCATCTGCTATTTCTGGGAAAGTTTGCTCAAGCAGCCAGCTAAGCTGCATTCTGTTTAGCAGAGGAACGGAGGGATACAACTGGACACAGTCTCGGACGCCTTCAAAGACCAGGCTCGCCCAATATACCTCCGTCTCGTCGTCCATAGCCAGCATGGCTTGCCAGATCTCCTTCGTGAAATGAGAATTATTCTCATCTTCTCCCAGCAGCATGTGATTTGCGATATGGAACAACTCTCTGTACAAGGGTTGGAGACCTGATGCTGAAGCAGAAGGAGAAAACCTTAACCAAGGGGATTGACGCCATTCCTGCCAAGCCGTCCACTCCGACGCTACCTCCATAGACCGGTAAGCCAAATCTGGTATCGGGTCCATTGGAAGTCCAAAATCACGGGAAAAGGACTCCGGTGACCAGCGAACCAGCCGACCCCGAAAGGAACCATATATCGCTCTCTCCTCCGCCATACAGTCCTTGAGGAACTCCCGGAGGAGATCGCCATGATAACGCTGAGGAGTTGCCGTCACAAACTTCTTCAGACCACTCCCGGTGATCTTTGCCATGACCTTATCGGCCACGGCAGTGCTATCGCGGTAGTAAGCATAAAGACCAGCCGCATTGAGAATTTGGTTTCTGCATATGTCAAGACATTGCCTTGGGGAATCCATTTGCCTTAAAAATTTCTTTTGGAAGGATGAAGGGCAGAGGAGTTGTGATGTTAAAGCATCATCACACAGAGCCTATTTATAGAAGAGAAACCCTCTTAGCATCTATGATTACGTGGAAATCTTTAAATGATCATGATGATTCATATATTGAAATTTGAATCATCACAAGAAGGAGGAACGTCGTGACTGCATGAAAAATCTAATCGGTTCAGCAGTGACGGTTGATAGTCAGATCAGCGTTTGGCTCGAGGAGACCATCATTACTTCTGATCTACTAAATCCTAGCAGATCCTTGATATGCCGATACAGTACGAAGGAAAGTAATATGTAGAGAAGGGAGCATCTGCTGGATCAAATATGTTGAGTCAAACCTTTCTTTTGCCACATCATATTCGAGGAGGGGAGATGATATCAATAAAGGTCAATCTGATTAAGACCAGTTAAGCGCATTTAATGCGTACAGACGGCTGTATCAAGTTAAAAAATGCCACGTCAGATCACTCAAATGCTTCTCGGAGAAAGGAAGATACGCGGCAGGACGTGCGCATTCAAAGACCGTCGATTTATCATCTCATCTGACAGGAGATTCCCAACCGTCAGATTTCGTATCTAAAAGTATAGCAAGTCTGCTAGACTTTTAAGAGTATGGTTTTTGCTGAGCAGTCAGCAGATTGATTGGATATACTCATTAACTCATTTGCTAGAAAGTTAGCAAAGTTGTAGACAGAGGTCTACTCAGCAAGCAACAGATTCGAATCTTACTATGAGTTAATATTTTTTTAAAAAATATTATCGATGCATTGCACAAGCATATGGTTGGAACTAATGGTTTGTTAGGATCACAGAAGCTTGAGTACGAGCATTTGAAATGAAAATCCTACCATCTCAATATATATTCATTTGCAAAAGATATTTACATGAAGAAAAGAAATTACAACAAAGGAGGCAAGGGCCTGAAAGGATAGAAATCTACCCCCCTGAGGTTCGAGGGACCTAGAGCGAGATCTGGAAATCCCTGCTCTAGCAGCCAACTGAATGGCATCCCGTAGGGGAGAGGAAGATTTGGGAAATCCTGGACGCATCGCTGCACCTTCTGAAAGATGAAGGCCGCCCAGTCCACCTCCGCCCTGTCGTCGATCGCCATCATGGCCCTCCATGTCTCGCGAGAGAAAGTCATGTCGTCAGGATCCTCCCCGACGATCATGCCGCAGACTATCTGGAAGAGGACCTTGTACGGCGTCTACAAGCCATATGCGAAAGGAGTTAGAGAAAACTCGGACTCAGGAGAGTCTCTCCATTTCATCCACGAAGTCCACTCTGGAGCTATCTCATCTCTGCGATAGTCCATGACAGAAATCGGACCCCGTGGCAGGCCAAAATTTGTAGCAAAGGTATCTGCAGTCCACCTCACCAGCTGGTTCTGGAAGATACAGAAAATGGAGCTTCGATCGGCAGCACTCAACCAAATGAAGTGTCAGAGTTGCTCCCTCTGAAACGCATGTGGAGTAAGGCACACGAATTTGCCTAGGCCACTGGCATGGAGACTAGTCATGGTAGTCTCATCCACCTGGTATGCGGCTTCATATTCCGCATAAAGACCTGTATCACACAAGATTCTATTTCTTGGTACATAGAGAGCATAAGACTGTGCCATAACTTCTGAAGGAAGTAAGTATTTTTGCTTGAGAAAGTTTTTTCTTTCTTGAAGGAATAAGAAGAGAAATCAGCGTTCGACGAAGGAACAAGGGAGATCGACGGAAGTCAAGGTCTCATCGATCGACGCCAATGCTCGTCGATTGACGAGGATGTCCCAGCCCCAGCGATCGACGCCAAGCATCCACGGTCGACGCGCATGCGGGAAACCTAGTCCTGATCTGATTTGGAGATAAAGGCATATCGAACCCTAGATACTGCTAGATACATCTTCCACCTCTATAAATATTCATGTCAATTCGTTTTTTGAGAAGAAGAGACCAGAGTTAGAGAGAGAAAAAGTTAGAGCAATTACAAGAATTTATTATTGAAGAGTTTTTAGAGTTTTATGTTTGAAGACAAGTTTCTACGGGAAGATTTCAGGATTCCAGTTTTTATGCAATTCAGGTTGTATTTTTCTTTGATGAATATTCCCATGAATATGTGTAACTAAATCCCTTCTCAGATTCTAGGGTTTCGAACTATCAATGTATGCTTGTTTGATTAATTGAATTATTTTCCCCTTCCCTTCGTAGTTTGTGAAATCTGTGCTTATTCATAATTCTGATTTGCTGATCACATCTTAGGATTATCTAGTTGATTACTTGAGACGTAACTGTGATAGTTTTCAATCGAAAGAGATTTTCACAATATAATTTGATTTCTTGTCGTAACTGAAGGAGATTAATTGTAGGAATAAATCTGTAGATCTTTGGAGTTAGTTAATTTATCTTGAGACCGAGCGGAGATAGGTAATTAATCAATCTACTTTACAAATTGTCCAACAAAGAAGTTCGTAATACTTTTCTGATGTTTCACTACGAAGAGGAATTAAAATTGGGAATTAATCAATTTATTCATACATGTCATACTTGATAGGTAGATATCCCTGGAATCTGTTCTTCTCTTATTTGACTTCAAAATCTTTTCAATTTCCTGTTTAATTTCCATTATCAAATACTACGATTTTCAAAACAACAACCAAACTTTTTATTTGATTTTCCTAATCAGTATTCTCAAGAACGCCTGGCTTAGTACTTAAAGGTTATTCGTTACTTCTTTCCCTGTGGGATCGATAATTTTATTTGCCGCTATATTATTAGCTTTGCTAAGTCGTGGGTTAAAAATATATGCGATCAAATTTTGGCGCCGTTGTCGGGGAAAGAATAGAATGTAATATTCGTATTTTCTGAATTTTTCTCGCATTTTCGTATTTCCCGTCGATCGACGCTTGTTTTCGTCGATCGACGAAGCCATTTTCTTTCCAACGATCGACGCTTATTCTCGTCGATCGACGATTTGCTCGTTTCAGAGGCTCAATTTTCTTAATTTGGTTCGTTTATTTTCAGACTTACTTCACTACCCCCTTTGCTGTACAGGTAGTGCATGAGTACAAGAGCTAGAGGAAAGGACCCGCTGTATTACTACCCGGACATTTAAGCCACTTGCAGAAAGATCCGAAGGAATAAGCATGCCCAGGAAGGCTCGAGTAATCAAACAATGGAAGATAACGTACCACCGCCTCCACCAGTGCTAACCGCAGAGGAGCAGGCTGTGCTTCTCCAAGAAGTTCAAGCTATGAGGGCGCAAATCCAACAGTACAATCTGGAAAGAGAACTCGAAAGGAACAATCCGAATGGAAGAGATCTTTGCCATAACCCATTGTTCGAGGACAAGCCCGATGAAGAAGAAGAAGACAATCAAGATCCTCCAGAGGAATCCGATGATGAGGAAGAAGAGGAAGCCATGCAGAACCGGTACAAACCTCGGTTCAAGGAGACTGACTTCAAGATTGGCATCAATGCCAACAATTTTGAACTGAAGACCGGATTGGTGCTGATGGTGCAACAAAATCAATTCGGAGGAAGACCTACTGAGGACCCCTATGCGCACTTGGACAAGTTCATTATGCTCTGCAACACTGTCAAAATTGGAGGAGTCAGCAAGAGTGCCATCCGAATGCGTCTGTTCGCATTCTCTCTGAGGGATAAGACACAATCATGGTTCACCGCACTGGACAAAGGAAGCATAGGCACGTGGACCGAACTGAGGAATGAGTTTCTAGGGAACTTTTTCCCTCCGAATGTTATCAGGCAAAAACAGAAAGAAATCATCAGGTTCGCTCAAAGGCCTGACGAGAGCTTCAGTGAGGCGTGGGAGAGATTCTAAGAACTGTTGAGAGCCTGCCCCGGACATGGTTTTCCGCCAGGAGAACAAGCTAAAGCGTTTTATCAAGGGCTCAATGATAAGACAGCCAAACTGGTGGACACCACTCTAGGAGACACAGTCATGACAAAAAGTGGGAAGAATGCCATGGAGTTCTTCCAAAATATGGCCAACAACACTCAACGGTGGTCCTCAAGCCGAACTCGGCCTGTGAAAGCTATCGAGAAAGTAGTGGAAAAAGCTGTGGAAAAAGTTGCCGAGATACCCGATTTGGCAGCCGAGCTGAAAAAGCTCAGGGAAGAGTTTGCTAATCTGAAGCAGGAGAAAACAGTCGTTGCAGTTGAAGCAGTGCAGGGTCCCACCAAGGAAGACAATGCTGAGGTAATCTTCATTCAAAGGGGCGGTTATCAAAACAACTACCGAGGAGGATATCAGCAACACAATCAGCAGAATAACCAGCCCTACACCTTCAATCACGCAAGGAATCACCCTGGATTCTCCTATGCAAATCCTCAAGCTGCAGAGCAACCACCACCAGGATTCGCCGTACAAGACGGAGTGATAGTGGAGAAGAAGAAGCCAAATCTCGAGGAGATTTTGGCTAAGTTCATGGAAGGCTCCACCGACACTGTAGCCAAGCTGAAGCAGGAAATTTCGGGGGTGAACACAAAGGTCGATCAGGTGCAAAAGCACGTGAGGATCATTGAAAATCAAGTCAGCCAGATCGCCGATGCCCTTGGAACCAAACACAAGCCGGGACAACTTCCGAGCAACACTCAGGTCAACCCCAAGAATCAGAATCTGAGGAATCAAGTGAACGCTATCACTCTGAGAGGGGGCAAAACCTATGAAGGGCCCAAGCAAGCAGGGTGATATGTGTGTAATTTGCATGATTTTCGAGATGTGAATTGAATGAATTGGTGAGAATTTGGTACACAAATCACACACATATCTCTTCTTTTCTTGATTTTCCTTCACTTGGTGTTTTGGAGTTGATTTGTGTGTGCAGATGTGAAAAAGGTGAAAAAAATGTGATTTTTGGAGCTAAAAAGGGAGCATGGTCCGTAGCAAATCCCGCTCGGGACGACTAGGTCCCGTTCGTGACAGAAAGAGCTTAAAAAAGGGCCAAGTGTTGAAACGCCGTAGCATATCCCGAGCGGGACGGGTCTGTCCCGTTCGGGACCGAGGTTCGGGACGCAATCTCCCGTCCGGGATGCGTCAAAATGGCGTGAAATGAAAACGAGAAGCAAGACGCCGTGGGCTGTCCCGTTCGGAACCATTTGGTCCCATTTGGGACGGTTCTGGGCCTTCGGGTTCTGACCCCAATCCATCCCGCTCGGGATGGGATTTTGTTCTTCAGCATCCCGTTCGGGATGGATCTGTCTGAGCTGCGAGGTTTTCACCTATAAAAGGCCAAAGAATACCACATTTCAAGGAATCGATTTTTGCAAACCCTAGAGAAAGGAGGCGCGAGTCTGAAGCATTTTTCACTTCCGGAAAGCTGGAACTCGAAGGTTGAAGGAAGGATTCGAAGCGGGATTGAAGATTCACCATCCATTCCTAAGCTTCTTCATCCTATTTTCTCTTTTATGTTCTACTTTGTGGTTTTGAAGGTTTCATTCATTATTATGAGTAGCTAAATTCATTGTTGAGGATTTGGATGCGATTGGGATTGATATGAATATTGTTGGATTTGAATAATTGAAGTTTCGTAGTTTTGATTATTATTGTGAGTTTGATTTGTGTTCCTTTCATGATTGATCACCATGTGATGGAAATTATGCCTCAATGAATTAACTTGATAGGTTTGTGCATTAGAGGGGATTGCAATGATGATTGGGTATTATTTCACCTAGAAGATAGATGAATTGATATCTAGGTCAATTGGTTTGTGAGCTTTAGGGAGTTAATTGAGATTAATATACCTAGACTTAGGTTGAGATCGATATTAATCGACGGTTATTGCACCGGTACTAAGGGTTGTAACTAGAATTTGATGAACCGACCCATTCTATTTATTGAAACTGGTTCGTAAGAGTGACAAGTCCAAACATATTCATAATCAATTCCCAATCCATCCTATATTCCTCAACTGTTCTCTTTTGGAATTTGTTTAGTTGAATTGAAATTTATTTAATTGTTTTAATCGATAATTGCATGTTAGATAGTTGAAATTTGATATACAAAGCTATTTTATCACGTCTAGATATTGGGTTTCAAAATCATACTTTTACTTGAATAACGGGCGAATTGAGTCTTCGTGTTCGATAATTTTTACTTGATAAAAAAATACTGCATCACAGGGACAGACAACCGAGATGAAGGAGAAGCCGAGAAAGAAGGAGAAGACGCCACAGGAGAAGCTCCGTCCACCGACGAAGCATCTCCGTCGCTCGACGAAGCACCAAAACATCCGTCGACCGAGGCTAATGCTCATCGATCGATGGCCGCCCCTGCTCTGCCAATGTACAAGCCGCCTCTGCCCTTTCCGCAGCTGCTTGCCAAGACCAAGATGAACGAAAGGTATGCACGATTTCTGGAGACAATGAAGAAGGTGCATATCAACATTCCATTGGTAGAAGCTCTTCAAGAAATGCCCGGGTACATCAAGTTCTTGAAAGATATGGTTTCTCAGAAAAGACCGTTCTTGGAGCACGAGACGGTCAACCTGTTCGAAGAGTGCAGCGCCATCATCCAAAAGAAGATGCCAATCAAAAGGGAAGACCCAGGTTCCTTCACAATCTCTTGTATCATCGGAGGTGAGACCTTCGGAAAGGTTCTCTGTGATTCAGGGGCTTCGATCAACTTGATGCCGCTATCAATTTTCAGACGGGTAAAGATCGGAAGCATCAAGCCCACGACAATCTCACTGCAGATGGCTGATCGATCAGTCACCTATCCAAAGGGCATCGTTGAAGATGTGTTGGTGAAGGTAAAGGACTTCATAATTCCCGCTGACTTTGTGGTGCTCGACATGGAGGAGGATCGTAACATTCCTCTAATCCTCGGAAGACCATTCCTGAAGACCGGAGGGGCATTGATCGACATCCACGACGGCAAGCTGACGTTCCGAGTGAACAATGAGTCCGTCACATTCTCGATCTACAAGGCTATGCAGAAGCACAACGATGGAAGTTATGCAGAAGAATGCCACATGATCAACTGCTTCAACCCGGTAATGTCTTCCCCCTTCACTTGTCTCAAAAATGAGCCGGATCTCCTGGAAAACTGCTTGCAACACTCCCTTTCCTCGTCCACAAATCTGGACGAAGCAACTGAGGGGATCCTGAATCTGGTCATGGAGCTGGATGTGTTCGAGGAGGTCACTCGTGAGAAAGAACTTAAAAGAGAACCGCTGCCCAGCCACTACAGCCAATCCTCGTCGATCGACTACACTTCCTCGTCGATCGACGCTACAACAACATCCTCGTCGATCGACGAAGCTGCTCCATCGATCGACGGCAACCTGGAGAAGCCGATTTCCAACTCAGAACCGCCACTTCTGGAGCTCAAGACACTCCCAACACACCTCAGGTACGCATTCCTTGGGTCAGATAGCACTTACCCTGTTATCGTTTCTGCTTATCTTTCACAGGGAGATCTAGACAAACTGCTGCGAGTTCTACGGACACAGAAGTCCGCCATTGGATGGACTTTGGGAGATATCAAAGGGATCAGCCCTTCGCTGTGCATGCACAAGATCATCCTTGAAGAAGATGCCAAACCAAAGAGACAAGCACAACGACGTCTGAATCCTATCATGCAAGAGGCTGTAAAGAAGGAAGTTCTCAAACTCCTTGACCATGGCATGATCTACCCAATTTCCGACAGCAAGTGGGTAAGCCCTACACTAGTAGTAGCCAAGAAAGGAGGGATGCAAATTGTAAAGAATGATGATGGGGAAGAAGTAGCGCAAAGACCAATCACGGGATGGCGAGTCTGCATTGACTACCGGGCTTTGAACACCGCCACATGCAAGGATCATTTTCCTCTCCCATTCATTGATCAAATGCTAGATAGATTATCTGGTTATCCTTTTTACTGCTTTCTTGATGGTTACTCAGGGTACAATCAGATAGCTGTGGCTCCTGAAGATCAACACAAGACGACGTTCACCTGTCCATATGGAGTGTTCGCTTACCAACGGATGCCCTTTGGACTATGCAATGCACCAGCCACCTTCCAGAGATGCATGACGGCAATCTTCCACGACTTGATCGAGGACATCATGGAGGTATTTATGGATGATTTCTCGGTTTTTGGTAGCTCATTCGATGTCTGTCTGCAGAATTTGGCTACTGTACTTGAGAGATGCACCGAGACAAACCTGTGCCTCAATTGGGAGAAATGCCATTTCATGGTTCGGGAAGGAATCGTGTTGGGACATCGAGTGTCAGCCGAAGGATTGGAAGTGGATCGAGCCAAGGTGATAGCCATTGAGAAGATGCCACCACCAACAAATGTCAAAGCCGTTCGAAGTTTCCTAGGTCATGCAGGATTCTACCAGAGGTTCATCAAAGACTTCTCGAAGGTATCCCGACCCTTGTGCAACCTATTGGAGAAGGATGTGTCCTTCGTTTTTTATGAAGAATGTCTGAAAGCATTTGAGAAGTTGAAAGAAGCACTGGTAACTGCACCAGTCCTCACCGCACCAGATTGGAAAGAGCCTTTCACACTGATGTGCGACGCCAGCGATTACGCTGTTGGAGCAGTTCTAGGTCAACTGAAAGGAAGACTCTTCCATGTGATTCAATACGCCAGCAAGAGCATGAATCCGGCCCAATGCAACTACACCACAACGGAAAAAGAGATGCTCGCGGTCGTGTATGCCTTCGACAAATTCAGGCCTTATCTGATAGGCTCAAAAACAATTGTCTACACTGACCATGCAGCAATCAGGTACCTGTTTGCAAAACAAGATGCCAAGCCCAGACTGATCCGATGGATACTGTTGTTGCAAGAGTTCGACTTGGAGATCAAGGACAGAAAAGGAAGTGGGAACGTCATCGCCGACCACTTGTCAAGGCTTGACCCACCGGCCAAAGGAGATGATCAGCACTTGACAATCCGAGAGACATTCCCTGATGAAAAAGTCTATGCCTTGAGGGACATGAAGGAGATGTATGAATCCAAAACCCCGTGGTACGCAGACTTTGCCAATTATCTGGTCGGCGGCATACTTCCTCCGGACTCCTCTCCATATGCAAAGAAGAAGTTTCTGCATGACGTTAGATTCTACTATTGGGAGGATCCATACCTTTGGCGCAGATGTGCTGACGGCGTCATTCGCCGCTGTGTGCCCCAGTCCGAGTGGCACAAAATCTTCGAAGCTTGCCACTCATCTCCTACCGGTGGCCACCATTCAGCCAACCGGACTGCCTTCAAAATTCTTGCAAGCGGGTTCTATTGGCCTTCCATCTACGAAGTCTGTCGCAGATGGATAACGGGCTGTGATCGCTGCCAGAGGACCGGCAACATCTCGCGAAGGAATGAGATGCCACAGACTCCAGTGATCGAAGTGGAGATATTTGATGTCTGGGGGATCGACTTCATGGGACCCTTCCCGCCATCGCAAGGATTCACATACATTCTCTTGGCGGTAGACTACGTGTCACGTTGGGTCGAATCCATTCCGACAGCCACCAACGATCACAAAGTCGTCATCAAGTTCCTGCAAAAGCTCATCACAAGATTCGGAATACCAAGAGCCCTGGTAAGTGATGGGGGATCACATTTTTGTAACAGATGGCTTTCTTCTCTTCTTGCTAGGTACGGAGTAAAGCACCGCATTACTACCCCATATCACCCTCAAGGGAACGGGCTGACAGAACTATCCAACAGAGAAATCAAGCAGATTTTGGAGAAGACGGTAAAGCAAAGAAAGGATTGGGCGGCAGTTCTAGATGATGCACTTTGGGCATACCGCACCGCCTACAAAACACCGATTGGGACATCTCCATATCAGCTGATTTTTGGAAAGTCATGTCATCTTCCCGTCGAGATGGAGCACAAAGCTTGGAGGGCAGTGAAGGAATTAAATTTGGATTGGAGGACAGCTGCAGAAGAACGCTCTATGGCACTGAACGAATTAGAAGACTTTCGGGACGAAGCCTATGAGAACAAAATCATTTATAAGAATCGAGCGAAGAGGTTCCACGACAAGAAGATCCGCTCGCATGTTTTCCATTCAGGTGACAAGGTTCTCCTTTTCAAATCCCATCTTCGATTCATGCCCGAAAAGCTGCAGTCAAAGTGGGCCGGACCGTACAACGTCATCTGCCAATTCATGAACGGTGTAGTTGAATTAGCTGGCCAAGATGGAAAGAATTTCAAAGTGAATGGGCAAAACCTGAAACCATACTTCACCCCTCTTCAGATCGGAGCAGTGGAGAAGTATTACTTGAACCGCCCTTAAAAGCTCAGGTATTGTCGAGCTAGCGACAATAAACCAAGCACTGGTTGGGAGGTAAACCAACAGTTTCCTGCTTTATTTATTTCAGTATTTTTCAATTCAGTTAAGTCAAGTCAGTTGAGTTTTGTTTTTTTTCGAATTGTTTCGGGTCCAGTCATCTGTCGACCACATCGATCGAGGTTCCCTAGCATCGATCGACGAGGAAATTTGGCCTCGTCGATCGATGAAGGTGCTCGTCGATCGACGTGAACATTGCTGAGTCGGACAGAGACGGGTTTAAAACCCACTTTTCCTAATTTTCTCTTCACAAGCACACGACGCACGCCGCTCTCACTCTAACAAACACCCACTTCGAATTTTTTCTCTCCAAATTTGTCAAAACCAACCACGGTATGTATCCTAACACTCTCCTCTTCGATTATTTCACATGTTTTGAAGGATTTGAGCATGATTTTTGATAAAATTTGAATTTGGAGCCCTTGTTTTCATTTTTTGCAATTTTGTCGATTTCGTTGCTATTCTTTGTGATTATTCGATATGGTTAGTTGTTTTTGTCGATATACTTACTTGTGATTGGTTTGTTGCTTGAATTTCATTGATTTCTACGTACGATAGTTTGGGGGATAATTCTAGTTGGGGGTGTTATTCTAGTTTTGTTATTTCTGGGCCAAATTTTGTCAAACATGGAGGTAATATGCTAGGATAGACTTTGAATTGCATGAATGTCGAATCAATTTTGCATGGGTAGGTTTGTTTCTGTGGATTTTTTCACAATTTGATGCACTTACATTGGAAATTTTATGAAGAATTGTGATGAACTTTGTCAAATTTTTCCACTACCCTTGCAGTTTGACCATGGAATTTCGACCCACCTTCGCCAAGCAAGCTCATGAGAGGCGATACAGAAAATTCTCATGGGGTGAGTTCACTATCCGGCAGACACTTTACCCATGCCCGGAGACAATGCAATTGCTGGGAATCCGAGCAGACGTAGAAGCTCTCTTGCAGAGAATTGATTGGAATGCTTGGATGACAGCCCGCTGGACGACATACCCGTCGCTCGTCCTGGAGTTTTTTGCTTCACTCCGCATCTTCGAGGTTCAGCTGGAGTCAGAGCCGACCACAATTGGCTTCCAGCTTTTGAACCAGTACTACGAAATTCCACGGGACGAGCTTGAAGAAATCTGGGGAGTCCACGTTGGGGGGGTCGGTTTTCTTCCCCCACACTTCGACATCGCCCGTTTCTGGTCCCAGATTGCTTCTCATGCCAGAGAGGACCTGCGGGAGTTTGACTCGGGGACCTTGAAAGCGTCCTCCATCGACAAGCCAGTTTTCAGATATGTTCAGAGATGCATGGGGGTGTCGATCACCGGCAGACATGAGAGCGGGAAAGTGAGAGTGGGGGATCTTTTTTCCCTCAATTGCATGTTGACAGGGGAACAGTTTAGCTTCGCGGCGCTAGTCATGGACCAATGGCGGCATCAGATCAAGGCCAGCAAAGGCAACATTTGGAGCGGGGGATTGATCACCCCGATTGCGGAGCATGTGGGGATCGATTTGTCACAAATCGAGTCCCTTGAGGACGACAACCGAGGGCTCGGCACTGGGACTCTGGTGAAGATGTTGATGCTTTCACCACGGGCATCAGGCTGGTCTTTGCGGATGTCCAATGGGGACAGATTTCCACTTCCACAGCGGGACCTTACTCATGTCACCGATTATCACTTCCTGGATAATTGGTTGATGAGCACACCCGCCCACTTGAGGCTGATGGTCGGAGCACAAGGAGGCCCAGGTACCTCCAGACTTCGACACCGACCATTGACCCGGCCAGACCAGCGACCGCCGCAGATGCCCCCTGAAATGCCCGAGGAGGAGGAACCTCAGGATGACGAAGGAGGAGAGCACAGCCCTGACCGGACAGGCAGACAGCCGCTACACCACTTCTCGGGAGAGTCTTCATCTTCCGGGGTGGATCTGGCGACGATCTACCAGTTTATGCAGCAGCAGGCTGATTTGCATGCAGCAGAGCACGCACGGCAGGCAGACTTTCGACAGAATGTGAACACAAGGTTGAATAACCTCGATGTTCAGATGCAACGACTCCTCCTGAACACGCAGCCTGAGTCCGTCTACCTACGCCGGCAAAGAGAGAAACAAGACCGCCGACGGCGACTGCCCGTGTGGCCATCTCCCGATGTCGAGATGGAGGATCCTCCGGAGGAGGAATGAGGTACCGTTTCCTTTTTCCTTATCTAACTTTCAAACTTTTCCACTCCTTCGAGTGAAACAAGTTTGGGGGGATGAGGATAGGAAAAGGGAAACGTTTGTTTGTTTTCATTTTCCTGCTTTTGTTTTTTTTTTCCGTTGTTTCGTTGTTTTCTATTTTTGTTTTCGATTTTTGTTTTTTCTGAACCATCACCATCCTTGTTCTTTTGCTTCAGTGTGAACAATTGCTCTCTGGAAGGTTTTTTACTTAAAATTAGTATTTTTGAACTCTTGATTTGTGGTACTTGTTCTAAGTGAATAGTCTGAGCATTGTTTAGGAGCTTTTGAACATAGGACAGTCGGAACTTTTTGATTATGATGGTGTTATGACTACCTACTTGTCTTTACTTGAATTAGAATTATTGATTGATAATCAAGATATTTGCGGATTAAGAATGATAATCTGTGTGATAGAGTAGCCAATGATAGGAGCTGTTTTGCTTGATTTGTTGATCTTTGAAACTTAAATCCTTGCATGATAACTGCTCAAAATTGGATAATTATTGAGGAGCAACGAAAATTTCTACCTTGTGAGGAATTTGTGCCAATTTGTTTTCGTTTGATGAGTGACAAAGTTGTTAGACTTATTTCCTAGAATTTGACAAATTTCTCTCTTGAGGTTGCATTAAGTGTGGTAATAGGGTGAAAATGATTTTAGGCATGTTCTTTCATAGCCCATTTCCCATACACTAACCTTAAATCTTCACTTGTAGCCCCTTTTAGCCTTGAATGAAATTTTCTTTGATTAGAAGGGTTGATGAAAAAGATGATTGTGATTTATTGAATGGTGTGAATTGTGGGAATGTGATGTGAGGCCATGTGCGAAAAAAAAAAAGAGAGAAAAGAAATAATTTTGTTTTGAAGGGTTTCCATGGGAAGAGTTAGAAAAGAAAAAAAATGAACATTGGTGAAGAAGAGAAAGAAAGAAAATAAGGGAAACTTACTTATGTTGTTCATAAATAACCAAGAGTAAGTTCTTAGGAACCCCGAGAATGATGAAAAGAAAAAAACAAAATTGTGTGTGGAAATAGAAAAAAAATATGATGTGGTTATGATATGATTGGGTCTTTGGGGTTTGATTGAAATATTTTGAGTCACTTAGCCAAAAATATCCTACCTTTTAGGTGAGCCACATTACAACCAAATAAAGACCTTTCTGATTCCCTGAAAAGCCACACTAACAAGCAGTGGAGAGATGAGAAATTTGTCAAACCTATGGTGAAATAAACTAAAACTTTGATTGTGTGAATTTCAAAATCCTTTTGCTTGATTGAGCGATGAGTGCAAACACTGCCCGGTGAGGTTTCTCCTCAATAGTTTACCAATGAGAATTTGTTTGGACTGCATGATTTTTGTGAATAAGTGAAACTTATGTTGGTCCCGGTTTATCAGAGTGTATAACGTTACGCAGCGGAAATATTGAACTTATAAATCTAACTTGCACTCTGTCCTGCTGGTTGCTCAGCTGGCTGGCTGACTGGCTGGTCAGCTGATAGCTCAACACTTAGAATATTTTAAGCCTAGTTTGCACAGTTATCAGTTTTCAGATATACACCAGCACTTGAGTGCTGGGTTTCAAATACAAAATTTAAATACTGAAAGCAGATAAAGGCAAAGGATTTTTATAGTGGTTCGATCAACTGATCTACGTCCACTCTCCAGTCGACTCACTGGAAATTCACTATAAGAGTAATCCGGTACAAAGAGTCCTACGATCTATCTCCAGCTGGTAAATGCCCCGTCTACCAGTCCACTGGATCAACCGCTCCCGGTCCTTGTCCTTCTTCAACTCTCTTAGCTGGTGGAGTGCGAGCACGTCACTTCAACCTCCACAGCTGACTGGTTGGGTGTTGAGTTCTCCCAAGAACGTAAATCCTCTACGCAAACTGCCCGTAATAACTCAAGAGCTGGCTGGCTCTATAGCTGCTATGTTCTTCCTCAGAAAGAGAAAGAACACCAAGTAAGGTCTGAACTTACAAGCAGGAAGCTTGAAGTCTCGTGTTTGAAAGATATCAACACACGGAAAAGCTTTAAAGAAAGCCTCGAAAGATGCTTGCTTGCTTGAGCGTAATAAATTTCAGTCTTTCGGTAGGTGAAGAGTTGGCCAAGAACATTGAATGTTGATGGATCCCAGGTATTTATAGCCGAGGGATCCTATTCAAATATTCTAGCCGTTTGGACACATCTTGAATGGTCTCTGTCCCCGCATGTCCTTCTGACGGCGGCAGGTAGGAATTTCCGGAAAGCGCCATGCTTGTGTCCGCTTTTTCTGACACAGACCTCTTTGTGTCAGAACGGCATTATTTCGTCAGTACGAGGAATCGCAACTGGTGTCTTGAACTGATAGACTTTAAGGATATCCTTCCTTAAAGTCTTACTTTGTCAGTATATTCCTCAGACGAATCTTCCTTTTGTCTCTAAGATGCTGGGAGAGTGAATCTTGAATTCTGCTGGTAACATCCGACTGGTAGATCATTCTGGTGATCTTGTGCTGGCAGTCTCTGCTGGTGACTTACGCTTGCACAATCTTAGTCTACCAATTTGTCTGATGTTAACCCTTTCTTAGAATCTCCCATGACTGGTGGCTTCACCGCTGGTGAATAGTGTCAGCCAGAACACGTATTCTGCTGGTAGGATATGTCAGCCTCCTGCTGGTGAAATCCTTCCAACTGGTGAACAGTAGCCAGTCATTAGCTCTTGACTCCATGCTGATGAACAGTGTCAGCATGGGTCTGTCAGTCGTCTGCTGGTGAGACTTCTCTCAACTGGTAAGCACATCTCATGCTGGTGAACAGTAGCCAGCATGAGTCTTGATCAGCTACGACTTACAACTCAAAAGACCTAAACAGGACTTTACATTTGAGACTAGAGCTATTCTAGAGACAAACTGACGCTGGTTGGACTTAGGATTTGATCCACCAAAACACTTAAACACCAAATCAAAGATCTAAGCTATCAACTGGGGAAGGGAAACTTAGATAATT
>JAPKLW010000312.1:496534-522126 GCA_026898455.1 Plectranthus barbatus
CCTAACCAGCGAGCACTCAGCTGATGAGGAAAGTTACAGAATATTTCAGGGTTTTTACAAATAAACCTATCAGATCTAAACCCATGAAACTACTTCCTCACATCAGCTCTAACCTAAGGATCTTCCCCCTCAAACTGGGAGAGATATTGCTCGATTAAATTATGAAGTAAGAATCTGAGCCAGGTTAGAAATAAAAAATATCAAATGGAGTGCTGGTGCTGATTACACAAAATGTGTAAGTTCAGCTGGTAAGTAAAAATCAGTAGACATTAGTTGGACAATGAGAAATTGTCGTCAACCCGTCAGTAATCAATCCATTAATGATGTGAAATTACAAGTACAGGAAGGACAACTGACTAGTCTAGACTGGTACAAAATTACTTACACAAAAAAAATGAAGAGCACAGGACCTATGGCTGAGAAGAAGATCCAGGAGATTGATTTCGATTAGCTAGGTTCCTCAAGATCTCAGTAAGAGCCGCCATGTCTTGTCTGCTCTTCTCCCTTTCCTCAGCAGCTATCCTCCTCTCCTCTTCAGCAAGACGGAACCTCTCAGCCTCGGCACGTGCTCGCGCATCTTCCCCCTCTTGGATCCGCACCAAAAAGGAGTTCACCCCAGAGGTGAAGGTCTCCATTTGTTGCGCCATCTCTGCGCGGTAGGAGGAAAAGCGCTGGTCCATCCTGGCATCAATGAGATCAAGCAGTTGCGCAGGCGGATGGACCTCGGAGAGAGGCTGTGCTGAAACTGCAAGGGAAGAGGAAGGCACATCAGTTGCGGAAGGAGCCGCTGCTGGTTCAGATGCAGCTGATATCTCCATCGGGGCTGGCTTCTTCGCTGGCACTGCAGCAGCTGCTGGTGCCTCTACATGTACTTCCTCAGCCGGCACTTCAGCTGATTCAGCCACCACTGGCACTGTGGCTGGAGCTGGCTGGACTTGTTCAGTGAATTCCACCACTTGCCAGTCCATAGAATCAGGGACGAGATCGCCCGAGACAATAGGAACATGAGGGACGGCAAGGGTCAGCCACAAGCCACGAGAAGGATCCTCCTCCACAATGTGGTCTACCAGCAAGGCGCAGGCAGCCATGTCGAACAGGATAGCATGATAGGGAGGGATCCTTGGGAGGGTAACCAGCACTCTGAGGCATCGGAGCGCGTACGTCAGCTGGTACCCCCGACTGCTGACTCGGAACTGGAGGAAAGGTAACTTGAACTTTTGCCGTGGCGGGAGGCCGGAGCTTCCAGTCAGCTGCCTATACTCTGCAATCTTCAGCAAGCGGCGCTGGATCCTCCTTGTAGACAGTTGCTGGTGGCATTCAGGATCGGTGCCCATGAAAGCATTGGCCCACTCCTCCTCCGCTCTCCAGTAGCCAAGACCCAGCCTGGCATAGAGAACCGCCCGTTTCTCCACAGTCAGCAGGCGCTGGCATCTGTCAAAAATTCTCCATCTCCGGAACTCCAGACATAGTTCCGGATCCACCCTCCAGAGCCTTCGGTAGCTGGATATTATCTCGTCATTGACGGCATTTTCCACCTCCACCGTGATGTTCTCAGCATACTCATAGAGAGTGGAGTTGTAATATTCCACTGGCTGCAGGGGCAGGCACCAGTCAGTGATTCTGGAGGCATATACCGACTGGTGGGGGAGTCCGCTGAAAGGTATGATGTTGAATGCAGATGGCTCTGGCACTCTTGAATTATGAAATGCCATCTCCCCGCGCTGCTCCCACCGGTGCACTCCTGTCACTCGTGCTTGGAAAGTATCCTCATCAACCAGTTGATGCTCTTGGATGCAGAGCATGTAAGGACGCCTTTCAGATCGTGCACGCCTAACTGGTGATGTTGAGGATGCTGTTGGTCGCCCAGAAGTTGATGTCGAGGCATCTGTGGATCGGGGGCGACGGGCAGAAACTTGAGCCTTAGCTTCAAAGTCTGGGAACAGATCCCTTGGCTCCATCCTCTGCACCATTGAGTGATGCACCACCTCCGTAGCTGGCTCCTTCTCTGGCTTCTCAGCCCGTGGTTCCTCTTCATCCTCGGATTCAGAACTGGCATCCGAGGAGCTCGCCAGTTGTACCGGGGTGGTCGCCCGCTCTTCTTCTCCTCCACTGGCACCCCCTTGCGCGGCCAGTGGGACGTCGTCACCTCCACCACCCCCTTGCACGGGTGGAGGGACATCAGCGGTTTCCTCCTCCGGCTGGTACTCATCCACAAGGGACAGTACATCCTTGTCAGCGCCCATCACCAGCAGGCGTTCAAAAGTTTCTTCAGATAGGATTTCGCCTGGTGCTGGTGCTGGTGGCCTTGCACTTGTGGATTCGAACGCCTGTCCTTTGCCCCTGGTCGCCAGCCTCAGTTGCTCCTGTATTTCCTCCTGGTGCCTGGCCTCAGTCTCAGCCTTGATCTGAGCAAAGCGCTCATCCCTGGCCGCCAGCTCCGCCTCTCTCTTCTGCTTCGCCAGCAGAGCCCGGAGCCTTGACTTGGCCTGCTTCTTCCTCACCAAGGAAGCACTCCTAGCCTTCTTGGCGTGCTTCTCAGCCTTCTGCGCCTTGGTCATGACTCGCTTGCGCTTGCGAGTCATCTTCTCCAGCGTCTCCTCCTCAGTCAGCCCCAGAACGGACTTCTTGACTGGGATGGAGATCTTCCCAGACTCGGGGTTGTATGCCACAACTGATGGTGGCTGCTGGTGCTGGGAAGTCTTAGGCTTCTTGCGGGAGGGCTTCTTGGTGACTGGCGCCTTCATAACTGGTTGAGGGCGACTGCCAGAAGCCTCCACTTCCGCATCCTCCAGTTGGGTAAAAAGAGACTCGGTCTCCATTTTCCTTTTCAACTCTGCCCTTGCCTCCTCCGTCAGTGGCTGTGCCATGACTGGCACCTGTTCCCCCTCATCCTCCTCTTCTTCCTCCGAAACGACCGTGGCTGGGTCGACTGCTGTCTTTCCCCTCAGCCTCCGCGGCTTATGGTAGTCAGGGCGGGGCAGCTTTGCCTGCTCCTTGGTGGGCGGAATGAAATCCGAACTCACCAGTTGTTCCCCCTGGTCCACTCCATCTCCAATCTCCATCTCCAAAATATGGCTGATCCGCAGCCCAAAGGATACGGAGTGAGTGAACGTCCCATCAATTGGAATGTTGATGTTGCGGTCAACATTCTCCAGCAGTCTCCCGAAAAAGAACTCGGCCCAGTTCCCTTCCACTCCATCCACCAGCGCGCACATCACGGAGAATTTGCGCAGGCTCAACTCAGCATATGAGCCAACTTCGCACTGCAGCATCCTGACGACGATGTCGCACACCATCTGCCACCAGTCGTCCATCTCCGACTTCCGCATTCCAGTGCAAAAACTCGTCACCCCCTCCCTCTTCCACTGAGTCCACCGCCTCCTGAACTCCTCTACATCGTTGTGGAAGTAGGTGGCTATCTCCATGCCCTCGTTCCTCAATCCGAACAAGTCGGCGAGGTATTCGGCGCTGACAGTGATCAGATGGCCGAAGACGGAAGTGGTGAAAGACTTCCTCCCGTCAGCAATCACGGCCCGTGCATAGAACTCCGCCACCATATGCGGATGGAAGGTCTCTGGCCTTGCCGTCAGATATTGTCGAAGGCCTTCCCGGTCGATCATCTCGATCAACTCCGCTCCATAATTCTTGCGCGCCAGCTTCTCGTTCAGAATTTTTTCTTTCTGAACTTGCGCCGCCCTGATTTGCGCGTTCGAAAGTTGAGCCCTGGTCGCTGGTTTGTTCAACTGAACCAAGCGGGCGAATGGAAGAGTGTAGTCTACATCGTCCATCTGCGTGATGCCAGTGTAAGTCGGCATGTGGGCTTCTGCGACTGGTAAGTCTGGTGAACCAGACGAAGAAGATGTAGATGGTGGGTTGTCATCTGTTTGTCGGGAAGATGAAGCCATAATTTCAGAAGAAATCTTAAGGAAAGCTTGAGAGAGTAGGGCTTCTGAAATCGAATGATCGTAAAAGGTTTTTCCGTCGAAAGGCATCGGGTATTTATACCCAAGTCCATGCAGGATCAGACGATCAAGATTGACGCTCAGCAAGCGGAGATCGATGGTCATCAGCAGGCCCGGTTTCCAGTGCGACGTGCGCGGACGTGCTGACGTGGGCTACGTCGTGTAGCTGACGTGGCGCTCAGCGATTGGTGGCAACCAAACGTCGGACTGCGCAGACGCTGTGCGCATTAAATGTGGCATTAAATGCCGCATTAAATTCTGAGGGCTGTACACGCTACTTGGATTTGAACAATCCCGCCTTTTCTGAGACAGCTGGTATGACTAGTCATCAGTTGCATATACCAGTTGCATACTTCCCCCTAACTGGTTGGCCTCTTCATCAGTTAGCAACTGATTCCACTTGCTGATAGTACTGGCTGCTGGCAAACTTCCATCAGTTATCAGCTGGCAACTGGAAAGATGGAAAATTGAGCGCTTGGACTCAATTTTATTCCGCATAAACTTCTCATCTCTAGGAATTGGGAGCTGGGACCCAATTTCGCTTCAACTGATGGCCTATGCTGGCAAGATTCCGCCAGTTGACACCACTTGATAGATAGAGATATTACTGAAATAAAAACAACTAAGAGCTTGGACTTAGTCGTAATCAGCGTCCTCCAGAAGATCAAGAACAGAATGAGAGCTGGGACTCATTCTTCCTCAACATCGTCCTTCTCGATGTAGCCCTTGCTAATAACTCTGCCCTTGGAGTTATCACCGAATATAACTGGAGATCCTTTGACCTTGGAGAGATCTGAAAACAGCACCTCTTCACCAGTTATGTGAGCTGAGCATCCATTATCTAGGATCTACTCACTCGATCTCTGAAGCTGGGTTGCATGATCCTGTACCTGCAAAAAAGATAGAATTTATCTAGGTCCCCGATCATCAGTGGGTCCTGCAGGGTTAGATCTCTGTAATATTCCTTTCGGAATCCAGATATGTGTGATCTTCAGCTTGGTGTTACCCTTGCTGACATCACCTGTAGCCTTTCCCTTCCTTCTAAAATAATGCATGGTTTTGGAAGGTGTGGCTGTGTGTGTAGCTCCATTGGAAGTATTCTTCCGCTGAGAGCCTCGGAAATGTTTTTCCGGCTGATTGTGATGCCTTTGTGGTCTCTCAAAGTGTGAGCCACCATGGCTAGCCTTCACAGCCCTTGAGTAAAGCTTGTGATTGGGCTCAGGCCTCCGATAAGTATTCCTCCTATCGGGAAATGTCCTTCTCTCAGTGTTCCGCTGAGATTTGGATCCCTTGTAAGTATGCTGGCAACTGGCATACTTGTAAGGTTGTGCGTGGAATCCCTTGACAGCTGGTGCTGGCTGTCGGATTCTACTGGCAGCTGACGCTGACTTCCTTGCCTTTGAATAAATTGGCTTAGTCTGCGTCCTGGGGTGTGCTGGCGTCCTGTCAGCAGAGGATCTTGCCAGTTGAGGATTTTGTCTTGATGACTCACCTATGTATCTGGACTTATGGTTCCTGTGCTGATCAGCCACACGGGACTGACTGGCATAACCAGCTGGTGCTGATGCATTTGCCAGTTGGCCCTTACCCTTACCAGTACTGATTTGTTCGGGCTGATTTATGCTCAAATCTTTTGTAAATCCCAACCCGGACTTATCAGAAGGCTTTCTCCAATGACTTAGAGCTGCCTCCAAGTCTTTCGAGCCTTTATTTAGAAAATTGATTTTGTTTTCTTGCTCCAGAACGAGATTGTGAAAGTTATCTCGTTCAGTTTTTGCAATTTGGAAATCTTGGAGCAATTCAGAATGAGCCTTTTTCAAACTTGCTAGCTCTTCGCTGATGGACCTCGATTTTTCAATCTCACTGGTCAAAACAGTAATTTGACCTTTCAGCGAAGCATTTTCACCAGCCAAAACATTTTTTATTTCATAAAATTTTAAAAATTCATGCTGAAGAACATCTAAAGTGACGTCTTCTGAGTCGGAGCAATGCGACTCAGAATCGTCTATGATTTGTACTGGCATGATATGCAATTGAGGAACTGATTGTACCTCATTGTCAGCAGCAAGTGCCAGTTGTTCCTCATCTTCAGCATCTTCTTCAGCTGGCTCTTCTCCGAGAGCTGCCATAAATGCCAGGAGAGCTTCTTCTTCTGACTCTCCATCTGACTCAAACTCCCCATCATCATGATCGGGTATGTCAGGCACCTCAGTCCTGGTCAGCATGGCTTTGGCAACAGCCTTGGAAGCACGCTCTTCAAAGAGCTTCTTCAGCCTTTCCCTCTCAGTTTTGTCCACCTGTGGACATTCAAACTTTAAGTGATCAGGGGATTGGCACTGAAAACAAGCACGAGGAGCTCTCTTGACAAATTTTCCGTCAGATGAGCTAGAAGAAACTCCCTGTTTTGACTTGGCTTTTTCCAGAAGGAAAGCCAGTCTTTTCATCTGTTGCTCTAGTTCAGCGATAGAGCTCTCGCCGCCTTTGGAATAAGATCCTGATGCGGACTGGATCTCCTTCGGCTGGTTGTGCTGTGCAGCGGGTCTCTCAGCATGGAAGGGCTTCTTGTGCTTCCAATTGAAGTCCTTTTTGACGAAGTACGCTTCGTCCTGAGCTTTAACGCTGGGGGATCCAACATTCCTGATGGCCTCGTTCTTATTCACCATCTGGATGTCCCACTCGTGTGCTTGCAACTGAGCAAACAACTCCTTGGGAGTCATCTTGGACAGGTCCTTTTCCTTCAGAGTTGTCGTCTTCACGAACCAATCTTCTTTAGGCATCTTGGACAGGATCTTCGAGTTAAGATCAGCATTGTCGTACTCTCTGCCCAGAGACTTCAGCTCGCTGACAATGGCGTTGAATCTCGCCTCCATCTCCTTGATGGTTTCTCCAGTCAGCATCTGGAAGGACTCATATTTGTCCACTGCAACCTGCAATTTGTTGCGTTTCATTTGGTCAGTTTCTTGACATAGACTATCAAGATAATCCCATACTTCCTTGGCATTATCAAACTGGAGGGCTTCCTCCATCAGCGACTTAGGAAGAGAAGCCAGGATCAGCTCGTGAGCAATGGAATCCAACTGATTCCGCTTCCTGTCCTCGGCGTTCCATTCGCTTTGAGGCTTTGGGATCACAGCAGCTGGACGATCTCCTAGCTGGTGCTGTATCATGGTGATCTCAATCGGCCCTGTCTCTAGCACATCTTTCATCTCTGGATGGATGCTCTTTAGAGAGATGAGCGACCTCTTTCGCCATATATCATGCTTCACAGTCCCGTATTCGAGTAGCTTCGGATTATTCATCTTGATGTACCTGAGCTAATCAAACAGACAAACAAGGTGCAAGGAAAATGGATCTCGGTCCTAAGCGACACAGAAACGAACGGTCTGTAAGAACCGTCCGCTCTGATACCACTTGTTGGTCCCGGTTTATCAGAGTGTATAACGTTACGCAGCGGAAATATTGAACTTATAAATCTAACTTGCACTCTGTCCTGCTGGTTGCTCAGCTGGCTGGCTGACTGGCTGGTCAGCTGATAGCTCAACACTTAGAATATTTTAAGCCTAGTTTGCACAGTTATCAGTTTTCAGATATACACCAGCACTTGAGTGCTGGGTTTCAAATACAAAATTTAAATACTGAAAGCAGATAAAGGCAAAGGATTTTATAGTGGTTCGATCAACTGATCTACGTCCACTCTCCAGTCGACTCACTGGAAATTCACTATAAGAGTAATCCGGTACAAAGAGTCCTACGATCTATCTCCAGCTGGTAAATGCCCCGTCTACCAGTCCACTGGATCAACCGCTCCCGGTCCTTGTCCTTCTTCAACTCTTCGTCAGATGGATGGAGTGCGAGCACGTCACTTCAACCTCCACAGCTGACTGGTTGGGTGTTGAGTTCTCCCAAGAACGTAAATCCTCTACGGCAAACTGCCCGTAATAACTCAAGAGCTGGCTGGCTCTAGAGCTGCTATGTTCTTCCTCAGAAAGAGAAAGAACACCAAGTAAGGTCTGAACTTACAAGCAGGAAGCTTGAACTCTCGTGTTTGAAAGATATCAACACACGGAAAAGCTTTAAAGAAAGCCTCGAAAGATGCTTGCTTGCTTGAGCGTAATAAATTTCAGTCTTTCGGTAGGTGAAGAGTTGGCCAAGAACATTGAATGTTGATGGATCCCAGGTATTTATAGCCGAGGGATCCTATTCAAATATTCGTTTGGACACATCCGGAATGGTCTCTGTCCCCGCATGTCCTTCTGACGGCGGCAGGTAGGAATTTCCGGAAAGCGCCATGCTTGTGTCCGCTTTTTCTGACACAGACCTCTTTGTGTCAGAACGGCATTATTTCGTCAGTACGAGGAATCGCAACTGGTGTCTTGAACTGATAGACTTTAAGGATATCCTTCCTTAAAGTCTTACTTTGTCAGTATATTCCTCAGACGAATCTTCCTTTTGTCTCTAAGATGCTGGGAGAGTGAATCTTGAATTCTGCTGGTAACATCCGACTGGTAGATCATTCTGGTGATCTTGTGCTGGCAGTCTCTACTGGTGACTTACGCTTGCACAATCTTAGTCTACCAATTTGTCTGATGTTAACCCTTTCTTAGAATCTCCCATGACTGGTGGCTTCACCGCTGGTGAATAGTGTCAGCCAGAACACGTATTCTGCTGGTAGGATATGTCAGCCTCCTGCTGGTGAAATCCTTCCAACTGGTGAACAGTAGCCAGTCATTAGCTCTTGACTCCATGCTGATGAACAGTGTCAGCATGGGTCTGTCAGTCGTCTGCTGGTGAGACTTCTCTCAACTGGTAAGCACATCTCATGCTGGTGAACAGTAGCCAGCATGAGTCTTGATCAGCTACGACTTACAACTCAAAAGACCTAAACAGGACTTTACATTTGAGACTAGAGCTATTCTAGAGACAAACTGACGCTGGTTGGACTTAGGATTTGATCCACCAAAACACTTAAACACCAAATCAAAGATCTAAGCTATCAACTGGGGAAGGGAAACTTAGATAATTCTCCCAACAACTTAGATTGCAAAAGAGGCTTGTGAGGCAATGCACACTTGTATCTGCATTTGATTGGAATTCTTTTCTGTGAATTGATCGAGGACGATCAATGGTTTAAGTTTGGGGGAGTTGATAAGTTAGGATTTTCACCAACTTATCTTATTGTTCTTTGACTGATTGTGAAGTGTTTAGATCGTTTTTGTATCATTTTCGTGCATGAATTGGATTTTGTACTTGGAATGTCGTGTTTGATGAATCATGCAGGTTTTTAGTCGAAAAATAGAGAAGGATTGGAATTCAAGTTTCAGCACCTCGTCGATCGACGGAAAGGCTCGTCGATCGACGAGGCAAAGGAAATCAAGCGTTCGACGAAGGAACAAGGGAGATCGACGGAATTCAAGGTCTCGTCGATCGACGCCAATGCTCTTCGATCGACGAGGATGTCCCAGCCCCAGCGATCGACGCCAAGCAGCCACGGTCGACGCGCATGCGGGAAACCTAGTCCTGATCTGATTTTGAGATAAAGGCATATCTAACCCTAGATACTGCTAGATACATCTTCCACCTCTATAAATATTCATGTAAATTCGTTTTCTGAGAAGAAGAGACCAGAGTTAGAGCGAGAAAAAGTTAGAGCAATTACAAGAATTTATTATTGAAGAGTTTTTAGAGTTTTATGTTTGAAGACAAGTTTCTACTGGAAGATTTCAGGATTCCAGTTTTTATGCAATTCAGGTTGTATTTTTCTTTGATGAATATTCCCATGAATATGTGTAACTAAATCCCTTCTCAGATTCTAGGGTTTCGAACTATCAATGTATGCTTGTTTGATTAATTGAATTATTTTCCCCTTCCCTTCGTAGTTTGTGAAATCTGTGCTTATTCATAATTCTGATTTGCTGTCACATCTTAGGATTATCTAGTTGATTACTTGAGACGAAACTGTGATAGTTTTCAATCGAAAGAGATTTTCACAATATAATTTGATTTCTTGTCGTAACTGAAGGAGATTAATTGTAGGAATAAATCTGTAGATCTTTGGAGTTAGTTAATTTATCTTGAGACCGAGCGGAGATAGGTAATTAATCAATCTACTTTACGAATTGTCCAACAAAGAAGTTCGTAATACTTTTCTGATGTTTCACTACGAAGAGGAATTAAAATTGGGAATTAATCAATTTATTCATACATGTCATACTTGATAGGTAGATATCCCTGGAATCTGTGCTTCTCTTATTTGACTTCAAAAGCTTTTCAATTTCCTGTTTAATTTCCATTATCAAATACTACGATTTTCAAAACAACTACCAAACTTTTTATTTGATTTTCCTAATCAGTATTCTCAAGAACGCCTGGCTTAGTACTTAAAGGTTATTCGAAACTTCTTTCCCTGTGGGATCGATAATTTTATTTGCCGCAATATTATTAGTTTTGCTAAGTCGTGGGTTAAAAATATACGCGATCAAGCGTGTAGCAGTGGCATGTGTGCAGCGTAGTGGAGATATGCATATGAAGATGCATATCTCAGGATCTTTAAAATCTGACAATCTTCACCACGCCTGTTTACACCCCTTGTACTCCAATCCTCGCTGCTCAACCTGCGTATTTTAGAAATAATACGAGGGGCTGAGTACTAATGTACCAAATGGAAAACATGCCCGAAAACATACAATATATAAGAATGCTATGCAACTCACACAGATAAACACGGGGTTTTGTTGAAAGAAACCGTGTTATCCCAAACATTTCCATTTGTGCGTGCTATTTTACATGATGTTATATCTATTCACAGTGTTGTAACTGGAAGTTGGCCGACTTCTAAGATATGATGATCAGTTAGGAATGAATACAAACTAGTCCCGGAACACACAACATTGAGACCCAATAGTATAAGAATAATCAAATTACTTTCTTTTCAGGGTTTACGGTCACCACCATTTCACCCGAGCTTATTATCTTTCCAGGGTTTACGGTCACCACTATTTCACCCGAGCTTACAAGAATAAGGTAGCTAACCTCAACATAATTAATAAGAGTATCTCAAGTACTATACATACTTGGTTCTTGTCTCATTAATACCTCTCTGTTGTTAGCAGTCAAACAGAGGACATATATAATATCACAAATCAAAATAGTTTCCCACCTGGTGTTCGAATTTTAATATAACAGATGCGTTCTCGCTTAATGTATAGATGAGCTTATCCTCTCAACTTAACCTCCTACAAAGATCGGGATAAAACCAATTAGGTTGGACGATCTAGGACAACGGTGAACCTCATCCAATTCCAAGAATTAACTCATCAACTAAGCTCATAATCCATACATACTTCCATGATTTCCATAAACCGAATTAAACGACTTCCACGACCAAACCACAAAACAATGCATGTTCTTTCACTTAACATGCTCCTATAATCGAGTATTTAACTCAAAATAATTTCCCAATTTATACTTCACATGTTTCACTCTTCAATTAACATGCTTCAACCTTTCTTAATTGAATTAGAATTGAATCCGACTCTCGACTACAATAACTTACACCTTAAATATATTTAACATGCTTGAATAAACATATATTAAACTTAAAAATTGAGAATAACTTAACATGCTTCTCCGACAGAAACGTACCCCGGCATGCAACTCGCCGTTTCTCACAATCCAACCACCCATAACCACATGCAAGCACATCTACAAGGTCCTAGACTCAAGGGAACACGAATACATCCTTCAAAGCAAGGAAAAATGATGGAAGAAGGAGATGGGTGAAGCTCACCGGAATTCCCTCTCTTCTACGGCGGTGACGACTTCTCCGGCGAGTAAACTCGTGTCCAAGAGTACCAAAATACTCCCTAGATGGTAAGGAACACGAAAACGTAAGCCATAGTTTGAGATATACATGCATGCATGAGATACAAATTCTGAAAATGGAGTTTACCACTTTTCGGCGGGCTAATTTCTCTCTAGGATTTCTCTTCCGATCCGCGACCTCACGGGATGTACCTTAGCTCTTTGGAAAGCCTGAAGGAAGAGCTTCACAATGGTTGTGGTCTCGTGGCCGGCGACAGTGTAAGTTGGCCGAAATCTGGCCGGAAACAGGGGCGGCGAGAAGGGGGTTGGGAAGGATTTCAAGATCTCACCACAGTCCGGTGACCCTCCTTCTCTCCTCGATATCTTGCTCGATACTCCACCAATTGACGACTACCTTAGCTAAAAACGAAGCTTGAAGAACAAGCTTTCCGATGGCGGTGGTCGCTCGGTTTGAGGTGGCCAGAGTCGGGCGGAAATTTGACGGGAAGATGGGTGGCGCGGGCTGGGATTGCTGGGAAATGGGTTTGGGGGCTGGGGGGGGGGGGTTGTTGACGGGGAGAGAGAAAGGGAAGGGTGAAGAGTGATAATTCCTCTTTTTGCCTTTTTCCCCTTTTTGTATTTTTCTCAAAAATTACAACATGAACAAAAATGAGGTGTCAACATATGTGCAAGCCTTGTGACACCTACCCCCTTGCAATATCTCCTCAAAATCCAATTAATACATATTCCAAAATTTTCCATCTCCAAATAACATGATTAATCCTTCAAAAATTAATATCTCATCCCAGGGTCTCCGAAAATTAATCCGATTGATTCGTAACCTTCCAAATTTTATTCCGAGCATTTTACTTTGCTCGGTTTAGAAAATCGACTTCCCGAACTCGAGGTGCTAATTTTTAATGATACGCTTGCTAGTACTAAGAAAGTACTAAGAAATAAATTAATATTATTGCACCATTTGAGAATAAAAATATTTATTTAAATAATTAAGCGATTAATTAACTTAACTAAATCTGGGGATAATACAATTCAAGTACAAGGATTCGCCTATCTCTTGTAGCAGGTGGTGAGCTTTCGAGCCAGCCACTACAAAGCTATCCTCCGTTACTTGGATCTTTCGGTCAGCAGCTGCGGCTAAGTCAAGGGCGCACCTTCGTAAAACTTAACCTTGCTACATTGGAAGCTTTATAGTTCCTTCCGAACTCTCTTGGGGTTTTGGCAATAGCCCGTCTTAGTCAATCTCTTTTCAGAGATGTGACTGCTGGATGCTTCCTAGGATGGAAGTTATCCCAATGATTGTTCCTTGAATAGAGTCAAGGAATCCTCTTGAATGCAGTGTCAGAAATGGTTGACACTTGTTGTTGAGAGCTTAAGATTTTCCTTGTCTTTAATGTGCTCTCTATCGACTACTTTCTCACTTTTTGTTCGCTTGAAAAGTTTATCTTAGTCGTGAGTAGTTGCAGGGAGTCATGAGGTTAAGAGGTTGTTCACTCTTGTTTGGACTTCTTTTTTATATCTGGAGATTCAAACTTTGAATCTTCAGACCCGTTAGACACAACGTCTCCTTTGTCCAAAAGAGCTACTTGCTTTTTCGTCCTTTGCGGCGTGGTACAATGCCTTTTTACCTACTTTGGGAAGGCTATTCGTCCTTGGTAGTACCTTTTGTCAGAATGGTAGTATTAGCAAGTGTTTGCTTAGTATCTCCTTGCTTAGCATTCTGATAACTCTCATAAAGAGTTATCTTTTGATCTCTTCTTATAAATTTTAGGTGTTGTTTTGAATAAGATTGTTCTTAATCAGAGTCCTTTGTGGTTGTTTTTACATCTTTGTGATTATGGCATGTTATCTTAGCTATTGCAAATCTTAATAAGTTTTTGCAAGCTTTTTGTGAAGTTTTGACCAGGTTCGGAATGCTAGAGCTTTTGTCTCGCACGATGTCAGTAGCTATGCTTGAGCATGGGAGATGCAAAATGGACAGAAAGAAGAGGATCATCTCTCTCCGGGATCATTTGAAGACAAAAATAATGTTCCTTTTTCATCTTGTCTGCTGGAAGGACAGGTGTCGCCATGGTAGCCGAATCCTTGTCTGGGAGGAACAATGACACTTTTACACGTGGACGAATCCTAGGAAGAGGAGAAGGATCAATGGTGTTGGAAAGAGAGGCGAAAATATCAACTAATGCTGGTCCTTAATTTTTAGAGTCGTCGTGTTAGATAAACTCACGAAATGCAGCAGAATAATAAATCGTCACTTACACTTTATGTTTTACCTTTCAAGGTTAGTTAAACTCAGAGATAAATTAAGTTTCTTCACAGTTATACACTAGCAATATGATTGCTAGGTTTCAAATCTTATGAGCAATGTAACAGTAAAAGAACACAGTATTTATAGTGGTTCGATCCAACAAGATCTATGTCCACTCCTTAGCCGATACGCTAAAAATTCACTAAGTAAGTATACAGATTACAAGGATTCGCCTTTTACAGTTAAGTAGGCAGTGAGCTTTCGCCTGGCTACTTGACAACTATCCTCCGATAACCTGAACTCCTCAGATGTTGGTTCGGCTGTGTCAAGGGCACACCTTCGAAACTCCTGCCTTGCCTGATTTGGAAGTTTTATAGTCACTTCCTGACTTTCCTTGAATACGGCTAAGTGCCCGTCTGAGTCTAGACATTTTCAGGTGTTCGACTGTTAGATTCTTTCTGAAAAGAAAGGAATCCCAATGATTGAGAATTCTTGAATGCAATCAAGAATATCTTCAATGGAGTGTCAGTAAATCAATGAGCGACACTTCTGGTTGTTCAGAGCTTTTAATATTCTTTCACAAGGCTCTCAACTGACTACTTTTTCTTTGTTCACTTTGTCAAAGGAATCTTTTGCTTGAGTGTTCGTGAATGTCTGAAGTGAGAAAAGCAGTAGTGATTCTCTCTTTTGGACCTTCCTTTTATAGGTGAAGATTCAAATCTTGAATTTCCATATCCGTTAGACATAATGTCTGTTTTGTCCGAGAGTGATATGACTTGTTCAGTCGCTTTTTGTTCTCGATATGTACTTTCCGAGCTTCTTCGGGAAAGTCTCGTCCTTTGAGTGTACTTTTTGTCAGAACGGCAGTAAGGCTTCAGCCTTTGACATTCTGCTATGCTATTTGTCTTGATTTGCTGAATATTTCCGTTGACACTCATACCTTTGACTTCTATTCTGCTAGCATCCTTCAGGATTTATTAGCAAATGCTAAAACCTTAGCATTCTGCTAACACATGTCTTCTAGCAGATGCTGTCCTTCGGTATCTGCTAGGAATTGCGTAAGTCTTCTAACAAACGCTTTCCTTCGATGTCTGCTAGGAATAGCGCATGTCTTCTAGCAAACGCTTTCCTTCGATGTCTGCTAGTCTATTACAACTCAATAGATGACCTATACAGGACATTACATGATATGCTAGACTTATCTATAGTTCAGCAAATGATCGACCAAATGCTAAGGTTTGATTCAACAAGAACTTTTACAAATAAATCCTAAGGGAGATTTTAGGAATAATTTCCCAACAATTTCCCCCTTTTTGGTGCGATCAAAGCTTACTATCATTTGCTGAAGCTAAGAGGAAGAATGTCTGTGTTTACAAAATACTAAACTATTCTAGCAAACTAACACAGAGTTTATCCACCTTAGTTCAAGCAAAGCAAAAAAAATGAAATTCCCCCTCAACAAGTGCTGGGAAATATTTCTCGATTAAACGCATAAGTAATTGCTGCAGAGGTAATATGCTAGGAATCCTAGCACCCAAATAAAATTAGCAGACATATTACTTTTTCAATTTCAATCCAATTGTTTTCATCAGATGTGTTGAATACATAAATAGTGTATTTCAACTAAGAAACACGGTGAAAATCAGAGATTGACAATGAGAGGTTGTCTCTGTCTGATCAATTTTAATTCATATGATATATCAATTACAAGTATAATGAAAAATGATTAGACGGAGACAAAATAAGAGCTAGCAGAAAAAAATACCAGAGGAACGGAGGAACTCAGGAGTCCGGAGCAAGTTTCTTCATCTTGTCAAATTCATCGAATTTGTTTGAGGCTAGCTCCACGAATTTGTCTAGAAGCTCCTTAGCAGATGCACGTTCAGCAGCCTCTGTTTCCAGATCCTTGGCCAACCGCTCATTCTCTTCTTCGAGCATCTTGATTTTCGCTTCTGTTTCCTTCTGTTTGAGCTCAGCTTCTTTCCGTTTGAATTCTTCACGAATTCTCCTCTGTTCTTCTTTTGCAGCTTCAAGAATTCTCCTCTGTTCTTCTTTTGCAGCGGCTCTTGCTTCCTTCGCTTTCTTCCTTTCAACAGCTTCAGCAGCACTTCTTTCTTCCCCTTCTTTGATTGCATCCAAAAGTCTGGAGGAAAAAGAGTTCACCTTGGAATCCACTCGCTGTTTATGCTCTGCTACGTCTGTCTTTATTTCTTGTACAAAGTCCTTGACAGAGAAAATGTTGGACTCGACTGTGTCCACCCTGGCCGTTATGGTATCAACGTTGGATTTGACTACCGCAATTTCCCTTCGTATATCCGTGGCTTCAATCACCATTCTCTCAGATATAGTAGACACCGTGCTTTGAACGACCATTTGAACAACGGAGTCTAGATATGTTGGAAGATGTAGCGTGCTAATCGGAGTAGCAAGGAAGGATGAGGTAGTAGGAATGATGACTGCTTGACTCCTAGCAGTGGAGGTGGAGATTTCCTCCATGACTACCTTTGTCCTTTCTGTGTTAGCGGTTTCTCTTTGATCAGAGGTGACTAGCAAATGTATTGTCTCCTCGATCCCTCTTTGAAACTCTGCTTCAGCAGCAGTGTTGACTAGCAGATGTATTTCCTCCTCAATTCCTTTTTGAAACTCTGCTTCAGCAACAGCGTTCTCAGCTTCCTCGAGTTTCCGTGCTTCTGCTATAGAGAATGCTAACATGTAGGCTTGCAATTCCTCCTCTCTGTCCTGATAGGCGACAATCTCGAACGTTTGAAATTTGTACTCTAGTGCTGCAGCCAACCGGGCTTGATGCAATAATTCTTCGAGCATAGGGAGTTCTGCTTGGTATTTCTTGTATGCGGCAGCAGCTTCGGCTTCTCATTTTGAGAGTTGTATGTGTCCAATAGATGATTCGTCGGGAGCAAAAGTTTATTGTGGCAGAGAACGAGGAGAGGACGTTCTCCGATGAGCTTCAGTTAATTGAAGCCTTTCGCTGACAGCCTTATCAGAGTACTGCTTTGTGCATGGAGATTGATCCATCCATTCGTTCGCAACACAATTCTTCATGCCTCCAAAGTTTCAATCCTTTCCAAGCCATCATAATCTCTCTTTCCTCCATACCAAGTTCATGAGAGATGTAGTCATACTTCTTCCATCGTCTGAACTCTTCTCCCAATATCTTCCCTTCAGGAGTATCTTCTTTCAATACTCCAGCAAATACACCTTTTATGTCCTCCTCAACCATTAGGGACACGAATTTATCAATTTCTTGACCTAGCAAATCAAATTCAGGATTTGCTTTACTTCTCGTGACTGATAATCGAAGTGGATCCATGCCTTTTGAAGAGATTAACGTCAGAGTTTTAGCATCATATATCCCTGCGGATTCTTTGTCAGGGCATTAGGAAGATCTTCTGTATGAGGAACTTCATCTGGAATCACTTCCTCACATCTGGTAGACGATTCTTCAATAGCAGTCTGTGGAGATCGTGTGTCTTGCTCAGCAATCAGTGATTGGCAAACTACATGTTCATCAGATGAGCTACCCACCATGTGTTCAATCTGCTCAGCAGATTCATTTCTATCATCACTTTCTTTTTCTTCAATTCCAGAAGGTCCTGCTTCTGGATTTCCTGGTGATCTCCTGGAAAAGTCTTGAAAAGAAGTTTCCTCATCTGAACTGCTGTCGAGGGCCATAATTGACTTTACTTCACTGAATCTGCCTTCGTGAATTGCCTTGTCAAGCTCTTCATCTGACATAGCATCTTGTGAGGATATGATAGCTCCTTCACTACTGACTGGGGAAATGGGAACAGAGATCCTTCCGTCTACAATGCCTTTCCCTTTCTTAGCAGCTTGTTCTTCCATTAGTGCCTGTTGAGCGGCTCTCTTCTGAGCCTTAAACTCTTCAGCGGCTGACTTGATTCGTTCGAAATTTCTATCTCTTCCTTCGAACGTCATTTCATTGATGAACTTCATATATTCTTTCTTCTCAAGCTCTTTCAGTTCAGCTACGCACTGTCTCTTAGTTTTTCATCCTCCCTGAGTACGCTCTTCTTTGGTTCTGGAAGACCTGGGAATGTATTCTGGATCACTTTCAGCAGTGTCCTCTGTTGTGTCTTTAGCAGATACCTTCTCTGATACAATGTCAGCAACATCCTTTGCAGTGGTTTCAGCAGCCTTCTTTTCTTCTTCTGCCTTTTCTGATTCTTCCTTCTCAGAAAGTAGCTCCAGCCTACTCCTGGTCTTCTTCTTCGCTTTAGGTGCAGGAGGGGTGACTTTGGTTCTCTTTTTCGTTGGAATTGGTATAGCCATAACTCCAATAGTAGGTGGAAGATGTTCGGCTTCCTTTGCAGTCATTATCTCATTGATTTGATCAACAGGTAAATTCCCCAATTTCTCAATTTCCTCGAGATTTTTGAAGCAATGCTCTGTCTCAGCATTTGTTTACAGTAGAGCAATCTCTTCAGCAAACATAGGAATGGCAGACTGTAAGATTTGAGGAGCTAAAGTGGACGCATCAGGCTCTTCAGGAAACGTGGGTTTGTCTTTGTCCACATTAGACTTCCCTGTTAACTTCCGAGGGTTTCGGCTACTCACGGGCTTGGGCTCCTTCCTTGTTGCTGGGATGTAATCTGTAGGGTTTAGACTTTCACCACGATCAACTCTTGTATTGGTGAACAATATCTCCAAGTATTTACTGATCTTTAGCCCAAAATTCACGTTCGACGAGAACGTTCCATCTACCGCTATGTGATCATTCTTTCGAGCATGATCAGCCCATCGCTCGAAAAAGAATTCCGCCCAATTACCCTTAATGTTATCGATCAGAGCCATCATAACAGAGTACTTCTTAGGAGAGAGTTCGGAGTAGGAACCAGCATCACATTGAAGCATTTTGATTACTATCTCCGCTAGAAGCTTGTACTCATCAGACAGAGTATTGATCGGTGTAGCAACCTTGAAGGCAATCGCCTGTCCTTTTTTGTCTTTCAACTCCCTTGGCTTATTCCAAAGATTCCACCGTCGCTCCATTTCAGCATGGTCATTCATCTTGTATTGAGATATCTTGGCTCCATAATTTCAAAGCCCAAACATTCTAGACAGTAAATCAGCACTAACGTCCACAATATTTCCATAAATGCTAGTTTTGAAAGATTTTTGATCAGTGCTCATAACTGCCCTAGCATAGAATTCCGAAACCATATGAGGGTGAAATCGAACAGGTTCAACGGAGAGATATTTTACCGAAAGTTCGGAGTCGAGTAGATCCAAGATCTAATTTGGAATATGTTTGGTGGCGAGAGGCATATATAAAATTCTGTCCTTCATAATTTGCGCCAAACGCCTTTGCTCCCTTGTATGGCCTGATAATTCCTTCTTCCGGGCCAAAAAGACAAGTTTGCTATAGGGGATGGATTCATCGATATCCTTTTTCTTCTCTATGCCAGTGAAATCAGGTGCATGTCGGGCATGCAGTGGAGTACCGACAATTTGTGGGTAAATGAAGGTGGGTGGTTGCAGTGGGGATGACGAAATGAAATCTTCTGGATTCTAGGTTTGGGGTGATTCAGGATGGTTGGGTTCTGTGTTTAGTGTATTTGGAGAGTTGGGATTTGACGCCATTGTTGAGAATTCAGAGATTTAGAAATTTTCAGAGAGGGTTTTGAGAAGAAGAGAGGCGAAGGGTTTCAAAAATGATAGAGATTAGAATTCCATCTAGTGTATAGAAGATTTCGAAACACGAGAGGAAATCAACGGTGGGGATTGCTCCCTTTTTAATCTCAATCAACGGCTGGGGAATGTAGTCAAATCGTGCGAGTACACACGTTCTCTAGAACTTGAATGCTGGTGTCGTGGAACGACCTAATTCGTCGCCGCCGTCTGCGCGTATTAAATGCACCTCTTTATGAAAAGCAATCTCCCGCGTCTGAATAAAATCTTCAGCAGCGCAACCGTTCGAATTCCGAGATGAGCAGTAAACATAAGTAACTCTATAAATAATATGATCTTCAGATATGTTTGGTATGCCTTCTCTACTCATTTTCTCAATCGAAAGAAAACTTCTCTCTAAATACAAAAATGGAACCAACCCATGCTTTCTTTGTTCCGAGAAACAGAATCCTGTGTGATTCTGGTTTGTATGAAGAATATGAAGCAGATTACCAGGTGGCTGAGATGACGATGACAAGTCTTCATGCCAGCGGTTTGGGCATATTTGTGTCCCTTACTCCGCATACGTTCTAGAGGGAGCATCTTCGGTACTTCATCCGATCGAGTGATGCTGTTGGGGACTCCATTGTTGGTGTCTTCAGGAACCAGTTAGTGAGGTGGACTGCTGGCACCTTCGCTTCAGAGTTCGGCCTGCCAAGGGGTCCGATTTCCGTTATGGATTATCGCAGCAATGAAATAGCCCCCGAGTGGACGTCGTGGATGAAGTGGAGAGCTTCTCCTGAGTTTGATTTCTCTCCAACTCCCTCAGCATATCGCTTGCAACCTCGGTACAGGGTCCTCTTCGAGATTGTCTGTGGCATGATCGTCGGGGAAAATCCTGATGACATGATCTTCTCTCGCGAGATATGGAAATCCATGATGGCGATTGATGATCTAGATGAGGTCAATTGGGCGACCTTCGTCTTCCAAAGGGTGCAGCGATGTGTCCAGAACTTCCCACATCTTCCTCTCCCCTACGGGATGCAATTAAGTTGGCTGCTAGAGCAGAGATTCCAGGATCTCACTCTAGTCCCCTCGAACCTTCGGGAGATTGATTTTTAGCCCTTGCCACCTTAGCTGTAATCTCTTCTTGTCATATAAATATTTTGTAGATGAACGTATATAATGAAATGACAGAGTTTTCATTTCTCATGCTCATGTTCAATCTTCTGTGATCTTGACAAACCGCATAATATCATTCACATGCCTGAGTATAAAAAAAATGATTCAAATCCGATAGTTTGCTGAGTAGACCTCCGTCTACAACGTTGCTAGCTTCCTAGCAGATAAGCTATCTTATCAAATCCAAACAATTTGCTGACTGCTCAGCAAAGGGCCAAACGCCCAAGAGTCTAGCAGACTTGCTATACTCAATAGATACGATATCTGTCGGATGAGGATTTGTTGTCAGATGAGATGATAAATCTACGGTCTTCGTATGCGCGTGACCTGTAGCGTATCTTCCATTCTCCGAGAAATACTCGTGGCACGTTTCAACTCGATACAATCATTTATACGCATTTGGTCTAATCAGATTGGCTTTCAAGGATATCTTCTTTTCTCCAAATATTATCTCCTCTCCTTGAATATGATGTGGCAAGAAAAATGATGACTCAGTATTTTCGAGCCGGCAAGTGTTTCCTTCTTCTGAATTCGTTACTCTTTTGAGAAATGCATCGATGTGTCCAGAGTCGGTCAAAGTTCAGGAGATCACAAAAGATGATAGTCTCCTCGAGCCAAGCATTGATCTGATTGCCAGGCGTCACTATTGATTTGATTAGATTTCCCATACCGTCATGACCTTTTCTCTTCTTGCGACGATTCAGATTTCAGAGGATGAATCATCACGTTCCTTTAAATATTCCCACAAAATCATAATTGCGGAGAGATTTCCGTGTCTATAAAAGGACTTCTTTGTGGCACTTATTTGGATATGACCAAAAAAATCTTCTTCCTTTCAGAGCAAAGAAAATCCTTGAGATCATGAGTTCACCAAATAACATCCTTGACATTTCCCGAAACAACATCCTTGACGAAGCAGCCCTTCGTCTTTACTATCACGACCATCCTGCCGTGGCCGACATGGTTATGACGAAGGTTGATGGGACAAGGTTGAAGCAATTTGTGACAACCACTCCCAGGCACTTCCATGAAGATCTCCTTCGGGAGTTTCTCAAGGACTGCAAGACTGAAAAGGACGCCATATACGGGGCCTTCTGAGGGAGGCTGATACGATGGTCACGAGAGTCCTTCTCTCAGGATTTTGGACTTCCACGAGGTCCAGTATCAGTGATGGGATACAGATCCATGGAGCCAGCATCAGAATGGACTGCGTGGAGGAAATGGCGCCTTTCTCCATGGTTTAGGTTCACGCCAAATCCTGCGGTAACCGGTCTCAGGTGCTCATATCGAGAGCTGTTCCATGTTGCCAACAACATGGTCCTGGGTGGAGATCCCAACGACATCTGCCTTACCAAGGAAGTCTGGCAAGTCATGTTGGCTTTGGACGCAGAGCTTGTCGATGCTGATTGGGCTGGCCTCGTGTTTAAGGATGTCCGAGATTGCGTCCGCTTGTATCCAGCTGTTCCTCTCCTTCATGGCATGCAGTTGAGCTGGTTGCTAGAGCAGACTTTCCCAGAATTAGCAGAGGGACCTTCTCGCCTCCTGGATTCTGACTTTTATCCGTCCATAGAATCAATTGTAATTTCCTTTTGTTGTTGTTGAATGTAGGAAGTATCGTTGCTAAATGTTAATGAACAACTTTTTCCCTTCATAATGATGTGTTAACCATGGGTGATACTTATCAACTGCTACTGCTTATTTCATCAGCAGACTATGTAAATATATCTGCTCAGCAATCTCTCCTCGAAGCTATAGTAACAATGAGTGTCACATAATTCCATTAGCGCTTTGAAATCAGCATCCACAGCATCTTTAAGAAAAATAAGAATTCCAGAAAGAATGAAAGTACCATTTCATTCATCCAAGGTTCCATCTAACTCCATAAGACCCAATTTGATACATAATTCCTTGAATCTTGATTCGGCTAGCGGCTTCGTAAAAATGTCTGCTATCTGATCTTCAGTGCATATGTACCGAACATCGATATCCTTCTTCTCCTGATGATCTCGAATGAAGTGATGTCGAATATCAATGTGCTTTGTCCTGGAATGATGAACAGGATTCTTTGTAATGCACATGGCACTATTGTTGTCGCAGTAGATAGGCACACACTCGGGAGAAATCCCATAGTCTTGTAATTGTTGCCTTATCCATAAGATTTGTTAACAACAGCTAGCAGCGGCCACATATTCTGCTTCAGTGGTAGAGGTAGCAACAGAATGCTGCTTTTTGCTAAACCAGCTAATTAACTTGTGTCCCAAAAATTGACACGTACCGCTCGTGCTTTTCCTGTCAATCTTGCATCCTCCAAAATCAGAATCCGAATATCCACTTAGTGCAAGACTATCTGCTATAGGATACCAGATTCCCAGACCCTCTGTGCACTTCAAATATCTCACAATGCGTTTAGCAGTATCCAAGTGAGTCTTCTTTGGATTTGCTTGATATCTAGCACATAATCCGACGGCAAAAGATATATTCGGTCTGCTAGCCGTGAGATATAGCAGCGAACCAATAATGCCTCTGTAGAGAGTTGGATTCACATCATCTCCTTCCTTCTTGTGTGCAACAATACACGTCGTGCTTATAGGGATCCTTAGACTCTTCGTCTTTTCAGGACAGTATTTAGCAATCAAATCGCGTGTATACTTCTTTTGATGGATGAAAACTCCTTCGCTGGATTCTTGAACTTGCAACCTAAGAAAATAAGACATCTTTCCCATCATACTCATTTGGAAATTGCTGGTCATGAGCTTTGAGAATTTATCACATAATCCTTGATTCTTAGAGCCAAAAATGATATCATCGACGTATATTTGCACCAGCAAAATACTTCCTTCATCTTCAATGCGAAAGAGAGTCTGATCAATCCTCCCTTTCTGAAAGCCATTCTTCAGCAAAAATTTGGATAGAGTTCCATACCAAGCTCTTGGTGCTTGTTTTAATCCATAGAGAGCCTTCTTGAGTCTGTACACTTGATTACCATGCTCGAACCCTGGAGGTTGCTCGACTTAGACTTCCTCCTTCAGTTCACCATTTAAAAAGGCACTATTTACGTCCATTTTCATCACGTCGAACTCATGATAAGCAGCGTACGCAAGGAATAAACGGATTGCTTCAAGTCTGGCTACTGGAGCAAATGTCTCGTCATAATCTATCCCTTCGCATTGCCTGTAGCCTTTAGCTACGAGTCTCGCCTTATTTCTAACAACTAAACCAGACTCATCCTTCTTGTTTTTGAACACCCATTTAGTTCCTATAACACTTTGATGTTCAGGTCTGTCTACCAGCTCCCACACATTGTTCCGTGTGAATTCTGCAAGTTCTTCATGCATTGCGTTCACCCAATCCGGATCTAGTAGAGCCTCTTCGACCTTTTTGGGTTCTTCGCTGGAGATATAACAAGCCAGCATAGTGTTCCCTTGTCTCGTCATTAAGGGATCATTGACATCTCCTATGATATCTTCAAGAGGATGGGCGCGGAACCATGTTGGTCTGATTGGTCTGGCCACATTTCCTTCCCCTGCGTGACCATTATCTTGTACATTGTTCTCCATAGCACCCTCCTGGTGCTCAGCATCTGGATTGGCTTCAACTGGAATAAATGCTGCCTGATTTCCTGGGACAGAGTTCTCCTCAGCAACTCTTTCAGCAGCTGGAAACCCAGCAGCGCCTCTGCCAAGATATTCAACAGTAGGTATCCCTTCCCCTAAAGGAACATCCCTAGCTGTCTCCTCTTCATCTTCATTAAGCATCTCTAGAATGTCTGAGTCAACAAGAATGTTGGTAGGTGTGGCCTCAGCATGATCACTTGCATCACCGGCCTGGTCAGCAGTTTGGTCCCCCGCTGAGTGCGTCTGGTTTGGATTGCAGTCATTCATAGACTTAGTCGGATCAATACGCATATTCTCGAAAGAATTTAAAAATGTATGATTATTGACATCATCAGTCTCATGATTGCTATCCTCTATGCTTTTGTTTTCTCTGCGCACTAAAGTAGACTCATCAAAAATAACATTGCATGTTATTTCCACAATACCGGTAGTCTTGTTCAATACTCTATAACCTTTGTGAGTGGGGTGTCCATAACAAAGAAGTACACCCTCATCTGACTTAGGTGAGAAAGTATTGAGTTTAGATTTTCCGTTATTATGAATATAACATGTGGAACCGAATGCACGGAGATGAGTTATAGAGGGCTTACGACCATTGTACACTTCGTAGGGAGTTTGATTAAATCTGCCATTGATAGCACTCCTATTCTGTGCATAACATGCCGTCATGACTGCTTCCCCCCAGTACTTAGCAGGTAGATTGGAATCAGCTAACATTGAACGAACGGCTTCCTTCAACGTCCGATTTCTTCTTTCTACTAGACCATTCTGCTGAGAAGTTCTAGCTGTGGATCTTTCGTGTGATATTCCAGCTTGAGCACAGAAATCCATTAGTACTCCATTACAGAACTCTGTTCCATTTTCAGAGCGAATTCTCTTTACAGTAACTTCTTTACTATTCTGCTCCTTGAGAATCAGCTCCGGTAGGATAAGTTTCACCTCATCCTTGGTCTTTAAGAGTCGTACCCATGTATACCTGGAAAAATCATCAACCACCACAAGTGTATATAGACGTTTACTTACAGTGGGTGGAGTGACTGGACCGAAGAGATCCATATGAAGTAAGTCTAAGATCTTTTTGTAGGAACTGAGTCTACAATAGGCGACATGAATCGCCATTTA
>JAPKLW010000312.1:527126-574908 GCA_026898455.1 Plectranthus barbatus
TATATCTCGCTAGGTCGAACGATCTATACGATCTTCTGTGATCTCTTTCACACCGTATGATCTCCCTATCGACGAGATAACTGGATGTGTTTGTTCGCATCGTATGATTGTTAATTTAGACAGGAGTTGTTTATTGCAAGCCATTAATGATTACCAGTATATCAAACATAACGTTTCCTAATATACCAATCATAATGCTTTTATGTATACAATTCCAACACTTTTGTGATGTTTCTTTTCCAGGATTTGACTTAAAGGATGATTTGGTCTGCTTCCCTTGTTGGCATGCTTTGCATATTCCTTCCTTGCGGAAAGTCTCATTGGGCAGACCTATAACAAGCTTATTTTTGGCAAGGTGATTAATAGTTTTGAAATTCAAATGATTGAACCTCTTGTGCCATAGCCATGTTGTTTCTTCTTTGTTCAGGGTCAGGAAGCATGAATGTTGCTGTCCACTTTCCCAGTCAACAACATATAGACCACCCTTGCGGATGCCTCGAAGTTTTACTTCCCCTGTAACATAGTCAGCAATAGTACAACCTGTATTGACAAATGAGACAGTGTACCCATTTTCGCAGAGTTGGCTAATGCTTAGCAGATTGTGTTAGAGGTTGGAGACGAGGGCTACATTGACTATTCTTAGCCCATTGCTTTCTATGCATCCTCTTCCCACAACTTTGCCTTCGCCATTATCTCCAAATTTGACTCTTGACCCATGTAGAAATTTTTGTAAGTCGGAGAACAGATTCTCATTTCCTGTCATGTGCGCTGAACATCCGCTATCAAGGATCCACTCGTTTGATATACTCGAAGTAGTATGAGCTTTTGGACCCTGTTCCTGCAACACAAGTGATTAAATTGATTTAGGTACCCGTTTAGCGTCGGGTCCTGCAGGATTAGCGGTGATCATTGTTCCTTTCGGAACCCACATTTTAGTGACTTTCAAGATTTTCTTCTTGGTTTCACTATTTACCCTTGCTTCAATCTTTGGCTTAACATGTTTGACATGTTTATAACTTGGTGTGGTAGTGTGTTTGACCTTCCTTGCCTTTGAAAATATGAATGAATTAGGCTCGGGTCTTACATAGGTGTTCCTCCTATGTAGTGCGGTTTCATGATATATCGACCTTTTTGTATTATATCGATATTCCATTCTGTGGTGAAAGGTAGGTTTAGCTGTCCTCGCGTTTGGAACATAACGCTCAGCATACCTTGGTTTTGCTGAATACGAACCAGTATATGCTCTCGAATTTTGCTGAGGTTCAGCTGACATATACTTAGTATTTGTTATGTTGTTCCTCGGCTGAGGCTTAGCAGATTTGTACATAGCATTCACTCTTAAGTTCCTCTGCTGAGGTCCAAGAGTAGTATGCTTAGCAGATTCTGACTTAGGCTTCTGCTGAGGTCTAGAAGACGGATACTTAGCAGCCTCTGCCGGAGACCTCTGCTGAGATTTCGCAGGCGTATTCTGCGAACGTTCATTCTTTTGCTCAGCACTTGGCTTAGCAGTAGATGATTCAGCAATAACAAATTCTTTCTCCTTTTCAGCATTTATCAATCCAGCAGAAACGAATTGAATTGGTTTCTCCTTAGATGTGGTTGCTCTATTCGAATATCCAAAGCCTAAACCAGAGCGATCATTGTGATTTCTCTGTTGCCTAACAATGGCATTGGGTACTGCCTTGCTGGATGTGTAATTGCAAATGCATCTTACTTGGGGTCTATTTTTCAGAGTAAGGTTCTCCTTTTCAAGATTATGAAAATTTGTCAATAATTCGGAGAATTTTACCTTAAGCTTTGAAAAATCTTCACTTTCAGACCTCAGTCTTCCGACTTCCTCGGTCAAATTCGTAATTTTGAGTTTCAGTGAAGAATTTTCCCCAACAATTGCATTTTTAATTTCATACATTTTTGAGAATTCTACATTTAGCTTCGTGAGATAGTCTTACTCAGAATCTAAGGTGAATTCCTCTGACTCTTCTATGAATGCAAAACTAGGAATGCTTACTGAAATTACCTCGTTGTCTTCGGCTGCTAGAGCCGTTTCAGCATCCTGGTTCTCCTCTGCATCAGCAAACTGATCATCCTCAATATTTGCCATTAGAACGAGCATGGCTTCCTCATCGTCTTCCTCAGAAGAGAGATAATATTCTTCATCATTTTCAGGGATGTCCTGTGCTTCTGTTCTTGTTAGGAGCGCCCTTTTGACTGCTTTAACAGCACGTCTTTCAAATCTTTCCTTTAGTCGCTCTCTCTCTTCCTTGCTAACTTTCGGACAATCATGCTTCAAGTGGTCAGGAGAACCACATTCGAAGCAAGTCCTAACCTTTCCCTCTGCTGAGCAGGAAAATGAGGATGACGGCTGAGCATCCTTGGTTTCTTTCTCGGACTTAGCTTCCATCAGCAACTTCTGGAGCCTTTTCATTTGTTCTTCCAGCTCGTTGATCTTTATATCGACAGGCTGAGGGCTCGAGGTTGTCGGCACCTCCTTAGTTGGTGTTGCCGGAGTGGATCTTTCTTGATTGTGGTAGGGCTTTTTCAACTTGAACTTATTGAAATCCTTTTTAGCAAATTATGCTATATCCTCAGAGCCAGCAGCGGATGTAGATGATTCTTGAGCTATGGCTGCTTCATTCCTTTTTGAATGTTGTATTATAAACTCATGTGATTTAAGTTGAGCGAATACCTCAGAAGTAGTCATGTTGTTGAGGTCTTTTTCACTCAGACTGGTCATTGTAACAAACCAGTCATCTCTGGGATACAGCTTGGAGATGATCTTGTGATTCATTTCTCCATTATCATATTTCTTTCCAAGGTTGTTGAGTTCCCCAATAATCGTGTTGAAACGCTCTTCCATAGCTTGTATGGATTCTCCTGCAAGCATTGAAAAAGATTCATATTTATCTACAGCTACCTGCAGTTTGTTGCGTTTCATCTGATCTGTCTCCTGAGAGGAATTGCACACATATTCCCACATTTCCTTAGCGGTGTCAAAGTCAAGCGCTTTTTCTTTCATCAGCTTTGGTAGGGAATCCAGGATTAGTTTCTTTGCCACATGCTCTAGTTGAACTCTCTTTTTATCCTCGCTAGTGTATTCCTCAAAAGGTTTTGGGACCATATCAGGTCTCGGGGGTCTTGGAGCCCTTGGTTCTCCATCAGCAGCATCTTCAGCAACATCATGTCCTATAAAAGTGTTAGCTTTCATGATTTTAATAGGACCTCTTACCAGTACATCCGCCATCTCAGGATGTATGCTCTGAAGTTGTATGAGCGCAAGATTTTTCCATGAGGTAAAGTTCTCTCTGTCATACTTCCCAAGCGAATGGTTCAACATTTTGTCTCCTGAGCTAGACAAGCGAAACACAGAGAAACAAGTAAAAGTGCAAGGAAAATACAGATCTGGTCTTAAGCGACTCCGAAGCAGTCGGTTTTTCAACCTCCTGCTCTGATACCACTTGTTGGTCCTTAATTTTCAGAGTCATCGTGTTAGATAAACTCACGAAATGCAGCGGAATAATAAATCGTCACTTACACTTTATGTTTTACCTTTCAAGGTTAGTTAAGCTCGGAGATAAATTAAATTTCTTCACAGTTATACACTAGCAATATGATTGCTAGGTTTCAAATCTTATGAGCAATGTAACAGTAAAAGAACACAGTATTTATAGTGGTTCGATCCAACAAGATCTACGTCCACTGCTTAGCCGATACGCTAAGAATTCACTAAGTAAGTATACAGATTACAAGGATTCGCCTTTTACAGTTAAGTAGGCAGTGAGCTTTCGGCCTGGCTACTTGACAGCTATCCTCCGATAACCTGAACTCCTCAGATGTTGGTTCGGCTGGGTCAAGGGCACACCTTCGAAACTCCTGCCTTGCCTGATTTAGAGGTTTTATAGTCACTTCCTGACTTTCCTTGAATACGGCTAAGTGCCCGTCTGAGTCTAGACATTTTCAGGTGTTCGACTGTTAGATTCTTTCTGAAAAGAAAGGAATCCCAATGATTGAGAATTCTTGAATGCAATCAAGAATATCTTCAATGGAGAGTCTGTAAATCAATGAGCGACACTTCTGGTTGTTCAGAGCTTTTAATATTCTTTCACAAGGCTCTCAACTGACTACTTTTTCTTTGTTCACTTTGTCAAAGGAATCTTTTGCTTGAGTGTTTGTGAATGTCTGAAGTGAGAAAAGCAGTAGTGATTCTCTCTTTTGGACCTTTCTTTTATAGGTGGAGATTCAAATCTTGAATCTCCATATCCGTTAGACACAACGTCTCTTCTGTCCGAGAGTAATAAGACTTGTTCAGTCGCTTTTTGTTCTAGATCTGTACTTTCCGAGCTTCTTCGGGAAAGTCTCGTCCTTTGTGTGTACTTTTTGTCAGAACGGCAGTAAGACTTCAGCCTTTGACATTCTGCTATGCTATTTGTCTTGATTTGCTGAATATTTCCGTTGACACTCAAACCTTTGACTTCTATTCTGCTAGCATCCTTCAGGATTTATTAGCAAATGCTAAAACCTTAGCATTCTGCTAACACATGTCTTCTAGCAAACGCTGTCCTTCGGTATCTGCTAGGAATTGCGTAAGTCTTCTAACAAACGCTTTCCTTCGATGTCTGCTAGGAATAGCGCATGTCTTCTAGCAAACACTTTCCTTCGATGTCTGCTAGGAATAGCGCATGTCTTCTAGCAAACGCTTTCCTTCGATGTCTGCTAGGAATCGCGCATGTCTTCTAGCAAACGCTTTCCTTCGATGTCTGCAAGGAATAGCGCATGTCTTCTAGCAAACGCTTTCCTTCGATGTCTGCTAGTCTATTACAACTCAATAGATGACCTATACAGGACATTACATGATATGCTAGACTTATCTATAGTTCAGCAAATGATCGACCAAATGCTAAGGTTTGATTCAACAAAACCTTTTACAAATAAATCCTAAGGGAGATTTTAGGAATAATTTCCCAACAACTAAGGAGAGGATATTTTTGAGATAGACAACACAGAATACACACGGGGAGATAACACACGAGCAGAGGGAGATTGAGTCACAAGCTTGGAGGAGAAGCTATTGAAGATAGAGAGATCATCATTGATAGTTTGTTATTAGATTTCGAGTTGTACAAGATGGTGAATGATTTCCTATTTTATTTTATTCTCTTCGCAAGTATGAGCTAACTTCATTTAACACTAGGGTTGTGGAACAAAATCACTTACGCTTGATTATATGTTAGAATGATGTTTTATATGTCCGATGTCTTTGATCTTGTTTAATCTCGTTTCTTGAGCACGAAAGTGGAAAGAAACACATCATCTATGGAGACCGGAAGGTAAAATAGACCGAGGAGATCCTAGACAATTGTGTTAATCCCATAGGCATATGAGATAATGCAACTTAAGAGAACTAGACTTTATGATTTCATCATTGGAATACTGTGGTAAGCATAGGCATATGATGCACAGTAGAATAGTGTAGATCTAGTAGAGCGGCAGCTTTCTTGGCAGATTTAGGAAAGTTCTAAGGCTCAGATAAATGCGAGACAAAAGCTCTAGCATATAAGATAGAAAAAGTGAATTGTATTCCATAACCCGAGTGTGCCTTTCATTATTGTGAATCAGTTTATCTAATATATGTTTATTCTGTGGAACGAGGAAGTAATATTGATTTTAGTCTTATTTGGATTTATAATTTATGTATATTTATGTTTTGAGTAGAAGTTAGTGACAAACATCCCTTCATTTGCAAGCAATTCTTAGTGCATGGTTTAAAACTCACTCCCTTGGGTTCAATATCTGGTCTCACTTCACCTTACTACATGTAGATTGCGTATACTTGCGCATGGTTCTATAGGCACACTATAGCACACAACAAGTTTTTGGCGCCGTTGCTGGAGAGTGACTAAAAATTGTATCTGAATGCTTTTTAATTGCTTGAGTATTATAGTATATAACTTGACCTGAATTCTTTTTTAAACTAATCATTTTCTCTATGCAGGGGGGTCAGTAGTTTATGAGTGAAAAGAAGAACTGTTTCCATTTTATCCAGAAATTGAGAGGACTTTTAAGAGAAACAGGAGAAAATAGAAAATTAAGAAAATGGCTGAATAAAATCCAGAAATGAATATTGATGATAAGGACAGAATTATTAGGACTTATATAACACCGAGATTTACTGACTTTGATCCAGGGGTGGTAAGAGCTGAGGTGCAGACACAACATTTTGAGCTGAAGACCGTTATGTTTCAAATGTTGCAAAGTATGGGGCAGTTGTGTGGACAAGCTACAGAAGATCCACACCTACATCTGAGATCTTTCTTGGAGATCTGTGATAACTTCAAACTGCAAGGAGTAACACTTGAGGCTCTAAGGATGCGACTATTTCCTTTCTCTTTAAGGGATAGTGCCAAGACCTGGCTCACAAATCTGACACCTAGATCTGTGAAAACTTGGAATGAGCTAGCAGAGACTTTCTTAATGAAGTACTTCCCTCCTACCCGGAATGCTAGGTGTAGAAATGCAATCATGTCCTTTAGGCAAGATGATGAATCTGTCAGTGAGGCATGAGAAAGGTATAAGGAACTGTTAAGAAGGTGTCCAAATCATGGGATACCCTTTGGTATTCAGATAGAGATCTTCTACAATGGACTAACTGGAAATTCAAGAATAATGATTGATGATACTGCAAGAGGAGCCCTATCGGATAAAACATATAATGAGGCATGTGAAATCTTTGACAAAGTGGCTGTAAACAACTATCTCTGGGCAAATTCTAGGGCAACAACTCTTTCTGCTCCAAAAGTTTCAGGGGTTCTGGAAGTCGATCCTATGAAGGCTCTCACTGCACAAATGGAAGCCTTAGGAGCAACCATGAAGAATATTGAGAAAAATACTCGTCAAGCCATGATGTTGGGAAATTATTCCTAAAATCTCCCTTAGGATTTGTTTGTGAAAAGGTTTTGTTGAATCAAACCTTAGCATTGGTCGGTCATTTGCTGAATTCTAGATAGACTAGAATATCTTGTAAAGTCCTGTATAGGTCATAAATTGAGTTGTAATAGATTAGTCTGCTAGAAGATTTACTAGTAGATATTGAAGGACCGCGTTTGCTAGAAAACATATGCTAGCAGAATGCTAAGGCTTTAGCATTTGCTAATATTCAGCAAACCTTAAAAGATTCTAGCAGAACAGACGTCAAAGGATCGAGTGTCAGAGGAAACGTTCAGCAGCCAAAGACACGATAGCAGATCGCTAAGGAACATTAGCAGAGCAAGAGTGTCAAAGGCTGAAGCCATGCTGCCGTTCTGACAAAAGCACACACAAAGGACAAGACTTTCCCCAAGTAGTTCGGAAAGTACAGATCAACGCCAAAAGCATCTGATCAAGTTGAATCACTCTTGGACAAAGGAGCCGTTGTGTCTAACGGACATGATTTGAATCTCCATCTATAAAAGGCAGGTCCAAAAGTGAGAATCGACTACTACTACTTCTACTGCTTCTAACCGACATTTGCAAACACTCAAGTGTGAGATTCCTTTGACAAAGCGAACAAGCAAAAAGTAGTCAGTTGAGAGCTCGTGATAAAAGAAGTATTCAAAGCTCTCAACAACCAGGAAGTGTCTTTCATTGAATATCTGACACTTCTCTTTAAGAGATTCCTTAACTTCGGTTGAGAATCTTCAATCATTGGGATAACTTCCATCCTAGGAAGATCCAACAGTCACTCCATAAAAGGATTGACTCCGACGGGCTTCTAGCCACATTCCTGAACAGTTTCGAGGGAAATTATAAAAACCTCACCAACAGCGAAGGTTCCGCCCTTGACTTGGCCGTAGATGTGTTTGGAAAAGTACGAATCATCGGAGGATAGCTTTGTTGTGGCCGGTTCGAAAGTTCGTCGCCTACTACAAGTGTTTGGCAATTCCTTGTACTTTCGTATACTTTTCTAGTGGAAATCTTAGCGTTTCGGCTAAGGAGTGGACGTAGATCTATTTGGATCGAACCACTATAAAACATTATGTTCATCTACTATTTTATTATTAAGTGTTCAAAACTGATTTAAAACCTAGCAATAGAGTTGCTAGCGTATATCTGAGAAGAAACATATAACATATCTTTAGCTTGAATAACTCTTTAAACAAAGATAAGTGTAAGTGACGTTTAATCATTCCGCTGCATTTCGTGTTTACGCTTAAGCACGACAACTCTGTTATTTGAGGACCAACACATGATACCTCCTATGCCAACAGAGTCTGCAATGGTTTTGAGTTGCATCTACTGTGGAGAAGGTCATCAGTTTGACGAATGCCCTTCAAATCCAGCTTCTGTTTGTTACATGGGAAACAGACCTCAACAATATCAGGGAAACAATAACCCTTATTCTAATACTTACAATGCAGGGTGGAGGAATCACCCCAATTTTTCATGGTCTGGGCAAGGACATCAGAATGCTGCAGCACGGGAACAACATAACAATTTTAACAAAGGTAGTTACTGTAGGGTTTTCCCGTGAACCGAATCACCAAAACCAAACTGAACCGGATCGATTTATGGATATTTTGCATAATTAAATACAAGATAAAACCTAGCATGCTCCTATGAATTTAATTCACAGAATTGTGGATTTAGGAATTACCGTTATTCCGTAGTGTCTGAACCGATCTTTAGCGTTTGAATTTCCAACTTCAATTCAACCACGCGATTCGATTTAATCTGCGGAAGCAGAAATTAGTAATCTAATTTCTTAGAAAAAATCGAAAACAAAGAGAGAAGAAAAGAGAAATCTATTCTCCAGATTAGATCTTAAGGGCTGTGTCCCAATGCTGCTCAGATCTGCTACTGGTGAGGATTCCACAGATCTGTGTTGTAGGCCGGAGCAGAAAAATCCTTCTTCTCCCCTCTACAGGCGCCGCCCACTCTCTCTCTGCCTCTAGGGTTTCACTGATTTGAATGTGTTCAATAGTAGCTAGGGTTTCCAGAGAGAATGGTCTATTTATAGACCCAGGGTTTTATCCCTAATGGGCTACTGGGCCCTTTTTCAGCATATTTAATTGGGCCAGTCCTGGGACCTAATGCAAATAATAAAGTGGACCTATAATTAAATAATTCCCATGTCCACAACCCAGGACATAATTAATTAATTAATATTAATTCTTTTTCACCACAGAATTAATACTGACCTACCCCTTTATTACCACGTTATGAGAACGGGCTGCATTAATTAAGAATCCCCATATTTAAGGTTACCGGACATCCATTAATTAATCGGAGCCTCTGACAAGCTCTAACTACAATTAATTAATACTCCCTCCGTCCCAAAACAATTGTCTTGTTTTCCTTTTTCGTCTGTCCCAAACAATTGTCATCTTTCCTAAAATGGAAAGTTAATACACACTCATTAATAAAATACTAATTTCCTCTATCTCTACTCGCGTTGGTATCTGTGTCATTTCCAAACCAGACAATTGTTTTGGGACGGAGGTAGTATCTTATTATTCCTGAGTAGTACCACTCAAACCTTATCACTCGTGCCTGAACTTAATCAGCCTGCAGGACTTTGACAGGATGAATGTTATTGAGCTCCTCAGGGAATGTCCCCATCCTATTACTCGGATATGGTTACCTAAACCTAGTCTCAGACGGTACTACACGAACTGCAGTTACCCAAGATGCGGAGATACGAGAACGTTACTTAGGCTCTCCACCATGGCAAGTCAAAGCAACAGTCAACCCGTGCAAACCCCTGAACCTTCGTTAGGGTTTGGACTCAATTAATATAATGAGATCTTGTATTCACTGATGTCAGACAGACGGATACATCTCACTGCGGTCCATCAATACGCCACCTCTGCGTACCAGCATGTCAAGTAACCAAGACAGACTACTTATTCCGACAATGTCACAGCCATCCGGACAGACGTATCCTCATACGCTGTCTTGGCTGTGATCAGGTTTATGTCTCACTAGGTCAAGTGATCATACTGTCTTCTGTGATCTACAACACGCCGTATGATCGTCCCTATCGGTGAGACAAGAGGATACCATTGTTCATACATGTAAGATTGTTAACAGATAGTAGAAATAAACCGTTGTATACTCATTATAATAAATGCTTTCAGTGTACAAAACCCAACAGTTACAACCAACAACAGAGTAACCAGCAGCAAGGTAACTAGCAGCAAAGTTTGGAGGCACCACCTCAGAAGACTGAGAAAACCATGGAGGAAATGATGAAAGAGTTCATGGCTAAGAATGAAGTCAGGCTGAAAAGTCAGGATGCCTTGATACAAAGTCAAGCATCCTCTCTGAGGAATCTGGAAGTTCAAATGGGTCAGTTGGCCAATGATATTAGGAACAGAACACAGGGAAGCCTACCTAGCAATAAAGAGAACCTTAGAGGGCGAAATGAGCAGTGCAAGGTGGTGACCTTAAGGAGTGGAAAACAGTTTGATGAAAGACCTGCTAAAACACAGCAAAAGAGGTGGAATCACCAGCAAAAGAGGATCAGACTGGAACCAAAACACAAAGAGAAGGGAAAGCTCCTATTAAGGAAGTTTATCCCTCAGTTAATGAGGAGTTGGTAAATCAGAAAAACCAAATTGAAGTTCCTGAGGGAAATGTGCTTAATTGCAAAAGAAAATATGTGGAAGATGATTACAATCCACCCCAACCACCATTCCCTGTTAGATTCAAGAAAAAGAATGAAGAGGAGCAATTAAAAAAGCTTTTAGACATGCTCAAGCAAATTCACATCAATGTACCTTTGGTGGAAGCATTGGAGAAAATGCCTACTTATGTTAAATTTCTGAAGGACATTCTGACTAAAAAGAAAAAGATGAAGGAGTTTGAGACTGTGTCCTTGTTTGAGGAAGTTAGTGGGCCTTTGAGAAGGCAGATTCCAACAAAGCTAAAGGATCCAGGGAGTTTTACCATCCCATGTTCAATTGGAGGAAGGGATGTAGGAAGAGCACTCTGTGATCTGGGAGCCAGTGTGAATTTAATGCCACTGTCAATCTTCAAGAAGCTGGGAATAGATTGAAGATGTGATGGTTAGGGTAGATAAGTATTTTTCCCTGCAGACTTTATTATTTTGGACTATGAAGCTGATAGAGAAGTACCCATCATTTTGGGAAGACCCTTCCTGGCCACAGGCAGAACCTTGATTGATGTGGAAAAAGGAGAGTTGATCATGAGGGTCCATGAAGAACAGGCTACTTTTAACCTGTATAACACTATGAAGTTACCGGATGAATTAGAGAATTGTTTCACAGTTGGAATTTTGGAGTCAGTAGTGGAGGAGTACGCTGCTGTAGCATGGGTAGTGCATGGTACAAAGTTTGGGGGGTACAAGCCCAACTTTGAATCATTAGATCTTATGAGTAGGGAATAGAAGGAACCATAATCTTCTCTCGAAGCACTCCTGAACTGGTGCTAAAGCCTCTACCAGATCGCTTAAAATATGTGTACTTAGGAGAAGCAGAAACTCTACCTGTGATATTTGCTTCAAACTTGAAAGAAGAGGATGAACAGAGATTGATGCACATGCTTAAATAGCACAAACAGGCAATTGGATGGACCATATCAGATAATAAAGGAATTAGCCCTACCATCTGCATGCACAAGATACTGCTGGAGGATGGGAGTAAAAATTCAGTACAGCCACAGAAGAGGCTCAATCCTAACATGAAAGAAGTTGTGAAGAAAGAGATAATCAAATGGTTGGATGCATGAATCATATTTCCCATTTCAGACAACTCATGGGCGAGTCCAGTGCAGTGTGTGCCTAAGAAGGCTGGAGTTACTGTTGTGCAGAATGAGAAGAAAGAGATGATAGCTACAAGGGCAGTCTCTGGGTGGAGGATCTGTATAGATTACAGGAACTTAAATGATGCCACCAGGAAGGATCACTTTCCTCTGCCATTTGTAGATCAAATGCTGGACAGGCTGGCTGGTCAAGATTACTACTACATCTTAGATGGGTATTCTGGTTACCATCAGATAGCAATAGCCCTAGAGCATCAAAGCTTAACTACCTTCACATGCCCTTATGGAACATTTGCATTTAGAAGGATGCCATTTGGCCTTTGTAATGCTCCAGCAACTTTCTAGCGTTGCATGATCTCAATATTTCCTGAGATGATTGAGAATGGGTTAGAGGTGTTTATGGATGACTTCTCAGTTTTTGGAAAAGACTTTAACACCTGTTTAGGAAATCTGGAAAGGAATCTGCAACTTTGTGAGAAGTCACAACTTGTTTTGAACTGGGAAAAATGTTGTTTCATGGTGCAGCAAGGGGTAGTTCTAGGCACAAGATTTCAAACAAAGGCATTGAAGTTGATCCTGCAAAAATCAAAGTTATTGAGAAGATGCCAGTTCCAACTTCAGTGAAAGCAGTTAGAAGTTTTTTGGGCTAGCTGGATTCTATAGAATGTTTATCAAAGATTTTTCTAAGATAGCCAAGCCACTTTCAGAACTGCTAGAACAAGACAGGAAGTTTGACTTCAGTAGTGAGTGTATGAAAGGCATTTACTAAGTTGAAAGTTGCACTTGTCACAGCCCCTGTAATGCAACCACCAAGCTGGGATGAACCTCTTTAGCTAATGTGCAATGCAAGTAACTATGTTGTGGGAGCAGTGTTAGGACAGAGAAAATATAAGATCTTCAGATCCATTTATTATGCAAGTAAGACAATGGATAGAGCACGGAGGAATTACACTTTTATAGAAAAGGAACTGTTAGCAGTAGTGTTTGCCTTTGATAAGTTTAGGTCTTATCAGGCAGGATACCTTATGGTTTGCATGGGCAACAATTGAAGAAGTTTCTACATGATGCAAAGTTCTATTATTGGGATAATCCAACTCTGTATAAGTTGGGACCTTATCAGATTTTCAGAAGGTGTGTTTCAGAACACAGGATTCCATATATTTTGAGTGAATGCCATGCTTCAGCATATGGAGGGCATTATGGTGGACAGAGGACAACTGCTAAAGTGCTGCAATCAGGCTTTTACTGGCCAGGGATTTTCAAGGATGCATTTGAATTTGTAAATAATTGTGACCGATGCCAAAGAGTGGGAAATCTACCAGCCAAAAATGCTATGCCTTTGAATAATATTGTGTAAGTAGAATTATTTGATGTGTGGGGAATGGACTTCATGGGGCCATTTCCATCCTCTTTTGGGAATGAGTACATTTTATTTTCTATTGACTATGTATCAAGATGGGTGGAAGCTTGTGCTTGTGCTCACAATGATGCTGCCACGGTTATAAAATTCTTGCATAAGAATATCTTTACAAGGTTTGGAACTCCAAGGGCAATAATAAGTGATGAGGGTACATATTTTATTAATAAAAGTTTGGCTGCTATGCTGGCCAAGTACAACATTAATCAAAAGGTTTCAACTGCATATCATCCACAAACCAATGGGTTGGCTGAGTTGTCAAACAGAGAAGTGAAAAGTGTGCTGGAAAAAGTGGTGAACACTACAAGGAAGGATTGGTCAAAACATTTGGATGATTCATTATGGGCTTATAGAACATCCTACAAAACGCGTTTGGGGATGTCTCCCTACAGGCTTGTCTTTAGGAAAGCATGTCACCTGCCTTTGGAAATGGAGCACAAAGCATATTGAGCCACTAGGAAACTTAATCTTGATCCTAAGGCAAGTGGAGAAAAGAGGATATTACATCATAATGAACTTGAAGAACTGAGGCTGCAAAGTTATAAAAATGCCAAGATATACAAGGACAAAATGAAAAGATGGCATGACTGCAAGATTGCACATAGAAATCTAGAAGAGGGACAACAGGTGCTACTTTTCAATGTCAGATTGAGATTGTTTCCTGGCAAGCTTAAATCCCGGTGGTCAGGACCTTTCACTTTGGTCAAAGTCTACCTTTATGGAGTTGTGGACCTGAAGGATGAAAGCACAAGGAACACCTTGAAGGTTAATGGACAAAGGGTGAAACCAGTATCATGGAGGAAGCTGGGCGAAGGTGAAGGCTTCCACTCAAGTGCAGGAGCCTTAAAATTGAGGTAACCTAAGCTATCATGAGGATAAATGAAACATGTGGTGAAAGCTTAGGATTTTCATTTTAATTCTGCATCTTATTTCCTGCCTAGTTAAATTTAAATTTGTTTTTATTAAGTCTTAGGAGACAGAATGCTACAGCCTGTGAGTAACATAGGTATTAGGTAGAATAGATTTTACTTAAAGTAAGTTAGGAGTTTATTTGATGTTTTTGTTCTTTCGAGTTTATTATTTACACTATTAAATAAAAAAAAGAGAAAGCAAAACCAGTCAGAATGGTAAGTGGGGTTAAGAAAATTTTGCATGAGTCAGCGTGGCTTGAAAATAGCCGTTGAGAGGACAGAGAATGGTGACATTAGTTAACCCCTACCCCTAGGAATGACGGTTTTGGTAACTTACCTTTTAATTTTGAAAGGAAAGGAGGTGTCTAATCAATGGAAGTCGAAAGGTTTCCTTATTTCTCGTGCCGGTTAATGCTCAAAGTAGGTGTGTATTTATATTGTACATATTGTGAAAATCAAACAAAACCAGCTCCTTCTTTAGCATTCAGGCAGAAAAGTTTGGAAGATCTCGTGGTATAAATCAGAGTTTTTGTCGAGAAACAGGTATGAATTCTTCACTTACTTTTCTCTCTTGCTTTTGGCTGTTTTTCTCTCTTTAAATACTGCAAGAACTTTGTAAAAAAAGAGATAGGAGAGACGATACTTCGCGAACCAAAATGTCGGGTATGTCTGCGAAGTTGTAGTTTCTTGGGTGATTGAACTGCCTTTGTTGGTATAGTTAAAATTTTTGTGAGCATGATTCGTAAACCTGTGAATTTAAGCCTCTGTTTGACAAATTTGTTTTAGGTTATGTTGATCATTGTGAGTCATATGCAGTAGTTCTGACATTAGGCTCTGACAATTTTTATGTTAGGAATTAGACTATATCTTAACTCCAGGATTTGTTATTTATTTTTCTGTGATGAACTATGAATGAACTCAAAGTTTGGGGGGTAGATATCTATCGTACTGGGAATTAAAAGTAATCAAATGCCAAAAGTTTGTCAAAAGCATGCCATTGCAGTAGTCTAGTTATGTTTAGGTCTCTGAATTTTAATTTCTTGCAGAATCCAGTGTGAGGACAAAGCAGAGTGGAAAGAAGAGACCAGGCACGGAGATTGAACCTATTGAAGAAAATCCAAAGGAAGAAAGCCCGGTCTCACCGAAACCCAAGGGAAAACCAAAGGCGAAGAAGACAGAACCTGTGCAGAGGTTAAGGAGGTCTAGCAGGGCTGCTGTGTCGATCATGGCCCAACGAAATGCTAAGTTACCCCCTACAAGCATGGAGAACCCTGTGGTGATCTCTGATGCACCCAAGAAAAAGCCAAAATCTGAGACCGCAAAACCCATCAGAGGAAACTGAAGGAGAGGAAGATACCGCCAACATTGAACCTGAACAGTCTGAGGAAGCGAACCTGAGTGCTGAGGAAACCACAAAAGGCCAGTCTGAGGAGCCTGAGATAGAGCAAGAACCATAACAATCTGAAGAAGCTAATTTGAGTGCTGAGGATACCACAAAAGGCCAGTCTGAAGAGCTTGAAGCAGACAAGGATTATAAGATCAAGAGAACGAGGTGATGAGCAAGAGAGTTTTGAAGAGCAGCACCAGTCTGTTACCAAAGGACATGAATCAACAACTGAGGATGATAATGACAAAGGGGAGGAAAATTCAAAAAACAAAGAGGAGTTGGAAAAGGTTGATGCTACAACATCTGAAGCGCCTGAGGTTGAAGCTATTGAGCAACCAAATGCTCCGAAAAGAAATGTTTCTGTGTCAAAGAAAGGTACCAAGGGCAAGAAGAGAAAGCTAGCTGAAACTATGGAAGATGCGAAAAGGATTTTGAGAAATCAGAAAACAGGAAAGCGAGTGAAGGTGGTTGCAGTAAAGGAGATAGGGGAAAGTTCAAAGGAGATTGCAACCAAGTCAAATAAAAGAGAAATCAAGCGGGGGAAGGACAAAGTGGTGGAACTATCGGCCGAAGAGATTGAGAGGATTCCCAAATTCTCGTCTGATTTGCACAAAGAAAGGATGCAAGCTCTGGCCAGCCACAAATTCACGCTTGAGCGAGGGTTTAAAGACTTACCCAAGCTGCCTGAAAGTTTGTTCAAAAGTGTTGAGAATCAAGGTTGGGAACCCTTTGTGATGATGCAGCGTGCACCTGTCATTGCTCTGGTCCAAGAGTTTTATGCAAACTGCGAGCAGTCCACAACAGTTGATTATGAGCTTCGAGCCATTGTGAGAGGAAAGAAGGTTATCCTGAACCCCAGAACGGTACATGCAGTTTGTGGCACGCACCCACCCCTACCGGACAACTTTATGGATTTGCTGACCTCTGTAACAAAAGAACAACTCGATGAGGCTTTGCGCGTGGTAGCTATACCTGGTGCCCAATGGGTCGATGAGACAAAAGACAACCTTTCTGTCCTTGCTAGTTTCTTGAGTAATCAACTCCACCACTCACAACACGTTGGTGGGCCAGGACCGAATCCTGATGGCAGCTGCGATTGTCAAAGGGGACCCAATCGACATTGCACCCTTCATCAACGACTCTATAGCTTTCCAAATTTCAAAGAGGGCTGGGCCGCTTGTCTGTCCCTCATTGATTTCAGATTTGTGCAAAATATCTGGAGTTCCATTCCACCCTGAGGAGCCAAGGAACATCGCAAAGAGCTATTTCAACATCCAATATCTGACGAAGAGGCATGTCCAGGAACAATCTAGAGCTCAGGGTGAGAAACCTGCTGAAGATGGTGATGCACTTGAAAATCTGAAGGCTGAGCTGCTGGAAGTCAAGGAGAAGCAGGTGAAGTTGCTGAGAGGATTCAAGCTCATGCACAAGGTGCTGCTGAAGGTCAAAGCCCAGACAACAAAACTGCTGAAGAAGAAGGGTCGCTGTTGATCACTGCTATTTCTAACAGATTAATTATAATAACAACGGCAAATAAATTTGTAAACCCTAAGGTTATCGATCCAGGGGAATTGTGTGGGGAAACTATCCTATATACTCGCTATGATCCTAAGATTCATTGTTTGAGAGATCCAAAATCAGGGTTTTATAAAAGTAAAGAAAACAATGCAGAAAATTAAAGTAGTTTTGAAAGCAAATTTAAAGGAACACAGATTCTAGGGAAGAACTCTTATTATGGATGACATGTAGGAGTCAAGTAATTTAACAGGTGGAATACTGCAACAATGCTATATTTCCTTGTTTGGAAAATCTAACCTAGATTACTAACTAGTGACTATCTTCGCTCGGTCTCAAAGTACACCAAATTAGTCAATCTGATAAGCAAATCAGTTCAATTCCTACATCTAGTACATCTGTTTGGATAGTGTAGATCGTATCATGTATTCCTATTCCCACTATTAATATTCACCTCTCGGTCCTTCTATCAATAGCTAGACATCTAAATTAATCGTCACCTCTCGGTCCTTGAATTAATCTAGAATTATGAAATAAACACAGGAATCATGAACCTAATTAATTAATCCTAACATGCATCCATAATATTATCAACCCCTAGAACCCGCTAGGGTTTCTAGCCACTCATCGGAGATAGAAATCCAAAAGAAAACATATTGTATTGCATAAACATAAAGAACTTACAAGAAAATAAAAGGGTTTCGTGTTCCCCAAGTCTCCAAACTCTAAAAACTGAATACTATGATAATGCCTTCTTAAAAATCGAATTTAATAAGCTATTTTTAGTGGTGGATGTGTATCCTTTCAAATCTAGGGCTAAAGATATGAATAAATCCGTTTTTCCTCGAATTTCCACTCCAGCAGACACCTCGCGTCGATCGTGGCTGATCTTTGTCGATCGACATGGGTTCTGGGTTGGCGTCAATCGATGCCAATTGGCATCTGTCGACGCAGCTTCTCGCCCCTTCTGCGCGGTCTCACGGTTTTGGCCATAACTTCCTCCTCCGAACTCCGATTGACCCGATTCCAGTTTCGTTGGAGAGATAACTCAAAGAATCATCCATTGCCATGTGCCAATAGCTCGAATTCATCTTGTGGAAGAAATCTTCACTGCTACTCTTACACGTCACTGCTTCCGGAACGAATTTCTCGTGAATTTAGGCCTAAAACCCTGCTAAAACACCAAAATGCGCATAATACCACCTAATATAGACTCATGCATAGAATATTTATATAAACTCAATAAAACTACATAAAATAGTAGAAAATAATATAGATAAGCGAGCTTATCACTGTCTGTAGAAAATAAAATAATGAGCTTATCACTGTCTGCAAAACAACAAAACTGTTGGGGGTTCTGCATGATGAACAGGGTCAATTCTGAACCCATCTAACTTCTGCAAAAACAATTTTTGATTTGGTTATGTTTGTGTTTATTTCTCGCTTTTATGGTTTGTTTTGTTGGTAAACGTGTCTGAGCCGTATGCTGGTATCATGTTACATCATGGAGCTCATTTAGTTATTTTAATTAAAGCTTTAAGTCTAGTAGTCATATCTCCTTTTGCCCAATGATGTATTGTTTCTTATCTTTCTTACTTAAGCATGATTGATGATAATCATGATTGTTGAGGGTCAGTCCACATTTACTTTTTGAGGTTTAGCTTGGTACATGAAAATCTGGTTTATGAGGCAAAGTTCTCATTTGTCTATATTTTTGAAAAAACCTGATATGCTAGACATATGCTTGAGCTTAGCTGGTCATCATGAACTTTTAAATGTGAAGCACCACTGTTGGGAAAATTATCTAAGTTTCCCTTCCCCAGTTGATAACTTAGATCTTTGATTTGGTGTTTAAGTGTTTTGGTGGATCAAATCCTAAGTCCAACCAGCGTCAGTTTGTCTCTAGAATAGCTCTAGTCTCAAATGTAAAGTCCTGTTTAGGTCTTTTGAGTTGTAAGTCGTAGCTGATCAAGACTCATGCTGGCTACTGTTCACCAGCATGAGATGTGCTTACCAGTTGAGAGAAGTCTCACCAGCAGACGGCTGACAGACCCATGCTGACACTGTTCATCAGCGTGGAGTCAAGAGCTAATGACTGGCTACTGTTCACCAGTTGGAAGGATTTCACCAGCAGGAGGCTGACAAATCCTACCAGCAGAATACGTGTTCTGGCTGACACTATTCACCAGCGGTGAAGCCACCAGTCATGGGAGATTCCAAGAAAGGGTTAACATCAGACAAATTGGTAGACTAAGATTGTGCCAGCGTAAGTCACCAGCAGAGACTGCCAGCACAAGATCACCAGTACGATCTACCAGTCAGATGTTACCAGCAGAATTCAAGTTTCGCTCTCCCAGAGTCTTAGAGACAAAAAGAAGATTCGTCTGAGGAATATACTGACAAAGTAAGACTTTAAGGAAGGATATCCTTAAAGTCTATCAGTTCAAGACACCAGTTGCGATTCCTCGTACTGACGAAATAATGCCGTTCTGACACAAAGAGGTCTGTGTCAGAAAAAGCAGACACAGGTATGGGGTTTTCCTGAAATTCCTACCCGCCGCCGTCTGAAGTACATCCGAGGACAGAGACCCATTCCGGATGTGTCCAAACGGCTAGAAATTTGAATGGGATCCTGCGTCTATAAATAGGTCGGAGCTACCAACATTTAAGAAGTTAGCTTCCCAGTTTCGACGCTTACACGCTGGCATCCTGAACATTCAATACTCTCCAACTACCGAAAGAACAAACATTCATTGCAAGCAAGCAAGCATCTTTCGAGGCTTTCTTTAAAGCTTTTTCGTGTGTTGATATCTTTCAAACACGAGACTTCAAGCTTCCTGCTTGTAAGTTTAGACCTCACTTGGTGTTCTTTCTCTTTCTGAGAAAGAACATAGCAGCTCCAGAGCCAGCCAGCTCTTGAGTTATTACGGGCAGTTTGCCGTAGAGGATTTACGTTCTTGGGAGAACTCAACACCCAACCAGTCAGAGGAGGAGGTTGAAGTGACGTGCTCGCACTCCATCCATCTGACGAAGAGTTGAAGAAGGACAAGGACCGGGAGCGGTTGATCCAGTGGACTGGTAGACGGGGCATTTACCAGCTGGAGATAGATCGTAGGAACTTTGTACCGGATTACTCTTTTAGTGAATTTCCAGTGAGTCGACTGGAGAGTGGACGTAGATCAGTTGATCGAACCACTATAAAAATCCTTTGCCTTTATCTGCTTTCAGTATTTAAATTTGTATTTGAAACCCAACACTCAAGTGCTGGTGTATATCTGAAAACTGATAACTGTGCAAACTAGGCTTAATATATTCTAAGTGTTGAGCTATCAGCTGACCAGCCAGCCAGCCAGTCAGCTGACCAACCAGCAGGACAGAGTGCGAGTTAGACTTATAAGTTCAATATTTCCGCTGCGTAACGTTATACACTCTGATAAACCGGGACCAACAACCACCTACCCTGAGTTTGACCTTGGTTGAAACAAAATAGGAATGAGCCTTTCACTTAGAGATGATTAAGGCCATCACTTGATCTTTGTGCCTTTAGATATTTTTGTGTTTCAAATGAATATATCCTTGACCCTAGATTATGAGCCAGAGCCTTTTTCTTGATTGCACCTGCTTAATGTTAGCCAAATTCCATACACATCCTAGTCTAGAGGATTGGTCTGACTTAGTTTTCTTTTAACATTGAGGACAATGTTATGTTCAAAGTTTGGGGGGGGTACCACTTCTACTTGAAGTATTATTTTTGTAAGATCCATGCCTTAAAAATGATGAAAAGTTAGGCAAATTTGTTAGCCTGAAAAAAAAAAGAAGAAGAAGAAGAAGAAAAACATCTAGAAAAGAGATGTATGCAATTAAGGCTGGTGCAGCCACATGTATAGTCATATATTTATAAAAAGAAAGAAAAGAGGAACAAAAGGGGGTAGAATAAGTCCAATGTTAGAACGGGAAGGACAATGCCTCTACAGTCAAGCTACTGCATCCAAATTTCCTCACCATGAACCTTGGCCTAACATTAGAAGCCTTGAAAGTCCTTTTGATCTAAGTGGAGTGTGAATCTTATTAGTGGAAAGCAAGAGAAAACGAATGGGTAGAAGAAAAAAAGTAGCATTGATGAGCATGAAGGCTTGAATAAGTAGTTAAAGTTAAGCTCAACAAAAATTTAGCTATCTTAAAAATTGATTGTTCTTTTCAGCTTTGATTGCTAAACCCGAATGATGTATATTGTTAAACTTTGAAAAGAAAGAGGACTGAAACTTGATAATTTGGAGAGTTGTCTTTCATGCTTTCTTTTTAAATTTTGCTGAGGGCATCATATAGGAGATTGACTAGTCTGACTCATTGCTAGTAAAATTAGAGGAGTCTTTTAGTTTTATTTAGTTGCTTGGGGACAAGCAACATCTTAAGTTTGGGGGGGGGGGGGTGATAACTCACATAAAGAGTTATCTTTTGATCTCTTCTTATAAATTTTAGGTGTTGTTTTGAATAAGATTTTTCTTAATCAGAGTCCTTTGTGGGTTTTTTACATCTTAGTGATTATGGCATGTTATCTTAGCTATTGCAAGTCTTAATAAGTTTTTGCAAGCTTTTTGTGAAGTTTTGACCAGGTTCGGAATGCTAGAGCTTCTGTCTTGCACGATAGTCAGTAGCTACGCTTGAGCATGGGAGATGCAAAATGGACAGAAAGAAGAGGATCTTCTCTTTGAGACCATTTGAAGACAAAAATAAAGTTCCTTTTTCATCTTATCTGCTGGAAGGACAGGTGTCGCAATGGAAGCCGAATCCTTGTCTGGGAGGAACAATGACACTTTTACACATGGACGAATCCTAGGAAGATGAGAAGGATCAATGGTGTTGGAAAGAGAGGCAAAAATATAAACAAAGGAGAGGACATTTTTGAGATAGACAACATAGAATACACACGGGGAGATAGCACACCAGCAGAGGGAGATTGAGTCACAAGCTTGGAGGAGAAGCCATTGAAGATAGAGAGATCATCATCGATAGTTTGTTTTTAGATTTCGAGTTTTACAAGATGGTGAATGATTTCCTATTTTATTTTATTCTCTTCGCAAGTATGAGCTAACTCCATTTAACACTTGGGTTGTGGAACAAAATCACTTACGCTTGATTATATGTTAGAATGATGTTTTATATATCTGATGTATTTGATCTTGTTTAATCTCGTTTCTTGAGCACGAAAGTGGAAAGAAACACATCATCTATGGAGACCGGAAGGTAAAATAGACCGACGAGATCCTAGACAATTATGTTAATCACATAGGCATATGAGATAATGCAACTTAAGAGAACTAGACTTTATGATTTCATCACTGGAATACTGTGGTAAGCATAGGCATATGATGCACAGTAGAATAGTGTAGATCTAGTAGAGCGGCAACTTGCTAGGCAGATTTAGGAAAGTTCTAAGGCTCAGATAAATGCGAGGCAGAAGCTCTAGCATATAAGATAGAAAAGTGAATTGTATTCCAAAACCCGAGTGTGCCTTTCATTATTGTGAATCAGTTTATCTAATATATGTTTATTTTGTGGAACGAGGAAGTATTATTGATTTTAGTCTTATTTGGAATTATAATTTATGTATATTTATGTTTTGAGTAGAAGTTAGTGACAAACATCCCTTCATTTGCAAACAATTCTTAGTGCACGGTTTAAAACTCACTCCCTTGGGTTCGATATCTGGTCTCACTTGACCTTACTATTTGTAGATTGTGTATACTTGCGCATGGTTCTATAGGTACACTATAGCACACAACACATTCTCTCAGAGAATGTTGGGAGTACTCCGCTAAGTACTTCGACCTTTTGACTGCTTAGATCTTCTAGCAATCTGCTTTGTATCCAATTGCTGACTCCTCAGCAATTGCGTATTCAACACTTGGGTCTTTGATTCTTTATTGCTATTGCTTCTAGCAATCTTCTGAGTGAATAGTGAATGTTGACTCCTTCAGCATTCTGCTATCGCTTTTCTTCCGACTGCTGAGTAAGTCCTCCTAGCAGTCAAGTCTTCAGCATATGACTACTAACACCTTAGCAGTCATTCTTCTAGCACTTGTCTGCTATCTCCTTAGCAGTCATCCTGTCTAATTACGTCTCTTGCAATCTTCTTGTCTGCTGAGAACGTTCCTAGCATCTAGAATTTTCGAAGTGTTTGTTTCAACTGCTGAATTCTTCAGCAGTCTTCCGCAAGCTTTTCTAATCTATTACAACTCGAAATATTTCCCAAACAGGACTTTACACAGAGTTGCTAGACTATCTAGATTTTAGCAATGATCGACCAAATTAACTAAGACTTTTATTCAACAAAACCTTTACAATTTGATCTAAAGGGAGATTTACAATATAAATCTAGGAATATTTCAAGAATAATTCCCAACAATTTCCACATTTTTGGTGCGATCAAAGCTTACTATCAATTGTTGAATCTAAGAAGGAAAAATTTCTTAGTTTACTAGTAATTCTAGCAATCTATCTCAGAATTTAACCAACTTAAATCTAGCAGGGATTGGTTTCAAATAAATTCCCCCTCAATAAATGCTGGGAAACATTCTCGATTAAAACACAAATAAAATGCTTCTTAGCAATATGGTAGAGACTCTAGCATCCAACCAATCAGCAAGCATTTACCACCAAACAAAAAACAAATAACTCAGCATCCACATGCAATATCGTTGAATACACGAATAGTGTATATAGACTAGGACACGCAAAACATTAGAAGTGGACAATGAGTAATTGTCTAAGTCTGATTTAGTTTCATATATATGATTTGAGATTGTACAAGTACATCGAAACTTAAAAATACAAAAAGATTACAAAAATCTTGCTAACATATCAATTCAGCTCAAGAGTCGGGAGCAGAGGCTTCTTGTCATACTCATCAAATTTGCTCATGGCCATCTGCATGAAATTGACATATAGTGCTTTGTTTGCTTCACGATCAGCAGTCTCCCTCTCCAATTTCTTAGCAAGCTTCTCGTTCTCCATCTTAAGTTTCCTCAACTTGAGTTCGACCTCCTTCTTCTTTAATTCTTCTTCTGCTAGTCTTATTTCTTCTTCTTTGGCAGCTATTTCATCTTCTTCTTGCTTCCTCTTCTCAGCTTCAGCAATTCTCCGTTCTTCCCCCTCTTTGATTGCAGCCAAAAAGGTAAAAGAAAAGGATTGAACACTTTGCACAAGCTTCTGCTGAGAATCAGCTACTTCTTCTTTCATTACGGCCATATCTGTCTTTACGCCAGATACATCTCCTTTAACCTCTACTACTTCTCCTCGTACCTCAGACACTACACTTCTCACATCCTCCACTTCTCTCCTTACATCAACAACCTCCATAGCCACTTTTTGAGCAACGGCTATGGGAATTGTGGTGGACAGGGCTTGTTGAAGCGCAGATTGAACAACAGCATGAACACAACAGTGAAAGTCATGTGAACTTACAGAACTTACAGGCAGGGCATCCAAGGAAGAAGTTGCTAGCACCAATTCGCCGCCTGTAACAGACTCAGCTTCTTCCATATGAATATCAACTTCGCTTGGGTCTCCATGTACATAGCTTCTTTGTGTATGCGCTCGGCCTCCTCCATGTTCCAGACCTTCTCTTGGGCCTCAGCACGTTCAAATGTCTTTGTTGTTTCTACAAGTGCAGTCAAGTAGTGAGCCTCCTCTGCCATGTGCTCGACTTCCTTAATGCTCCATGGCCTTAGCAATTTGGTCTGCCTTTGCTTCTGCTATTTCAGCCGCTCGTGTAGCTCTAGCAACTTCCAAGATGTCATCTTCCAAGAAAAGTGCAAGCATGTCCTCCGCTCTGTCATGATGTATGGCCAGCTCACGGCTCTGGTTCTTTTCTAGATCTTCTTGCTCTCGCGCAGCCGCCATCCTCGCCAGCAATCGCTCTTTCTTCTGACTTTCATATTATGCTTGACGCCTGCGATATTCAGCAGCGGCTCTGGCCTAGCGCATTGAGAGCTCAATACGAGCATCAGAATGACCATCTGGAGCAAAGGTTGACTTCGGCAGAGATTGAGAAGTAGAGAACATCCTGTGGACTCGTATTGCTTGAAGTCTTGCTAGGACATGTTTGTCTGAGAATTGCTTGGTCTCGGGTACCTGATCGATCCAATTGTTTGCCCATTGTTCTTCTTTTCTCCAGAAGTTAAGCCCCTTGGTGGTTATGACCAGCATTCTTTCCTCAAAACATAGTTGGTGCATGATATAATCAAACATCTTCCACCGCCTAAACTCACTGCTCAACACTTTCCCTTCCTTGGTCCTTTCATCCAATTCAACATAGAAAATATTGGCAATATCTCGTTCTATCTCAGCCAAAATAAATTCCTCAATCTCAGAGATCATGGGAAAAAGGTCAGTGTTTACCTCTTCCTCGAGAAAGACAGGTGCACACCATTCTGCTATTCGCCTTGTCTTGAATCTGCGCCCTGGTAGTCCTTTGAAAGGAACTTGCAGTGTCTCGTTGGTGCCTGTCGGAATTTTCCTAAGGAATCTTGCATCATAAACATCTTCAGATTCGCCATCAGAATCAGAATCCGAATAACATAAGGCCAAAAAGCCTTGATCATTTTCTTCGTCCTCCTGCATCGCCTCAGCGGATGAGGGAATATCCGTGCTATGCCTTGCTTGAGCATTCGGACCCTCAGCTCCACCACTGCTGGGCCTCTCCTCAGCATTCTGCGAAATGCTAGCCATTTGCTCAGCATTCGGTCCTGATCCAGAGGTTCCGACATCCATATCCTGAGCAAATTGAGTAGTAGGCTCTCGAATAATAACTCCTCCTTAGCCTTCAGGACGCTCAGGAGCATCAAAGACTCCTGCCTCCAACAGCGTGTGTAAGTCCTTGTCGGACAAGGCATCATGTTCTGGCAACGGGGTGGTGGTAGGAACCTGAATAGCTTGTTTCCCTTTTCTCTTAGTAGCCTCACAAGCTTCATGCTCTGCTGCTAACACAGTAGCCTCTTGAGCTGCACGCTCTAGCAGTTGGGCAGCTATCTCGTCAGCAGCTTTCTTCGCTGCTAGCTCGTCAGCAATTGCCTTGATTTGTTCAAAATTTTTGTCCCTTGCATCAAAAGTGATCTGTGCCATCACTTTCTTGTATTCCTTCTGCTCTTTCTCCTTTTGAGTCATCTTCCTTTTCTTGTTCTTCTCCCTCACAACTTTTAAATGTTCAGCAAAAGGCTTAGCAGAGAGAGGAGTGACCTGCTCTTGCGCCTTAGCAGCAGGTTCAGCAGACGAAAGCTTATCAGATGTTGCTTTCTCAAAGGCCTCTTTCTCAGCGGTTTTGACAAGTCGCCTTCTCCTCTGCGGCTTCTCAGGTGCAGCGACCTCTGATCTCTTCCTTTTTGGTACATCAACCGTCAGTGGACCCATTTGCTCAGTGGGAAGCTCTCTCAGCTTCTTGATATCAACTAGGTCCTGAAAGCACCTTGCTGTCTCCGCGGCCTTCTTGGCAGCAGCAATCTCCTCTGGAGTTATAGGAATCGCATGCTCCAACTGTTAGAATGCTAACTCTGTTGGATAAATGTAATCAGGAGAGGTAGGGATATTGGGGTCGACATTGGATTTCCCCTTCAGCATGAGTGAGCAGGAAAGATCTGCAGGGGCTAGCTTCTTCCTTGTCTGCGGGATGAAGTCAGTAGGCAACAGTGACTCTCCCCTATCAAGCTTCGATTTGTGGAAATACATCTCGATGAACTTGCTGATCTTCAGCCCAAAGTTCACATTCGATGTGAAGATCCCATCCTTCTTGATCTTTAGATTTTTCTTGGCGTGATCCAACCAATGCTCAAAGAAAAACTCCGCCCATTTTCCTTTAATCCCATCAACCAATGCCATCATAACGGCGTATTTCTTCGCAGACAGTTTCGAAAGGAAGCCCGTTTTGCATTGGAACATTTTAATCACAAGTTTGGCCAGGAGTCCGTACTCCTCCTGAAACTGATTAATCGGTTTGGCTACCTTCCAGGGAGTGTCCTTACTTAGGTCGGGCTTCCTCCATAAATTCCATCGAGCCTTCATCCCTTCTATGTTGTTGACCTTGTAGCTAGCGATCCACTCTCCAGAGTTTCAAAGTCTAAACTTCTTTGCCAGCACCTTTGCACTCACCTTGATGATTGTGCCAAAAACAGAGGTCTTGAAAGACTTCTGATTTTCCTCGGCTATAACAACCCTCGCATAAAACTCCGAAACCATGTGAGGGTGAAACCTCAACAGTTCAGCAGACAGGTACTCAACGACCTGTTCATTTGCTAGTGTGTCCATCACCTAGATTGGAAATTGAGAAGCGATAAGTGGCGTTTAAAGGATGCGATCCTTCATAATCTGAGCGGCCCTCCTCTGAGAGTTCGTAAGGCCGGACTGCTCCTTCCTTGCGAGCGTAACCAACTGAGCATACGGGATCTCATCTTCTACATCTTCTTTCTTAACAATCCCAGTAAATTCAGGCAAATGCCTTTCATGAAGGGGTGCGGCAACAAAAGAAGCTTGGGAATGAGTGGGGGATTCAGTAGATGAATCCGACATATGGGATTGAGCAGGGGATTCAGGGTTGGTAGACATGTTTGAGAGATTGGGAGAATTTTGAGAGAGTGATAGCTAGGGATTCGAAGATTCAATGTTTGGAAGGTTTGCAAGTTTGACGAAGTACGATTAATATATCTTCAGAGTAATGAATCCGATGGTTGGGGGTACACCGCTTTGAATTCAATCAACGGTTCAGAAAATCTGAGATGGTTCATATGGCATCCTACGCCCCAAAATGCTCGAGTGCTTTTGAAGTGTCACCTCCTGGTTCGTCGCCGTCTGTTGTACGCATTAAATGCATCAAGTCACATACACTTAGTGGATTTGAAATTCAAAAAGTTCGCGCTTTGACTTTCTGAGCAATAGTCTGAGATTGCTGAGAGGTTGGACTCAGCAATCTGCTAGCATTAGAATCCTTAGCAAGTGCATAAACTGCTGAGAGTATGGACTCAGCATTCAAACACTAGCAATCGTCTGTACCACTGATTGCTACTTGTTGAATATTACTCCCTCCGTCCCGGTTTATTAGTCCATTTTCTTTTCGGCAAAGAAATTAAGAGTTGTGAGTGTAGAATGAGTTAGTGGAATGAATACTTTATTGTTGAGTGTGAAAAGGTTGCCATTTTTTGAAAGGGGTCAATTTAGTTGGGACGCCCGATTTGGCAAGAGGGTTTATTTTGCTGGGACGGAGGGAGTATAACGTAGCATTATGACGAAATGCTGAGAGCTTGGACTCAACATTCACTCTCAAGCAAACGTCTGATCCACTTGTTATAATATCACAGTGCAAAGTGTTCAATCCTTTTCTTCTACCTTTTTGGCTGCAATCAAAGAGGGGGAAGAACGGAGAATTGATGAAGCTGAGAAGATGAAGTAAGAAGAAGATGAAATAGCTGCCAAAGAAGAAGAACGCAGACTAGCAGAAGAAGAATTGAAGAAGAAGGAGGTCGAACTCAAGTTGAGGAAACTTGAGATGGAAAACGAGAAACTTGCTATGAAATTGGAGAGGGAGACTGCTGACCGAGAAGCGAACAAAGCACTATATGACAAATTTATGTAGATGGCTATGAGCAAATTCGATGAATATGACAAGAAGCCTGCTCCCGACTCATGAGGCAAAAATTGAATATGTTAGCAAGATTTTTTGTCTTTTCAGTTTCATTTGTACTTGTAAAATCTCAAATCATATATATGAAACTGAATCAGACTTAGAAAATTACTCATTGTCCACTTCTGAATTTTTGCATGTCTTAGTTGATAAAGACTATTCGTGTATTCAACAAAATTGCATGTGGATGCTGAGTTACTTGTCTTGTGATTGCTGCTAAATGCTTGCTGATTGATTGGATGCTAGGTTCTCTAGCATATTCCTAGAAGCATTTTACTTGTGTTTTAATCGAGAATATTTCCTAGCATTTATTGAGGGGGAATTTATTTGAAACCAATCCTAGCTAGATTTAAGTTGGTTAAATTCTGAGCTAGACTGCTAGAATAAGTCTGATACTTGTATTAGAATCTTTTGTAAACTCAAAAAGTTTTCCTCTTAGATTCAGCAATTGATGGTAGGCTTTGATCGCACCAAAAAGGGGGAAATTGTTGGGAAAATATTCCTAGATTTATATTGTAAATCTCCCTTTATGATCAAATTGTAAAGGTTTTGTTGAATCAAAGCCTTAGTTAGATTGGTCGGTCATTGTTGAAATCTAGTTAGCCTACCAACTCATGTGCAATGTCCTTTTTAGGAAATATTTCGAGTTGTAATAGATTAGAAGTACTTGTGGAAGATTGCTAAAGGATTCAGCAATTGAAACGAAGACTTCAAAAATTCTGGATGCTAGGAACGTTCTCAGCAGACAAGAAGATTGCCAGAGACGTCAGCAGACATAAATGACTGCTAAGGAGATAGCGGTCAAGTGCTTAGAAGAATGACTGCTAAGGCGTTAGTAGTCATATGCTGAGAAGAATGACTGCTACTTACTCAGCAGTCGGAAGAAAAGAGATAGCAGAATGCTGAAGGAGTCAGCATTCACTATTTATTCAGAAGATTGCTAGAAGTAATAGCAATAAGGAATCAAGACCCAAGTGCTGAAAGCGGACTGCTAGAAGAGCTCTGCAGTCAAAAGGTCGAAGTACTTAGCAGATTGTTCCCAGAATTCTCCCAGAGAATGCTAAACAAGAAGATATTCAACAACCACTGTTAAGACTACCGTTCTGACAGAAGGTACAACCAAGAAGACGTTGTGTCTAACGGGTCTGGAGATTCAAAATAGAGAGATCTAACTGCTCATACAACTCGTGAAAGACAAGTATTGTGAGAAAGCGAACAAAAAATAAAAAGAGTAGTTGGTTGAGAACACATTAAAGAGACAAGGAGAATCTCAAAGCTCTCAACAGCAAGTGTCAAACATTGACTATCTGACATTACATTCAAGAGGATTCCTTGACTTTATTCAAGGATCAATCATTGGGATAACTTCTATCATAGGAAGCATCCAGCAGTCACATCTCTGAAAAGAGATTGAGTAAGACGGGCTGTTGCCAAAACCCCCAGGAGAGTTCAAGATGGAACTATAAAGCTTCCATTGCAGCAAAGTTAAGTTTTACGAAGGTGCGCCATTGACTTAGCCGCAGCTGCCGACTGAAAGATCCGAGTAACGGATGATAGCTTTGTAGTGGCTGGCTCGAAAGCTCACCACCTGCTACAAGTGACCGACAAATTCTTGTACTTGAATATATCTTTTTAGTAAATTCTCAGTGTTCGACTGAGGAGTAGATGTAGATATTTTAGGATCAAACCACTATAAACCTTGCGTTCTTTCGTTACAGTTTTATTGTTTTAGCTTGTTGATTTAAAACCTAGCAACTCAAGTTGCTAGAGTATATAAGAAACAATACTAACACCTACCTCAAGCTAAATATTTGTGAAGAAACTAAGTGCAAGATACTTGAACATTTCGCTGCATTTTTTAAGTTAGTCTTCCGCTGCTTTAACAACGACTCTAATCAGGGACCAACAAGGCTGATGTAGGGGTGTTCCTTGGTTATGGGCATCCTTCATATAACGGATATAGGGTATTCAATATTACTACCCATGTTGTGGAAATAACATGTCATGTTGTTTTTTATGAAGCTACTCTAGTGCGCAGGACACTTCAAGAATTGAGTCTGGAAAATCATGAGATTAAGGATGTCAATGAGGAACATAGAACTGATCTTGATCATGATAAAACAGTTCCTCTGTCTAGATCTATGAATGATGATCATGTGACTCCAATTGCCTTGGATGAACCCCAAGCAGTCGAGAGGGCCAATGATGCTAATGTCATTGTTGAGGCCTTAAAGTTCATTAACATAGAAGATCAAAGTGAAGAGTAGCCCCCTGAAGCCAACGCAACGGTTTTGGAAGCAGAGCAACCTGATACTAAGGAAGTTAACCTTGAGGCCGCTGTGGAAGTAGCTCCAACTGATGAGCCAATTGCAGTTCAGAATCCAGCTGCTGCTAAGAATGCTGTTCCAGAACAAGGAGATGCTACAGTTCCAGAACTTGGAGGCAAACCACCTCATCAGGAACCTCGAAAAGTTTCTGAGACTCCAGTTGCTCCCGCTGAAGCCGTACCTATGAAAAAGCCCGGCTGGCTTAGAGATCATCCAATTGAAGCCATCCTTGATGATATTGGAAATCCTGTTCGAACCAGACAAGGCACTGCATTGATGTCTTGCTTCATATCTGAGATCGAACTTGTAAAGATTGCTGAAGCTCTTCAATCAACGGATTGGATTAATGCAATGCAAGAGGAACTAAGAGAGTTCACTCACAACAATGTGTGGTATCTAGTGGATCGACCAACACATCAGTCCGTGATCGGTACCAAGTGGGTCTTCAAGTGCAAACAAGTTGAGACCGGTACCATCGTTCGAAACAAAGCAAGACTGGTTGCCAAGGGTTACGCACAGTGCGAAGGGATAGACTTTGAGAAAACGTTCGCACCAGTTGCCAGACTGGCAGCCATTCTTCTATTCTTGGCGTATGCAACTTATCAAAACTTCACAGTTCTTCAAATGGATGTGAAGAGTGCCTTCCTTAATGGAGAATTAAAGGAAGAGGTCTACGTCAAACAGCCCCCAGGTTTCGAGCAAGGAAACCAAGTCTACAAGCTAAGGAAAAGTTTGTATGGTTTGAAGCAATCACCTAGAGCAAGGTATGAAACTCTCTCCCAGTTTTTGCTCATGAATGTATTTGAAAAGGGTGCAATCGACCGAACTCTGTTCAAGATAAAGGATGGAGAGGACATCCATCTTGTTCAAATCTACGTAGACGATATTATCTTCAGCAGCAAAAACACCAAGCTATGAGAGAAGTTTGCCCAGTTGATGTAGAATAAATTTCTAATGAGTATGATGGGCAAGATGATATATTTCCTTGGTTTGCAAGTTGATTAGTCTGATGAAGGAATTTTCATAAGTCAGAAGTAGTATACTCAAGACATGATCAACAAATTCTGTCCGGAGAAGATGAAGTGTCAAAGGATTCCTATGAGCACCAGTTCTCAGATCACTCTCGATGAGGAAGGAGAACCTATCGATTCGAATGCTTATAGAGGGATTATTGGGTCAATACTATATCTAATTGCTAGTAGACCCGATTTTCTTATGCTGTGGGAGTGTGTACAAAATCCAGGCGAATCCTAAGAAGTCCCACATGGAAGCAGCTAAGAGAATCATGAGATATCTCAAGAAGACTGAGTCGTTAGGTATTTGGTATCCCAAAACTGATGGAATCATGTTAAATGGATTCTCGGATTCAGATTTTGGAGGCTGCAGAATTGATAGAAAGAGCACAAGTGGCACCCGTCAGTTTTTAGGTCACAAACTTATCAGCTGGTTTAGCAAGAAGCAACATTGGTGGCTACGTCAACCATTGAGGCTGAATATGTAGTAGCAGCAAGTTGGTGTACTCAAGTGCTTTGGATAAAGCAACAACTTTAGGATTATGGAATAGAAACTGGATGTGTTTCTATTTACTGCGACAACAACAATGCAGTTTGTATATCAAAGAATCCAGTTCTATACTCCAGGATGAAGCACATTGATATTCGTCATCATTTCATTCGAGATCATGTTCAGAAAGAAGATGTCTCGGAGGAATATATTAGAACGGAGGACCAGTAAGCGGATATTTTCACTAAACCGCTACCCGAGGCTCGTTTCAAAGAGTTGTGCATCAAACTAGGTCTTCTGGAGTTTGATGAAATCTCGAAGAAAAGAGATGAGAATTGATCGGTGCATAACTGTCGTACTAAGCGTGTAAAATTATTTGGCTTATTAGTTAAGTCAGTTTCATTATTCGTAGAACAGTTTGCTCAAAATTTAAGTCAAGGGAAAACGACTATTTCATTCATTAAGAAGAGAGGTGATACAATGTCCAAGAAAAATAAAAAGGGAGGATACATAAAGTTTATCATGGAGGCAGTCAGGGGGTGGGCATCCATCTGGAGGGGTAGTAGTCTGATCCAACCAAATTCGACGGACCTTCCTTGAAGTACGGGATCTGCTTCTCAAGGAGCCAGCTCAACTGCATGCTGTAGGGGACAGTGACTTCAGGCAGTTTCAACAGGGCACTCTTTAGATGATCGAAGATGAATCCTGCCCAGTCCACCGAAGCTTGGTCCTCAAATGCTATCATTGCCTTCCAGACAGATGGCGTGAAGTCAGTTAATCAGGTGAATGGCAGACCACCATCTGGTTAATGATGTCGTAGGACACCCTGTAGCACGTCTTAGGGAACCCACTGGACACAGTTGGAAGGAAGTCAATGTCCCACACTCTCCAATCCAGCCAAACTGACCGTTCCTGTGCCGTCTCCTCCCATCGATACTATAGAACAAACATTCCACTGCAAGGAAGCTCGAACGCATCTGCAAAATAATCAGTTGACCAGAAGAATTCCTTCCCATTGATATTGCAGTAGATCTCCTCATATGAGACCTTGGAAATGTAGGTAACCAATTTGAGCACATCCGTATGGAAGGAATTAGGTGTTATTGTTACAAAACGCTCAAGATCGTTCGCCTTCAAGTTTTCCACCACTCCGTCGTAAACTTCTGGAATTCTCTAGTACTGTGCATAAACTCTTTTCTCATCCAGAATCTTATTCTTCTGGATGGAGATCTTCCTCATTTCCCTCGAAAGATTAAACGGAGAAGAAGAAGATGAGGAAGACATATTTTTTGATGATTGGATGTTTAGTGGATTTTTGAAAGAGGATGGATCGTGTGCATTCCCTACCTCATAAAAGGGGTATTTATAGGCGATTTTGTGCACTGATTGAAAAGATGGCAAATCACTTAAATGCAGGACACGACTCTTCATAGTTCAAAGTCAGAAGCCGACAAGTCAGCATTCAATGCCCAACAACTGCATCAAGCCATACATAATGGATATATTGGCATTAGGTCAGAAGGCTATGAGTTCAGAGTAAGTAAGGGGTCAAAACACAGCCGTACCTGTTCCCAGACTTCACATTAAAGTTTAAGGATGGTGTTCAAGAATTGATTGGAAACTGTGCTAAGAAACTGTCAAGGTCACAATTTTTAACTATCGGAAGAAAGGATAGTTTCTAACTGGCAACTAAGAGATACAATTGCTCAGTTTTTTGATAAGGACAGTTTTGAACTATCTTAAGTAGTTTTATGAATGTTGGGATTATATACTGAAAGCATATATGATTAAGTGTTTTGTACACTGGTCTTCATATATGTGTTGCTACAACAATGCTCGCTATCTGATAAAACAAACATACAACGAACCATAATATCCTATTATCTCGCCTATAGGGATGACCATATGGTGTGTAGGATATCACAGAGGATCATATGAGTCGTTTGACCTAGTGAGATATAAACAGTATCACAGCTGAGATAGTGCCTGGATAGGCTGTCGGTCTTAGCTGCGACACATCGGTTCATAAGTGGGCTTATCCTAGCTACTTGATGTGTCGGTACATGGTTATGTATTGATGGGATCAACAGTGGGATGTGCCATTCACATTGACATACGAATGAGCCAGATCCCTAACATACTTCCTAAGATCTTAAACCTAACTGAAGGATAAGGGGCACACACAGATTGACCACACTTTGATTTACCAACGTGGCGATTATTACATGTACTCTTATACCCGTATTTTTGGTGTTGGCAATTTGTGTGTGGTCTGCTTAGGCTGGATGTTTAGGTAAGCATATCCATTTCAGGATGGTGACATTCCCTGAGGAGCTCACAAGGTTCATTATGCTAAACCCTGCAGGTTGAATTATTTAATTCAGGCATAAGTGAAAAGGAGTGAGTGGTATTACTCAGGAAATAAGAGATTAATTAATTATGGCTGATTGTCATAAGCCAAATTAATTAATGAATGTCTAAAACCTTAAATATGTGGATCATGTTAGTTTGGTGCAACCCGTTCCTAATAACATGGTAATAAAGGGGCGAGTCAGCATTGTTATCGTGGTGAAGGTTAAAATAATATTTTATTAATTAATTATGTTCTGGGTTGAACAAGGAAGGATTAATTAATAAAGAGGGCCCACTTTATTATTTGCATCTGGTCCCTGGTCTGGCCCATGAAGTGCTCAAAGCCCATTAGGGTTAGAGTTTCTCAAAACCCTAACACTATATATAGGCCTTCTCTCTATCAGATCAAGTTAGAGTTTCAGTAGATTCAGTAAAAGAGGGAGAGAACGGCGGCGGCTGATCTGTGGGAGGAACTGATCGATTTCTCCAGATCTCAGATACAACTTGGTAGATAATCCTCACCAGATTTCCAAGGAGCAAGGGAACAGATTAGAAGATCAGATATGTTGGAACAACTGTTCATCGCCGGCGTTCAGATTCAGATCCAAGTTTGCTTCATCATTTTATTCTTCGATCTAGATCTGTAGATCAAACGGTGAAATCAAGTATTCCCTAAATCCATCCTCTGCAATTAATTTTGTAGGAGCATGCATAAGATCGCATGGTTTATTTAATTGAAATTTATTCCTGGTATCCTAAGAACGATCCTTGGCAAGAATTTAATTAATGGCAACTCGCGTTTTCCATCGTAGACTCAAACCCTACAATTCGTATCAGAGCCAGGTTGATGTTCTTAGGCTCTATCTTGGATAGATTGAAATTAAATGAATATGTATATTCATGGATGGATTTAAATTGTCGTGGATGTTTTTGTTCTCGTGGCCTTCTCGTTTTTGGATCTGTTTTTCACCACGATAAAATCCGTGGTTAGATTTAATAGGGAAAAATCATGTAATACATTTAGATCTATTTTTGCATTTTCAAAATCTATAAAATTGAGATCCGGAAGAAGAATGAGAATTGAAGAACAAAGAAGACGACATGAACTAGGGTTCAGCCCTTCACCACCAGATCTCGGCGACAGCTGCACCGGCGGCGGAGGCGACCATGGCGGAAGCGTGGCGATGGGTGGAGGCGGCAGGGGTTCTTCCCTGTGGCTGGGCCGTGCCCTACATCTCGCAGCTGCTGCTCGTGATTCCGGCGAGCTCCCAGTTTCTGGCGAACCTCCAGCAGGTGCGCAGAGATTCGGCCTGCAGGTGGCGCCGGCGGGGATTCTGCCCTGCTGTTGGGCCGCGCCCGCTGTCTCTCCCATCGTGTTTTGATGCAGAGCCGGCGATGGCGTGCTGGGCAGGCCGCGCAACCCCTGCGCACGACGGTGGTGGTCCACGATGTAGCAGGCTGCGCGCGGCGGTGGATTTTCAGCGCGGCTCTTTCGCACCTGATGCTGCTTCGGTGCGGCCACAACGAGCACGAGCTCGCATTTCAGACGCGGCTGGGGCGACTCCACGGCGCGGCGGGTTGGCTGGTGATGAGGGCTGAGCAGGGGCGACGGCTGGCTCTCAGGTCCGGTCGCAGGCAGTGGCCGGAAAGGCGGCGCGGCGGGCTGCCTTGGTGGCTGGGGGCTAGGGTTTGCAAACCCTGGGGTTTTGCTCACCCGGGTTGTAGCTCGGGCTTGTTGGCCTCGAGGCGGTCCGCAGTCTGAAAATTTAGGTTTGGCTGTTGTTTGGGCCAGAAACTCTAATTTGAAGCCCAAATGTTGTTTTCCCAATTCAAATCAGATTTCAAGTCCAACGGAGGCCCAGTTTGAAGATCTGTATTGGAATTAAATCTAGTAATAGTTAGATTTTAATTATTTTTCAGTTGTAATCGCATTTGAGGGGCCACGAGAAATTTTATTTGTTTATTTAATCATTTCTCGTACTGATGTGATTTATTATGTGCGCACTAGTAAATAATAGGAAAGCATGTATACTTGCTTTAATTATTTACTGTTTAAGGATGTTGTAAATTTTTAATTATCAAGCACGCTTTATGTGATTTATTTTATGTTTTAAATTGTGTCTATAAATTGCAGGATTCATATTAATTTATGATGGAATTTTAGATACGACAAAATTTATGGCAACATAAAATAATGTGTGCGCATGAAACCTTTATAATTAAAATACTAAACTGGATTTTGGTTCTTCTCTAACTAAAATCAATAGACCTCCACTAATACGGCCTCTCATTAGAAGTAATGCATTTAGAAGCGTAAACGTCTACTTCAGTAGCTTGCGTTATAAATAATTTACTAGTTCTAATGTGATGATGTTTCTAAATAAAACATTTAGTTTAAGATGAGAAGTGGGAGCCTCTGAGCAAACGTCTACTTCAGTAGCTTGCATTAAGACAACTTTCACTGGTCTCTAAGATTAATCTAAATGAGATAACAAAGGATGTAAAGGGCATGCGACATGGGTCGAGTACGTATGCTAAATCGCCTTTTAACATCCGGAGTTAGGATTGTGGTTATTTTGGCTTAGATGTTACCTGAGCACAACTCATGCATGAAATCCCTGCTCAAGATAGGTGAACATGGTCTTAGTGTCTCCAATATTAATTTCTTTTGTCGGCGGATACCTGACATGAAGAGAAATTAAAGGACCTATTTTGGTCTGGTCAAGCTTTTGCCGTAAACGTCTACTTCAGTAGCTTGCGGTAAATTAGCTTGGGCAATTGGAGGAAGCAAATTGCATTGTTTTATCTAAAGGTTCTATGCATATTTGTTTCAATTGTTCGAAGTATGTGCTTACTTTAATTCGCTTATTTTTTTTCAGATATGTCTATGAACAATGTCATTAATATCCTCGCTCAAAATCCTCTCAATGGTCTGAATTTCCTTGAATGGAAACGTAATTTAGATTATATCCTTGTTGCGGAAGAACACAAGGTCCGCCAGTCGCATCTGCTGATGCTACTGCCGAGCGGCAGCAGTCTTACAATAAGTGGATAAAGTCTAATAATGTAGTGAAATGCTACATGATGACCACTATGAGTAAGGTACTGCAGCTGCAGCATCAGCATTATGATAAGGCTTGTGAGATTATGGATAATATAACAGCGACTTATGGGGAGACGGACAGAACAGTCAGATTCAATCTCATGAAGGAGATTGTGAGTAAGAAAATGTCTGAAGGCAGTTCATTGAGAGAGCACGTGGTTGCCATGACTCACCTCATGGATGAACTAACGCTGCATGGTGGTGGTATTGATGCGGAAGCCCAAGTCGATATCATACTAAACTCTCTTCCCAAGTCATTTGAAAACTTCAGGTTGAATGTTGTGATGAACAAGAAGGAGTATGTACTCTTAATGAGTTATTCATTGACTTGATGGCAGCACAGTCCCTGATGGAACCCGAGAAAGCAGTTTTGGTTTCTTCCGGTAGCCGGTCTGTTACTCCTAAACGAACAAAACCTAAAAGAACGGCTAGGAATAAGAACAAGGAAACTGTTGGTGGGAACAATGGAGTTTATGCTCCAAAGAAAAAGGTTGGGAAAGTTAAAGGAAATGGCAAGTGTTACCGTTGTGGCAAGATAGGACACTGGAAAGCAAATTGTCCAGGTGTTAACACCAATGGACGAGGTACGTCATTATTTACATGTTTAGTATCAGTTTTCTACTCCTTGGGAGTAGCGGTTACTGTGAATACTAATCATGTTTTGGCTGCGCTATGCAGAAAATCAAGCTGATGATAATGCTTGAGGATGACGGGACTACCAACTCCAAGGAAGATGCTAGAGATTGTTCTCAAACTATTGGATTTATTTGCTTTGAATTTTTATGTTAAAAACCCTGTCTTAATTCAAGTCTCCGAAGAGATGTTGTTTTGGTTTTGAGAAACAATATTTTCATCTATTGTTATGGATTTTCAGTTATTCGATAGAGTTTGTCTATTATGAATGAATAACAGTTTAACGAACAACATCGTACTTATCTCTTAAAATGCAACGAAGCTGTTAAGACAAAAGATGCAGTTTATTGACGTCAAGTCATGGATTCAGAAATGAATCATACCAGCTATAAGTAACTGATTGATATACAAGAAAAGTGCTCGAATGGCAACCTAGTATATTCGAGACTCTAGGTTAGTGAGTAATGTATGTTTCACAACAAGACTTTCTCACTGGTTGCAATTATTAAACCCATTCGAATTCTTTTAACCATAACAACACATATGAATCTAAATATCTGGAAGATAGATGATGTCATCCGTATTTTATAAACGGGTACCTAGATAAAAGGTGACGACATCTGTAAGCAATAACCAGATAAGTTATGTGTAATGAAAAGCATCATGTCTGGAAGCCAAGGAAGTGCAAGTATGAACTTAAAGGAGCTTCAAAGTCATGAAACAGACATTTCGATGTTGTTTATCAAGAATGAGAGTTTCATGTACCAGTTATGTGTCAGTGGAAGCACGATTTTCCTTGCACATTATGCAGATAGTATTTTCACATTCGAAAATGGTGTGGAGATATTGTCAGGCATAAAGGATGGTTATCCGAACAGTTTCAGAAGTAGGACTTATGAGATCTTGGAACATCTTTTGAATTAAAGTCTTGTGTTGTCACAAGAAAAGCATGTTCATGTATCTCAAGTCGCTTAAATTGATTTTGTAGTGAGTCGTTCATAGCAAGAAGATTGTTATCTTTCTATATTGTAAGTGAACAAAGTTAGATATCTGTACTGCTATAAGCATGTTATACAGATATCAGTTCAACTCTGGATAGGCACATTGGTTAATGAATGAGCCTTGTGAGTTGAATGGCATCAGATATCCAGGAGGATCATAAGGAAAGGAAATCGACCTCTAACTATGTGTTGGGCTTTGGAGGAGGAGTTATAGGAGTCTAACAGAGAAGTGTGTTATGGATTCCGGTATGAAGGCTGAGTTTTTGACAGCTTCATAAGCTTTGCAAGAAGCAGTATATCTCCGGTGTTATCCTCTAGAGGTGTGTGTTCTGAGTTTGCCTAATAAAATCACATGGAATTGTGATCATGTTGATGCAATGACAAACTCAAGGGAACCCAAGACTCACAAGGTGGTGAAACACATAGGATATGTGGTATCACATCATACGAGAAATCGTGACCAGAGGTGACGTGAATGCAGTGGGAGTGATTGACAGTATAGACGCACTTAATACTTTGATAAAGCAATGGTATTATGCTTTAAGTATAAGTGGGAGATTGTTGGGATTATATACTGAAAGCATATATGATTAAGTGTTTTGTACACTAGTCTTCATATATGTGTTGCTACAACAATTCTCGCTGTTAGATAAAACGAACATACAACGAACCATAATATCCTATTATCTCGCCTATAGGGATGACCATATGGTGTGTAGGAGATCACAGAGGATCATATGAGTAGTTTGACCTAGCGAGATATAAACAATATCACAGCTGAGATAGTCCCTGGATAGGCTGTCAGTCTAAGCTGCGGCACATCAGTTCATAAGCGGGCTTATCCTAACTACTTGATGTGTCAGTACATGGTTATGTAATTGATGGGATCAACAGTGGGATGTGCCATTCACATTGACATACGAATGAGCCAGATCCCTAACATACTTCCTATGATCTTAAACCAAACTGAAGAATAAGGGGCACACACAGATTGACCACACTTCGATTTACCAAGGTGGCGATTATTACATGTACTCTTATACCCGTATTTTGGGTGTTGGAAATTTGTGTGTGGCCTGCTTAGGCTGGACGTTTAGGTAAGCATATCCGTTTCAGGATGGTGACATTCCCTGAGGAGCTCACAAGGTTCATTATGCTAAACCCTACAGGTTGAATAATTTAATTCAGGCATAAGTGAAAAGGAGTGAGTGGTATTACTCAGGAAATAAGAGATTAATTAATTATGGCTGCTTGTCATAAGTCAAATTAATTAATGAATGTCTAAAACCTTAAATATGTGGATCATGTTAGTTTGGTGCAACCAGTTCCTAATAACATGTTAATAAAGTGGCGAGTCAGCATTGTTCCCGTGGTGAAGGTTAAAACAATGTTTTATTAATTAATTATGTTCTGGGTTGAACAAGGAAGAATTAATTAATAAAGAGGGCCCACTTTATTATTTGCATCTGGTCCCTAGTCTGGCCCATGAAGTGCTCAAAGCCCATTAGGGTTAGGGTTTCTCAAAACCCTAACACTATATATAGGCCTTCTCACTATCAGATCAAGTTAGACTTTCAGTAGATTCAGTAAAAGAGGGAGAGAACAGCGGCGGCTGATCTATGGGAGGAACTGATCGATTTCTATAGATCTCATATCCAACTTGGTAGATAATCCTCACCGGATATCCAAGGAGCAAGGGAACAGATCAATAGATCAGATCTGTAGGAACAACTGTTCATCGCCGGAGTTTAGATTCAGATCCAAGTTTCCTTCATTGTTTTATTCTCCGATCTAGATCTTTAGATCAAACGGTGAAATCAGGTATTCCCTAAATCCATCCTCTGCAATTAATTTTATAGAAGCATGCATAGGATCGCATGGTTTATTTAATTGAAATTTATTCCTCGTATCCTAAGAACGATCCTTGGCAAGAATTTAATTAATGGCAACTCGCGTTGTCCATCGTAGACTCAAACCCTACAATGAAGACGTGGGATATAGAAAATTGTCTTAGTCAAAGGCGCAAATTTTTGAATTTCACAAAGTCTTCTGCTACACGTCGCATTAAATGCGGACAACTCAACAGCGTATTACAGGAAGCCACGTCGACCTTCCCATGCGCTCCTGAATGGCGTGCTAGAGACGTGAGCAGCCGCCTACGTTAGTGTCTATCTTAGTTGTCCAACGCAAAAAGGGGTTTTAATCTCAGCCTATGATTTTGTTTGACGATTGATCACCAAAATCTCTTAAACCATTTTTATCATCGTCTTCGACATACTCACTTGAACTCTCTACTCTCTGCAAGTCAATCTTCAGAAATCTCAAGGTCTCTACTCTAAGTCTAAATCATCCACATTACATCTCCCAAACATGCCGAAAGAGAAGACTCAAATAGAAGGCACCAACACCTCCGATAACCCTGAGTCATTCATAGTCACAGAGAAGACCTCACAAGATGATTTATTCCAAATCATTGACACGTACGGCCTCACCAACAAGCAGCTTTGGGCATTGCAAGTCGTGAAAGAGAAAATCTTGAATTGGAGGAATTTCGCCTCAATCTCGTCAGATGAGGCGATTGCTACAGAACTCTCCACGAAGCTCATAAAGGAGAACCTGACACAGTTCTTGACTGGTTCTCCCCGGAGATTTAATCAACATCACGTAGCTGAGTTCTACGAACATGCAATAATTGATAAAGATAACTGGCTGTTCAAGACGAAAGTTGCAACGAAGGATATAAGGGTTGATCCTGATCTTGTCACCCAATATCTTCATCTACCCAAGACAAGGGTCCACATCACCAGTTATCTCCGTGATAACAAAGAGGCAATGAAGAATTATTGGGTGAAGGGGATGAAGCCAGAGATTAAAGAAAAGTTTAGAGTTGCCACCAAGGTATCTGAACTGAACCCATTCTTTAAGACACTCAGTGAGATCGCACTGAGGATGATCTGTTGTGGCGTTGGATCTTTGTCTGAGTTAAGCAATCCCAAATACGCCTTGATGATGGTTCTTGATGACTGCCCTGGAGGATACTGGGCAGATTATATTTTTGGTCGCTTGCTAGAAAATGCAAAGAGAAACAAGGGCATCCAAAAATATGGTAAGTGTTCTTCGAGTGTCAGTTTCGGTTTGAAGGTTAGCTACATTCTTGAGAGTATTCTAGGTCTTCGTGATGAGGGGGAAGACCTTATACCGTCTGATTTCATTCAACCAAAGAATCCATTCTACCGTTCGATTCAAAGAGATGAAAGGAGACGAAGGTGGAAACGATGGTGATGATGAAGGGCATGACCGTTTTGACGACAAGGAAGTAGATGCTGAGACGACTGAGAGTCTCACTACCATTCCACCAGTTCAAACTGTCGAGGGTTCTGAGAAACCTAAGAAAACTGGCACCTCAACTCAACAACATGAGAAAAGTAGAAAAAGGAATAAATGGAAACAAATAAAGACAAACCTGGGAGAAGGTTCACAGCGAGCTGTGAAAGGTAAACAAACTATCATTGAATTTCCTCAAAGTAAGAAGAGGAAGAAAGAGGATCATGGAAGATCAATGAGGACAATTGCCAAGAAATTGCAATTCGATGCTACACTTGAAGGAGCTGGTCAATCCTCCCAACCATAGGAGACAGTTCTGAACCCAGAGCTCTTGTCTGCTAATGCTATCGAACGCCTTCAGCTTGAGGCTCTTGGAAACTACAAATGAGCAAGTACATCTTGAAGAGATGATATGCAGCTCATCATCTGATTCTGAGAAAACTACATCTCAATGACGAGAACATCCAGAGGATGGCTGGACCGCTTCAGAAGATTTCGATGAGCCAGAAGCATCATCTAAGGAAGCAGAACAAGATGACATTCCCTTCTTGAATTTAGGGGGAACTGATCAAAGTGACTTCCCTAAGGAGATTGTGACAAACAAATTAGAATCGAGTCTTGAGAGCATTTATAGAAAAATCGCTGAATATCTCGCTGCTCTTGAGCAACTGAATGTACAGCGACAAAAACTGAATGAAAAAGAGCAAATGTTTAGGACACGTCTCTCCCAGCTTGAAAAAGAGGAAGAAGTGAAGCTAGAAAAACAAAGGCAAGAAGAAGACAAAGCTGCTCTGGCCCAAGCAATTCAACTCTCCTTCAACTTAACACTTGAGGAAACTACTGAGAAAACTGTCGAGCTCGTTCGTAACTAACAATTGCAATTGCTTCTCCAACAACAGTTTCAGTTTTATTCCGAGTCAAATCTGCTGAAGCATATTCTACCAAGAAAGCTCAGAAAATTTGCGAAGAAGAGGAAGAGATCCAAAGGCTTGAACACGAAGCTGAGCAAAGAAGACTTGAGGTAGAACAAAAGAGGAAAGAAGAGGAAGCAGCAGCAGCCACTGAGACGGCACAGCAGGAGGCCGAAGAAGCCAAAAGAAAGAGACAAGAAGAAGAAGAGGCAGCTTCTGAGCTGAAAATAAAGCAAGAAGAAGAAGCAGCAGCTGAAGTGAGAAGGAAAGAAGAAGAAGGAGCAACTGTTGAAGTAAAAAGAAGAGACGAAGAGACCGCTGCCAAGAAGGCAAGAACTGATGCTGAAGCAGCAACACCCAAGCAAAAAGAGGAAGAGGAAGCAATACTTACTGCCTTACATGAAATGGAGCTGTATATTGCTACATCTTAGAGCCAAACCAGCAGAGACTCTAGAGCACTCGTCTCCTCTGAATGACCAATGTCTCCCAATCCCATCTCTGTGGCCGCACCTCATCTAACCCTTGATGATATAAGATAGGAAATTTATCAGCAGATCCAGTCACCCATGGTCTCAATTTTTTATTTTGTCAAAAAGGGGGAAGAAAGGAGAGATGAACAAGTGAAGTTGTTGTTGCAGTTGATGGAGAGGCGAAATGAGCAAATAAAAGTCCAGATGGAATGCATGAAGCAAGCCAGAGAGTAGGAGATGAAATTAATGATGGACATGCCTAAGAGCTTTGCCATGCAAGCTGGAACCTCAATCTCTGTTGCTACTTCCAAGCTAAAAGACGCAGACTCTTCAAACTAAGACAAGGACAAGGACAAATCTCAGGCGTAACTGAGTAACTTCTAAACTGTCTAGTTCATTCTTTTACCGCAGTTTTTAACTTTTCACGTATTTGTAACGAACACACATATTGAAAGTTCTAAAACAGTTGGTTTGAAGATAACTTATCATTGTATCTTACCTTGATACGTAGTTGAATTCACATATTCCAGTGTAATCAACATTTCTATAGCTCTAAACTGATCAATATTAATCGAGAAATATCTCTCCCATTCAGGGGGATGATGAGTTAGAGTAGGTCGAGTATAGAAGAAGCACAGTTCTGAGTAGTGTTAGATTTTCAAACTTTGTAAACTCTGAGCAACTGCATCTACTTTCCGACTTCGAAGGTATGGTTTTGACAACATCAAAAAGGGGGAAATTGTTAGGAATTGATGTAGAAATTCCACCTCTAATTTGATGTTTTGATGTGTTAAAACTGTGTACCAAAGTCTAGGCCTTATAGTTATTACCTCATGTAATTCTTGTATAGGTTGATCGAGTTGTAATAGTCTAGGAGAAGAAAACTGTCAAAAACTATTCCATAATTTTTGAAGTTGAAGCCGTCCAAACGAGAAAACTGTCAAGAATAATGAACGAGAAAACTGTGCAGAGTGATGGATGGAGAAAAACCGTGCAGACAGTTTGTAAACTGTCAAGGAACACATAGCAAGAAAACTGTGGACACAGTCTTCATAAAGAAACTTTCGAGAGGAGGTCACAGTTTCAGACCAGGACAGTTTCACATCAAAGAAACACGTGAAAAACAAGATGTCGAATAGTCAAGACTCAATGATAAAGAACAAAGATACTCTCAATTATGACTGGAGTACAACGTTGTTCGAGTCTGACACAATAAGTACAAACTGCCCCTGCAAAAAGCAGCGCAGTGATTCAGAAAAGGCAGATGAGCATGTCTACTTTATAGAGAAGGATGGACACTGATTGGGCATCCTTCGAAATGTCTCTACTGGCTATTTTTAAATCTCTAACTATAAATAACAGAAGGATCAGAGAGACACGCTACGACCTATGATTTACAACTGAAGAACGCTAAAAAACCTTGTCGTCACTCTGCCGAATTTAAAGCTCAAAGCATTAAAATCTCTCTAGCAAGAAGCCATTAACTCCGTGGTTCATTTATTGAACACAATGCTTTATTGCTTAAAAAATCTTTAGAGATTCACCGTTTGACCTTGTATACACGAGGATTAAGTCTTTTGACTTGGTCTATTTTTCTTGGTGTTCTTACTTTTCAAGTGAGAACACAACAGCCTGATTCTCTAAGGAGAAGAAGGTTATTACGGGCTTTTGTCAACCAGCATACGTTCTGGGAAGAACTCAACCATCCACCCACCGGAGAAGGAGAAGGGAGTTTTATCTTCAATCTATTTCCGACGACTGCCAGTTCTGAGAAGACTCAAGGTGCCACCTGGGTTCAAGTAACTGAAGAAGGAGTGAAGAACAATTGCCTTGGCGAGTGATCCATTCTGCTGTGGACGGTGGTTTCTACAGCATTTGGTAATAGATCGTGAGAATTGTATCTTCATTACTTAGTGAAGTACCGGGTTAATTTCTGAAGAGTGGACATAGGACTTAAGGCTCCGAACCACTATAAATATCCTGCATCCTTTACAGTTTTATTTACTTTACGCACCATACAATTTTCAATTGTGTTTTGAAACCTTCAACACTTTTCTAAAAGCGTTGAAGTGTATAACTGTTGACTGCATATAACTGTAAACTGGATACCTAAAACTGTTGGCTAACACAAATTGTCGTTTTAAAACTGTTGATTAAAACTGAGTCGTCAGTTTCAAACTGAACTGCCCGCATTAAGAGTGCAAATAACTGTTCTTAAACTTCCACTGCACATTTTATGTATTCTGATCTAGGACCAACACCTTGTATGGACTTAAACAAATTTCTCATGGAACAGACATTTCGATGATGTGATTAAATCCTATGGATTTTCACAGTGTGAAACCAAAAGTTGTGTGTGTCGATAATGCGTCAGTGGAAGCGTGGTATTCCTTGAATTTTGTGCAGATGACATTATTCTATTTGGCAACAATGTGAAAATGTTGTCAGACATAAAGAGATGGTTATTCGAACAGCTTCAAATAAAGGACGTAGGAGACACAGGATACATCCTTGGGATTAAAGTTTTGCTTGATCGCAAGAAGAGGATGTTAAGCTTGTCAGAAACCGCCTATATTAATACTATGATTACTCGTTTTAGCATTCAAAATGCCAAGAAAGGGTTTCTACCTTTCAAACTTGGTGTTCCTCTGTCTAAGGCACAATTCCCTGCAACAGAAGAGGAGAAGGATGAGTGTGCTAAAGTACCAATGTTTCGGCAATGGGAGGTCTCATGTACGTGATGCTATGTACGAGGCCAGATATATGTTATGATTGGTATATTGGGAAACCTTATGTTTGATATACTAGTAATCATTATTAACCTAGAATAAATAAATCCTGTCTGAATTAACAATCATAGGATGCAAACAAACACATCTAGTTACCTCATTGATAGGGAGATCATACGGTGTGTAATAGATCACAAAAGATCGTATAGATCATTCGACCTAGAGAGATATAAATAGTTATCATAGTTGAGATAGTTTATAGCTTGGGTGTCGATTTAGGCTGCAACACAAAAGCCCACAAGTGGTTTATCTTGACTGCTTTGTGTGGCCGGTACATCTTAATGTATTGATAGGATAAATAGTGAGATAAACCATTGTACTTAACATATATATGAGTAAAGATCTCGATAACTTCGTTGGATCTAAAGTCAATTGAAAGCTGAGGGGCACACATGGGTTGACTGTCACTTTGACTTGCTCTGACGTAGAGTTTTACATGTAGTCATATATCTGCATCTTGGGTGATGGCAGTTTGTGTGGGGTTTCCTCAAGATGGATTTATATTACCATATCCGCTTTAGGATGGTGAGATTCCCTGGGAGATCACGAGGTTTGTTATGCTAAGTCGTGCAGGCTAAATCATTGATTCAAGCATAAGCGATAAGGGTTGAGTGGTACTACTCAGGAATAATAAGAGATTAATTAATTGGAGCTAATTGTCATATGCTGTATTAATTAATGGATGTCTGAAACCTTAAATATGGGGATTAACCAAGT
>JAPKLW010000312.1:594730-630531 GCA_026898455.1 Plectranthus barbatus
AGATGAGTCACTAATTAGTAATCTAGGTTATATTTGCCAAACAAGGAAATATAACATCATTGCAGTATTCCACCTGTTAAATTAATTGATTCCTACATGTTATCCATAATAAGAGTTCTTCCCTAGAATCTGTGCTTCTTTAATTTGCTTTCCAAAACTCCTTTAATTTTCAAGTATTGTTATCTTTATTTTCCAAACAAAACCCTGATTTTGAATTCCTCAAACAATGAATTTTAGAATCATAGCTAGTACATAGGATAATTTCCCCATACAATTACCCTAGATCGATAACCTTAGGGTTTACAAATTTATTTGCCGCTGTTATTATAATTAATCTGTTAGAAATAGCAGTGATCAATTTGCTAACTGAAATAGGTATGCTTGGATGCAAACCCATGGTTACTCCAATAGAAGTTGGAAAGTAGACCGGGGACACAGGTGGTGATGCAGTTGACAAAGATACATGCCAAAGATTGGTGGGCAAACTTATCTATCTATCTCATACCAGACCTGATATTGTCTTTACAGTAAGTGTTTCAACTAGCACATGCAGTCTCCAAAAGAAACTAATTTGGAAGCAGTATATATAATACTCAAGTACCTTAAAGGATCCCCGGGAAGAGGTTCGTTGTTTACAAAGAACGAAAGCAGAGAAGTAGAAATGTTCACAGATGCAGACTGGGCAAGTTCAATTGAGGATAGAAGATCTACCACTTAATTTATTTCCTATGTGTGGGGCAATCTAATCACTTAGAGGAGTAAAAAATAGAATGTAGTCACTAGAAGCAGTGCCGAAGAAAAATTTAGAGCAGTAGCACAAGAAATATGTGAAGGGTTCTGGTTGAAGAAATTGTTGGAAGAACTCAGAGTTGAAGTTAGTTACCCAATGAAGCTCTTTTGTGACAATAAGGCTGTTATAAGCATTGCACACAATCCAGTCCAACATGATTGGACGACAAATTTGGAGGTTGATCGACATTTTTTTAAGAAAAAGATCGAATCATTTGTGTGACATACATCCCTACCATGGAGCAAATAACATACATCTTTACTAAAGGGTTGCCTCGACAAACTTTTGAGAAGTTGGACTACAAGTTGGACATGATTAACATCTATGGTCCAACTTGAGGGGGAGAGTTAAAATACCTTAATTTTTAATTATTTCCTAGATTGTAACTGTAAATTGATAGGTGGATTAGCAGATTTTAGGGGATTTAGAAGATTAGTTTTTTCCTTCCTTTTTTAGACTTCTTTTTAGTGTATAAATCTGCACTTTGTATTTGATAAAACATCAATGAAATACAAAAAACAATATGTCTTCAGACTCCATATCCAAGGAACACACCTTCATCTACCGTAGGCAAAAAGTTATTTAACTTACGACTCATTAATGTGAATGTAACATGGAGACCACGAAGATGAGATAAATTAGGCTTACGACCATAGTAGGCCTTGTAGAGAGTCTTATTCAGTCGAGCATTAAGACTACATATGTTCTGAGTATTGCACGTTGTGATGAATGCTTCCGCCTAGTATATTTAATTCCAGTTGGCCTTGGAAATCATCTTCTCAAGACTTCTTTGAGTGCTCAGTTCCTTGATTCTACTAGCCCGTTTTGTTGTGGAGTTCATGGAGCTGATTTTCACATCTAATCCAAGTCTCTGCACAGAAGTCCATCAGTGGCTTGTTACAGAACTCGGGTCCCATTGTTTGATTTAATCTTCTTGACTGAAACTCCCTTCTCCTTTTGAATCCACACCATTGGCTCCGGCAATATCAGCTTCATTTCATCCTTCATCTTCAACAGCTCCACCTATGTGTTCATGTGAAGTTATGCGTTTGGTGCTCGCCACAACTGGCTTGCTCTTAAGGGATGCTTTTGAATGTTTCCCACTTGGCAGGCTCTGCAGATTCCTTCCTTCTTGAATCCGCCCTTGGGTAGTGCTTCTACCAGCTCATGCCTTGCCAAATGGTTGATGGTCTTGAAATTTAGATGACAAAGCCTATTTTGCCAAGACCAGTTGATATCCACTGGATTGGCTACCACGAAGAATGAGTTTTCTTGTACACTCTCACAATCAATCACGTATAGTCCACATTTCCTAATGCCTCTTTGCTTCACATCCTTGGAAGTAATACCCTTGATTTGGCATTCTGATTTTGCAAAGGAAACCTGGAAACCATTTTCAGTAAGCTGACTGATCTTACTGGACTTGGCCTTTACATAAATGATTTTTGTTTGCCAATGACAACAAATGATACAAATTCATGATTGCTCAAGTTTTTATCAAATTCAAGACCCGATTTATTTCAAGGATTCCTCTAGGTCAGCAAAACAATTTCAAGGTCTCTTGAGCTTATAGAAAATAAACAGTTACAGGGCTCAGGCTCAAGGTTTTTGGATCTTAAATATTCACACTCTTTTTTTGAAACTCTAAATTTTTTAAGAGTGAGGATTGTTCCTCTTTAATTTTTTCCAGTTCCTCGCTGATAGACCTCGATTTCTCTATCTCATTGGTTAAAATAAAACTTGTGATTTTAGTGAGATATCTTCACCAGCTAAGATATTTTTCAACTTGTAAAATTATAAGAATTATTTTGAAATAGAATCAAGGGAAATGTCTTATGAGTCGGAGCAATACGACTAAGGTTCCTCAATGATTCATACGAAAATATAAAAAATTGTAAGAAGCAAGTTACCTCATCATCATCAGCTATGAGAGCTTGCTGACTTGTACTCTTCAGAAGCTTTTGAATCATCTCCAATGGCTGTCATGAAAGCCAGAAAACTTCCTCCTCTGACTCTTTCTCAGACGACAAAGATTCGTCGTCATAGTCGAGAATATTAGGAACCTCTGTCTTGGAAAGCATGGCCTTGGCAACGGCCTTTGATGCTTTGATCTTGAACATCCGCTTCAACCAGTCTCTCTCTTCTTAGTCCACACGTGGACACTCAAACTTTAAGTTATCTTGAGAGTTACATTAGAAACACGTGCGTTATGGGCACTTCACAAACCTCTTTTTTTACTGACCGAGGAATGTCATATTTACTTTTGCCTTCTCAATCATTTTGGAGAGTTACTTCATCTCGTCTTTTTGCTCTGTGATAGAGCTCTCTCCATCCTTCGTGGTGGGTGTCCTTTACGAGTGAAATGGCTTCTTCGATATCCGTTGGCTCTGAAAAGTTTCCCTCTTGATGAAGAAGACTGCATCTTCTTCGTGTTTTCCCGGTGAAGTTGTTGCTGCCCTTACGACTTCGTTCTTGTTCACCATCTTTATGCCCCACTCATGCGCTTTAAGGTGGTGGTTTTAACAAACTAGTCATCCTTTGGCATATTGGACAAAATCTTAGCATTAAGATAAACTGTAGATTACGCCATGTCCATGGCTTTCAACTCGCTGACTATAGAGTTGAACTGAGCATCCATGTCCTTGATACTTTCTCCGAGCAACATCATGAAGGACTTATAATTGTCCACGCATACTTGAGCTTGTTCCACTTCATTTGATCGGTTTCTTGGCACAAAATGCCGTGGTCATCCCATACATCCTTTGCACTATCAAACTCGATCACATCTTCTATCATAAACTCTGGGAGAGCTGAGAGGATTAGCTCACGAGCGAATGAATGCAACTTGACTCTTTTCTTGTCCTTTAGAGTCCTTCGTTAATGGCTTCTCAATCATATCTGAACCTTAGGCTCCATCGAGACAAACATTGACATTCATAAATCGGTCCTATCTCCAGCGCATCGACCACATAGGAATGGATGTTCTTGAGTTGGAGTGTAGGTCTCTTCTTCCATGCTGCAAACTTCTCTGCATTGTAAGGTGGAAACATTGAGATATTCATCATTGTAATCAGCGAGCTCACAGAATAGTGCAAGGGAAGGATCTAGTCCTAAGTGACTCAGAACAGCTATTCTGTAAAGACTAATTGCTTTGATACCACTTTTTTGTCCCAAATCAAAGTATATATGCAAGCACCATAAGATTTAATAATTTGCGCTTATCCTAGCTCGTTGTTCTAGAACCAGCTGGAGTTTTGAAAACTGATTGTTGGACTTTAAATTAAGATCAAAAATTTAAAAGAAAGCAATAATTGACAGAGGATTTATAGAGGGTCAGACTAAACTGTCAGACTCGCAGTCTAGAAGTTATTGCATGTTGGCTTACAAAGTGTAGCACGATCTATTTCTAGCTGGTAGATGCAGCTTCTGCCATTCGCCTAGCACACTCGCCTAGTCCTTGCTTGCCATCATTTCTTCATATTTGGAGTGTGGGCACACCACTCAGCCTCCATCTGATTGTGGGACCTTGAGTTTTTCCCAAGAACGAGATGGTTTTTTGTTAACACCCATAATAGTTACCACTGGAGTAGTGGCAACTCTAATATGTTTTCTTACTTGGAAAGTAAGAAAAATAACAAATCCCTCTTGCTAGATGCAAAGAGCCTCGTGTCTTAGGATGACACATAGTGAGTAAGCCGATTGATAGCCTGAAAGCATGGAGTGTTAAGTATGACTTTCAGTAGTGTTTCCGTGATTTTATCATTCGTAACTTTTTCTCCGCTGGAAAGAATCTTCTATTTATAGGCACTATTAGAGTAATTTTAATCTGGAGCCATTGTGAGAGAAAAGGAACCAGTCCAATCGGAAGTCTCACTTTTCATATATAGTTGCATCATTTGCTATCAGAGCAGGTGAGATTTGCAGGCTTTAGTCAGAACAAATTCGAGCCATTCTGAGGAATGTTTGCTAGTCGATTTCTTGGACGAACAAGCTTTAAGGATCATAGACTTTTAGAAACTTTGCTGGTAAGCTCCATGTGATGGATTTATATACTGAAAGCATTATGATTGGTATATTATGTACAAGGTCGATTGGTTAATATACTGGGAATCAAAAATGTTGTATGTTCATCTCCTGTCTGAATTAACAAACATGTGTCGCAAATGCAATTATCCTCTTATCTCGTTGATAGGGAGATCATACAGTGTGTAGAAGATCACGGAAGATCGTATGGATCATTTGACCTAGCGAGATATAAATAGTTATCATAGCTGAGACAGTTCCAGGATAAACTATCGGTGTAGGCTGCAGCATACGCTTTAATAAGCATCTTATCTTGGATGGCTTAGTATGCTGGTGTGGGGCACACATTGATAAGGAACTAAGTTGAGATTGATCTTTTATCTAACATTGAAAGAATCTAGATCTCTATGGCTTGATGAGATCCTAAGCCTATATGAAGGTACATAAGTATATGTAGATTGTGTATTACTTTGAGTTGCAATGAAAGGCTCTAGTTGAGCTTGTATATCTGTATCTTGGGTAATAGCAGTTTGTGTATGACTGTATGGTACTGGAACTAGGTAACCACATCCAGTATAGGATGGTGACATTCCCTGAACAGCTCAAAAGGTTCGTTATGCTAAAGTCCTGCAGGCTGATTAAGTTCAAGCATAAGTGAAAAGGTTTGAGTGGACTGATTAAGGAATATAAGATGTTAATAAATTAAATAGCTTGTCAGAGCTTAATTTAATTAACGAATGTCTGTAACCTTAACTGTGGTGATATACCGTGCCCATGCAACCCGTACGTCAAAACATGGTAGCAAATAGGTAGGACAATATTGATTCTCTGATGGAATGAATCAATATTAATTAATTAATTATATTCTGCGTTGAATATGGGAATTAATTAATTGATAGGCCTTATTTGCTATTTGCATTTTGGTCCCTGGTCTGGCCCATGAAACTCAAACCCAATAGAAGTCCAGTATTTTCCTATAAATATGCCTCAGCTCCTCAGATCTCAACACACCACAAGATCATAAGTTGTACACAGCAAACCAGGTTTTGGGAGCTATGGTGATCGACTAGATCATAGAAACGAGGAGGAAATTTAGCTTCTCAACCGGGCAAGGAATCTTCACCAAATATTCAGATTTAGTTGGGATACAGATCAAAAGATCAGATCTGGAGGATTTTCTCTCTTCTCTCTCTCCTTGTTTTTCGAAAATAATTAACTTATTTTCATAAAATTTATTTCCTCAATCTGTTAGGAATTAAATCGTTGTGCGTGGGAAAGATCAAGAGGAATCTCTGCGCACTCGTTCTTCAGGGTTTCGCAATCCAGGTATTCCGCGTAAACCCCCTTTATGCATATTCAATAGGAGCATGCTAGGATTAATCATAGGCATAACAATTTATTTTTTATTTTCCAATTAACGATCCTTGGCAAACGGACTTCATGATTCAGTTCACGAATCCCTTCAATTGGTATCAGAGCCAGGTTTAATTAACTGGCTCTATCGGAAAAATAATATTGCCTATGATGTGCATGATAATTATTATTGAATGATTGCATGGTTTTTGGATTGTATGTTCATGTTTTTTCATCCTCGTGGTTCTCGGGTTAATCCGCCCTTTTATATGGATTCATTTTTCACCCACGAGATAAATTTGTGGTTAGATTAAGATTTTTAGAATGTAATTAGATATTTCAAACGTAATATTTTATTTCAAAAAATTAAATCTATAAAATAAAGAACGAAGAACACGAAGAACGAAGGGCCGCACAACGCAGGATGGCGCCGGCACAGCACAGGGTCGTGCACGGCGGTCGCGCACGGCACAGGGCCGTGCATGGCGGTCGCGCACGGCAGGCACGGTAGAGCAGGCACGCGGCAGCCATGACGGCGGAGCAGCCACGCGGAAACCCTAGGGTTTCAGCGCGCGACGGGCAGCAGCCCCACGGCCGAGGCTGGCCAGGCTAGGTGCGGCGCTCCAGGGACGGCCGACGACGCGGGGCTGGAGCAGCAGGAGGCCGGGGACGGCGGTGGCGCGACCATGGCGCGAGGCGCGCGCGCTGCGCGGCAGAACCCTAGTTTTTGCGCACACGCGCGCGGCCCTGCGCGCGAAGCCGGCAGCACCCCTCCCACCCTCAGTTGGCGTTGGCGGGATCCTAGTGGTGACGGCAGCGGCTCGCGGCTGGAGGCGCGGGCTGGGGGCGGTCCAACGGGGTGACTCGCGCGTGCGGGTCCTCGCAAACAATAGGGTTTGCATGATGTGCGCGCGTCTCTCACTTCATGCTCCCTGCACATTTTCCGGCAAGTCGTGGTAGCCAATGGTGGAGAAGATGGTGAACGGCGGTTCGGGCGACGGTCAGGGCAAGCCAGGGCGGTTGCATGCAAAACGGGCAACGATCGGAGGAGGCGGTATCGTGGGCTGCAACCATGCACGTACGTGCATGGCTATTGCACGATTCCGAGAGCCCTCACGGCAGCGGCAAGTCGCCGGCGGAGGTGGTTCGCCGGTGGTGGCTCGTTGGGCCAAGTTCTCGCAGGCTATAGGGCTTGCAATGTGTGCCTAGGCCTGCGATTTGGTTAACTGGCCCAGTTGTCCAATTTTCTGATGGATCAAATCTTGGAGGCCCAGATTCAAAAAAAAGAATTCAGATCACAGTCGAAGATCACAGTCCAAGTAGTGGGAGCCCAGTCGAAGATCTGTATAATTAATTTCAACTTGTAATAGTTAGAATTAATTTTATTTTGTATCATGGGGCCACGAGGACATTTTTTATTTGTTTTATTATCTATCTTCGCATGATATATGTGATTAATTTAATTGCGCAGCATATAAACATGTTGTAGATAATAGGAGCACGTTTACTGCTTTTATTTACAGCTTTAAAGCATGCTATGTGATTTATTTTGTGTAATTAATTATAACTATAAATTCGGGGTTCATTCTATGCATGATAGAATTTTAGCAAGGTTATAATTATGGCTACATAAAATAATCTGTGCAATTGAACCTTATGAACTAAAAATTACTAAGCTCATAATTTAGAAAGACCTCCACAAAGTGATCCTTTATTGGAAGTGGGTAATTTATTAGGTAAACGTCTACATGTGTAGCTTACTTAATTTATTATTCATAAGTTCTAATAGATACGATTTCTTAAAACAAACATTTATTTCATGTGAGAAGTGGGAGTTCATGCGTAAACCTCTACATGTGTAGCTTGCGTATTGAATTTTCATAAGTTCTCTAGGGATTGAATTAAATGAGACAGCCTTATTATAGGGATCAGGTGTGTCCTATTAGATCCTTATATGGGAGGGTTGGCTTTGGTGGTAAGCTAGCTTAGATGTTATCCAGAGTATAACTCATTTGTAATGTCCCTGCTCAGTAGGATAATATGGTCTTAAATTAGTCTCCAATTATTAATTCCATTTGTCTAAGGAACCCGGACATGGATTGGAATTAATGGACTGGAATTTAAAGATGCAGTCTGGTTAAGTGTTTTGTTGTAAACGTCCACATGTGTGGCTTGCAAAAGTAATACTTAGGCAAATTGGAGGAAACATTAATATTGCTTTATCATAAGGTTTCAATATTTAATTGTTTCAATAGTTTGCGACTATTTTTTAATTTCAGTTTTAATTTATTGTTTTAAGACATGTCTATTGCTCACGTTGTCAATTTCTTAATAACAAACCCTTTAACTGGTCCGAATTTTCCTGAGTGGAAGTTATGCTTCATGGAAATACTCTGCACTGCAAAACATGCTCATGTACTTTACATGGACCCTCTAACTCCCAAATATTGGAACTGTATTGGTTATGAGCGAGTGTTCTATGAAAGATGGGTAGCTTCTGATGAGTTTGCCCGCAGACTCATCATGAACAGTCTATCTAGAGAATTAAAACTCAAGTAAAAGAAGTTCCGAACTGCTATTGAGATATGGAGGGACCTTGTCAAAGTTTATGGGTAGGTGAGACAAACTGTCAGTTATAATCTTGTGGAGGACCTGGTCTGCAAGAGGATGACTGATGGGAGTTCGTTGCTTCTGCGCTTCGTCAGTATGATGAGGATTATGAGAAAGTACAGAAAGAGAGGTGGACAAGTCAGTAAGCGGGCAGAAATTAACGTTGTCCTGCACTCTCTGTCTGATTCTTATAATGACTTCATCAAGTCCCTCAGTACCAGGCGCGAGTTTACTCTTCCTGAGTTACTCTCAGCCCTGGTGTGAGAGGAATCTGACCTTAGAGCATTGGAATTTGCTCCAACTTTGTCAGCTTTTGACAAGATAGTTGCTGAAGCAAAGGAAATGCTTAAAAGGTTAGATGAAGTTGATCTAGAAGAAGATGTCATCAGGCCATGCAAACGCAAGCGAAGTGAAGTAGATTGTCTAGTGCTCGGCACGGGTAGACAAGGTACGTCATGTGCATTTATAACGGAAACATGTTTAGCATCGGTTTCTACCCATTTTTGGGTAGTGGATACTGGAGCTACTGATCATATTTGTTATACTTTGCAGGGGTTCAGGCCGACAAGGCAGCTAAAGCATGACGAGATTAACATCTCAATGGGCAACGGAGAGCGAGTCTCAGAAGTAGCCATTGAAGATTTTACTTTATGCTTTGAAAACAATGTTTTGATTTTGAGAGATGTTTTATATGTGCCGGTTTTTCGGCGGAGCTTAATTTCAGTTTCCAAGTTATTTTATGATGGATATTCAGTTATTTTTGATAGTGGAGTTTCAATCATTGGTAATAACGGTGTTATCTGTCATGGTAAACTGATTGACTCTCTCTATATCATTGATTGTATGCATAAATCTTCTGTGAATGTTGCAAACTCATCCAATAATAATAATCATTTAAAGAGAAAGTTTTCTTCCGATGAGGATCAAACATATCTCTGGCACTTGAGACTAGGTCACATCAATCTAAAGAGGATTAAGAGATTAGCATGCGATGGGCTCTTGGATTCTTTTCAAGTGGTACCGCATCAAATCTGTGAATCCTGTATAGAGGGAAAGATGACGACCAGGCCTTTTAAGGCAAGTCAATCTTGAGCAGAGGATGTGTTGGAATTGATCCACTCTGACTTATGTGGACCAATGTCCACGCAAGCTCGTGGAGGTTATGAAAACTTCGCCACATTCATTGACGATTACTCAAGATTCGGATATGTCTATTTGCTTCGCCATATGTCTAAATGCTTTGAGAAATTCAAAGAATTTAGGACCGAGGTAGAAAAGAAGCTAGGTAAGACTATCATGACACTACGATCAGATCGTGATGGAGAATACCTCAGTAACGAGTTCTTGCAGTACTTGTCAGACAACGGGATTACATCCCAATGGACTGCACCAGGATCCCCTCAACAAAATGGTTTAGCGGAAAGAAGAAATAGAACTCTCTTGGAAATGGTCAGGTCGATGATGAGTTATGCAAGCTTGCCGATTTCATTTTGGGGATATGCCTTGGAGACAGCGGCCTACTTGCTGAACCTGGTACCTTCTAAATCAGTTCTTAAAACACCTCTGGAACTCTGGTATGGGTGAAAGCCAAGTTTGAACAGAGTGAGTGTTTGGGGTTGTCCAGCATATGTGCTGACAAAAGAACCTGATAATTTAGAAAGTAGGTGTAAGTTGATGCTGTTTGTAGGATATCCCAGGCAAACGAAAGGTGGTTATTTCTATTGTCCTGAGAATCAGAAAGTCGTTGTCAGTACCAATGCAAGATTCTTGGAGGACGAATATGTAAGAAACCACAGATCCAAGAGTGAAATTGTCCTCCACGAGCTTGAGGACAATGAAGCAATTCCATCAGGAAAGCCCAGTGTAATAGTAAATCCACCTGTAACAGGTGAGGCTATACCAACACTGCCACTAATGCAAGGTATGGGACTAACGCGTACTGTGCCAACTACTGACACGGTTCAGATGCCTCGTCGCAGTGGGAGGGTTATCCACCAACCCGAAAGGTACATGTTCGTGGGAGAGTCTTCTGAATTTATCCTGAAAAACAGACTGGATGATATCAATCCCTGGACATACGATGAGGCGGTATCTGATAAAGATGCAGACAAATGGCTGATCACCATGGATTCGGAAATAGAATCCATTACGGTTATGGATGTATACCAGAAAACTGATTTGCCAGATGGCTGTCGAGCCATAGGGTGCAAATGGGTATACAAAAGAAAGAAAGGAGCGAATGGTGAAAATACAGCTTTCAAAGCAAGGCTGGTGGCGAAGGGTTATAGTCAGAAAGAAGGTGTAGACTATGACGAGACCTTCTCACCGGTAGCCATGCTTAAGTCCATTCGTATACTCCTAGCCATAGCAACACATAAGGACCTAGAAATATGGCAGATGGATGTCAAAACCGCGTTTCTAAACGGGTACCTTGAAGAAGGTAGGGACATCTATATGCAACAGCCAGAAGGTTATGTGCAGAAGGGCGAAGAACATTTGGTCTGGAAGCAAAGGAAGTCGCTGTATGGACTTAAACAAGCTTCACGGTCATGGAATCTGCATTTTGATGAAATGATTAAATCCTATGGATTTTCACAATGTTCAAACGAGAGTTGCGTGTACCGTCTATGTGTCAGCGGAAACGTGGTGTTCCTTGCACTTTATGTAGATGATATTCTCCTATTTGGCGACAATGTGGAAGTATTGTCGGGCATAAAGGGGTGGTTATCCGAGCAATTTCATATGAAGGACCTTGTGGAGGCAGGATACATCTTAGGGGTAAAAGTATTTGCGGAAGCGCAATAAGAGGATGCTGACCTTTTCTCAAGGATCATATGTAGATACTGTGATTGCCCGTTTCAGCATGCAAACTGCCAAGAAAGTTCTGTTACCCTTCAGACATGGGATATATCCTTCTAAGGATCAGTGTCCGGTGACACAAAGGGAGAAAGATGAAATGAGGAACGTGTCGTATGCATCGGCCGTGGGGAGCCTCATGTATGCAATGCTATGTACGAGGCCAGATATCTGCTTTGCTGTAGGCATGGTAGCGAGATACAAGTCTAACCATGGACAGGCGCATTGGACCGCGGTAAAGCACATACTCAAATACCTGAAAAGGACTAGAGACTATTGTCTCGTCTATCAGTGTGAGGAGTTGTGCCCTGTGGGTTATGCTGATTCGGATTTTCAGGCAGACCGAAACAAAAAGAAGTACACCTCTGGCTATGTGTTTACATTGGGAGGTGGGGCCATATCATGGAGGAGTGCAAAGCAGAAGTGCATTGCGGACTCCACCATTGAAGCAGAATATGTGGCAGCTTCTGAAGCTTCGAAAGAAGCAGTATGGTTTCGAAACTTCCTTCTGGATTTGGACGTGATTCCTAAGTTGCCCAAGACCATCACGATATATTGTGATAATTCGGGAGCTGTGGCTAATTAAAAGGAACCACGAACTCACAGAGCAACAAAACACATTGAAATGAAGTACCATATTATACGAGAAATCGTAGCGAGGGGTGATGTGCTAGTAGAGAAGATTGACACAAGAAATAATCTAGCGGATCCATTCACAAAGGCTCTGCCTCAGAAGGTCTACGAGATGTATGTATGTAACCTTGGGCTGAGGGCAAAGCTATCCACGTAGAATGTTTGAAGTAATAGCTAGATTAGTTTGAATGCGTTATACTCTGGAAAGCACCTGTATAATGCTTTGAGTATAAGTGGGAGATTGATGGATTTATATACTAAAAGCATTATGATTGGTATATTATGTACAAGGTTGATTGGTTAATATACTAGGAATCATAAATGTTGTATGTTCATCTCCTGTCTGAATTAACAAACATGTGTCGCAAACGCAATTATCCTCTTATCTCGTCGATAGGGAGATCATACAGTGTGTAGAAGATCACGGAAGATCGTATGGATCGTTTGACCTAGCGAGATATAAATGGTTATCACAGCTGAGACAGTTCCAGGATAAACTATCGGTGTAGGCTGCAGCATACGCAGTAATAAGCATCTTATCTTGGATGGCTTGGTATGCTCGTGTGGGGCACACATTGATAAGGACCTAAGTCGAGATCGATTCTTTTATCTGACATTAAAAGAATCTAGATCTCTATGGCTTGATGAGATCTGAAGCCTATATGAAGGTACAAAAGTATATGCAGATTGTGTATTACTTTGAGTTGCAGTGAAATGCTCTAGTTGAGCTTGTATATCTGTATCTTGGGTAATAGCAGTTTGTGTATGACTGTCTGTTACTGGAACTAGGTATCCACATCCAGTATAGGATGGTGACATTTCCTGAACAGCTCAAAAGGTTCGCTATGCTAAAGTCCTGCAGGCTGATTAAGTTCAACCATAAGTGAAAAGGTTTGAGTGGATTGATTCAGGAATATAGGATGTTACTTAATTAAATAGCTTGTTAGAGCTTAAATTAATTAACGAATGTTTGTAATCTTAAATGTGGGGATATACCGAGCCCATGCAACCCGTACCTCAAAATGCGGTAGCAAATAGGTAGGACAGTATTTATTCTTTGGTGGAATGAATCAATGTTAATTAATTAATTATATTATGGGTTGAATATGTGAATTAATTAATTGATAGGCCTTATTTGCTATTTGCAATCTGGTCCCTATTCTGGCCCATGAAACTCAAGCCCAATAGAAGTCCAGTATTTTCCTATAAATAGGCCTCAGTTCCTCATATCTCAACACACCACAAGATCATAAGTTGCACACAGCAAACCAGGTTTTGGGAGCTGTGGTGATCGACTAGATCTGAGAAACGAGGAGGAAATTCTGCTTCTCAACCGGGTAAGGAATCTGAAGGGAATCTTCACCAGATATTCAGATTGAGTTGGGATACAGATCAGAAGATCAGATCAGGAGGATTTTCTCTCTTCTCTCTCTCCACTTTTTTCGAAAATAATTAACTTATTTTCATAAGATATATTTCCTCGATCTGTTAGGAATTAAATCTTTGTGCGTGAGAAAGATCAAGAGGAATCTCCGCGCACTCGTTCTTCAGGGTTTCACAATCCAGATATTCCGCATAAACCTCCTTTATGCATATTCAATAGGAGCAAGCTAGGATTAATCATAGGCATAACAATTTATTTTTGATATTCCAATTAACGATCCTTGGCAAACGGACTTCTTGATTCAGTTCACGAATCCCTTCACCATGCTGGTGGACACAAGTTGGTGATGATGTGCCAACCGACAACCTTTAGAGATAATGATCCTTTGCTGGTGAAAGCATTTTAGCCAACAATCTCCAACAAGTTCACTATCAGCTCCTTACAACTCGATAATTCCTAATACAAGACATTACAATATAGAACTAATCTAAGCTAGAGACACACTAAATGGTTGTTTGTTTGACAAATCAAAACATATATATAAGAAAGGAATTACTAATAATAATTGCTAACACCGCGAGTGTTATCTCTTCCCCTTTTGTCTAGTCAGTTGTCTTCTTAATAATTGGAGAATGCCATCCTTATTTTGCTGACTTTTAGAAGTATCAACTTACTGAATGAAGTTTGTAGCTGGTTTTGATGATCTTCGTTACTGGCATGGAGTTCCTTGATACGAAATTCTCTGTCCCTTTCACATTATTTATCTTTAATTTTTAAATGTGCATTGTTGTGTGTGTTCTGCTTTGGAACTGAATGCAAAACTTTGAGAATCCGACCTCTGATATGGATGAAGAGTGTCATAAGGCCTCCAGGGGATGTACCTTAAGCCATTACCATTGTTATCTTTCTTAGCCCAATTATCATGATTAGGAAACTGATTAGTTCTCACTTTGGGCTCAAACCTCAAGTTTGATTTTTCAAAAATGGGTCGGAGTCTTCAATCACCATATCGACAACTGAAAGACTTCCAATCGTTACCCCTACAACTAGGTTGTGGAACTAACTTCCTTTCAACTGGAACTGACTGCTTAGTGAGTTGAGGATGGTTAACTGGTTTGACACCACTTCTAAAACCTTGTTATAGAGGTCGGGTCTCAGTTATCCTCTACATTGTTCTATCGGACTGAGAGTTGGTTTGTCCTTGGAAGAAATTTATAAAACTCTTTTTGCGAGTTTCAACATACAAAAATGAGGTATTGTTACTCAAATCACTTTTTTCAAAATCAAGACCTTTCTTGTTAAAAGGTTTTCTAATGATATAAATCAAATTATCTAAAGTGATTGAGCCTTCATTAAATGAATAAAAAAAGTTTTTCTTGTTTGATGTTTTTGTCCTTCATTACTTTACATTCAATTGATAGGTTTTTAAGATTTTCAATCATAGTTGATTGTTCTTCTTTAAGTTTCTCAAAATCCTTGTTAAGGGACTGACTCTTTGAGTTCTCTTCAATCACCTTTGTGACTTGATCCTTAATTTGGCATTTTCATGTACCAGTTTGTTTTATAATTCACAGAAAGAAAGATTTTTCAAAAAATACTCATCTTAGTTGTAGTAACACGACTTAGAGTGCTTGTATACATGCGATACAAAAGGAATAACTTGTAAGGAGACAGTCACATACTTATCAGTTGAGGTGAGTGCTAACTAAAAGTCTTTAGATTCTTCATTTACCTTAATAGCACAATTGCCTAGTGGACATTTGCTCCATAGTCCTCGTCAGATTGAGTGTTTTATAATCATGACAAGTTATGTCACAGACTATTATTCTCTTTGGCTCTTCTTTTCCACCGACTCTAAACTCATCCAATATCTCCTTGTGAATGTTCCAGATATGTGAGATAATCCACTTCTTCCAACTTATGTATTTCTCTGTTGAGAACTGGGTATTATTAAAGTATTCATCCTTAAGTAAACTGTTCATAACAATTAAAGTAAGGGTTTGGATCTGATCCAAGTTGACACCTAAATAAAACAATAAACAACACAAGATATATAGTGGGTTGGATTGCAAATGATCCTACATCCACCCAAATACCACCAGATGGATTGAAAATTCATTAATAACAAGTTACAACAACATAAAACTAATCTCTTCCAATTTTGGGAAGTTCTTATGTCGTCCGGATCCTAGGCAGCTACACCGATGAGCTTTACCACACGACTCCAGGGGCTAGGCTCTCCAGTTCTCTTCGAACTGACAGACTTTACCACGATTAAAACCACTAAGTCTACGAGCTGCATGATTGTGAATTTGTACTCTTCACATAACTTGGGAAAGGTTGAATGAGCATATCTATCAAACTTCTGAAGATTCAAACAATCTACCTCGGATTCAATTATCTTGAAGATAAACTAAACTCTGGTTAACTCAAGCCAAGAAGCCTTGAGTCTTGTGTATGAATACGGTGATTGAGAGAGAGCTTTGAAAACTTAGATCGCTTGAATGTTCATAAGAACAACATGTCCAACAATTTTGGTAACTCAGTAACATAGTTTATCTTCTAGCGTATATATAGACATGGAGGGAGTCTTTGGGAGATTGAAATCTATCGTTGAAATGATCACTGTAAAAATTACAGATAAATTATAATATAGTGAGCAAATAAATTTGTAAACCCTAACGTTGTCGAACCCACAGGGACTGTGTAACAAGACTATTTCATATATTAGTCATAGTTTTGAAATCACAATTGTTTGAGTAAATTGAAAATAAGGTTTTTGTTGTGAAATTTAAAGATGAATATGCAGAAAATAAAGGGTTTTGGAAACAATAATTACAGAGACAGATTCCAGGGCAATTAATCAATTCATCAACATGCAATTTCATCAACTCAGTAATGGGGATGAATTAGATTCAAGTGGATTATATTTCGTGTTTGGCAATTTAAACCTAGATTACTAATGTGTGACTATCTCCTCGCAGTCTTAAGAACACAACATTAATCAATCTTAATAAGTGTCTAATTAAATCCTACAATTTGAATCTTCATTTTAAGACAGAAAACAAATTCATCCAATTCTCTTTTCCTATTACTAATTTTCACCTTTCGGTCCTTCAATTAATAACGACAAACCTAGATCAATATCATATCTCAGTCCTTCATTAATTATAGATTCGATTTGAATTAAAACCAAGAATTGAACCATGCTTTAGAGTTGAATCAATTAGACATGTATCAGAAAGATTATCAAAGCTCTATGTTAGGAATTTTATTAGATATTATAAAACCCTCTGTTGTAATTGATTCATAGTCATAGTTTGATGTGTGTTGGTGCATCAAAGCTCTAGCAACTGAGTATCGAGTCGATTGTAAGAGACATGTATAGGAATTAATACTTGAGTTGTAATAGAATTAGAAAGAAGAAGGATTAAGGATGCTGAAGGAATCAGCAGATTTGATGAATTTCTGAAGACTACTAAAGAAGAAAAAGGCCAGCAATGCGGAGGAACGCTACAAGAATGCTAAAGAAATAACTCCAGCAGAAAACAAAGGTCTTAGCTTAAACTACTGAGATACCCACCGCGTGCTAACTGCCAGCAAACGACAATCAGCAATCAAGAGAATTTATAAAGTTGTAAATCAGAAGGATCCAAATTACAAGAAAACCTGACAAATCAGAGGATAGAACAATCATGATACACAAAAGAGGTTTCAGAGCTACACCAAAAGATCCGTTCTGACAAAGACGACCACAAAATAGATGCTATTCTAATCAAAGACGAGGAAACTTAAAGAGTCTCTATCCACTGCAGATAAAGGAAAAACATAGATACGCGAGCAATCCCTTTGAGTCTAACGGATAAGATTCAACCAGCCATTTGAATCTTCACCTATAAATAGGTGTTATCCTTATTTAATTCAAAGGTTCGCAAATTTCTACACATAGAGATAACAAAAAGAGATCAAATACACTCTCTACATTACGCAAACACATCCGGACTAAGTTCTAGACTGAAGCTTTTTACAAGCTTTCATCTCTAAAGCTTGAGACCTGCGAAGTTCAGCTTCCAAGGTTATTTTGGGATTCTTTCTACTCTGGAGAGAATCTAGCAGTCACGATTGTCGTGCAAGCATGATTATTACGGGCAACGCCAACACAAGGATAGGTTCTGGGAAGAACTATAAAACTCCAAGTTGTCGACGTCCAAGGAGAAGGGAGGTTTGTCCTCACTCTACGGAGCGACATCGGTTGAAGATTGGAGATCAAGGTGCTTAAAGGTTCGCGCTGACCAAACGGAGGAGTTGCTCTACGTTAGAGATCAGGCCTTACCTTGTACTCATTGTTCTAGTGAATTTTTAGTCGGAGGACTGAAGAGTGGACGTAGAATAGTTGTTCGAACCACTATAAAATCCTTGTGTCTTTACTGCCTTATTTCGTTATATTCTACGCTTACATATATTTGAAACTCAACACACCAAGTGTTGTAGTATAAACTGCAATTTGGATTAACGAATAATTGAGCTAAAACACATTTGATAAACACTTGCTAAGCCGAGACCTTAGCAAGATATGTGGAAGATTAACTTAATACTTCCGCTGCATATAAAACACTCTGATCGGGGACCAACACCCTAGAATCATCTAGGGTTTCTAGCCACTAAACATGATTAGAAACTGGGAACACATATTATTAAAGTTCATAAATAACTTACAAAATGAATAGGAACCTTCAAGTCTTGGAAAAACTCCAATGCTATATAAAATTAAAGTGTAAAATCAAGTGTAATTTTCTAGCCCTAATGGAGTAATATTTATAGAGGAGTGAATACATCTCAACAAGGTATTGGGCTAAAATACTGAAAATAACAAAAGTGGGCGACTTTCTCCTTTTTGGCCTCGGTGTCGATCGACAGGCGGCGTGTCGATCGACACAAGTGCAATGTGTTGATTTCCTTCATGCCTCCAATCTCGATCGCTTCTTTAGGCTTCATGTCGGTCGACACAACTGCTTGTGTCGAGCTCTTCTTTGAGTGCTACTTCTAGCATATTTATGGACATGGTGGGAGACTATGGGAGATTAAAATCTATCGTTGAATGATCACTGTAAGAATTACAGATAAATATAATATAGTGAGCAAATAAATTTGTAAACCCTAAGGTTATCGCACCCACATGGACTGAGTAAGGATACTATTTCATATACTAGTCATAGTTTTGAAATCACAATTGTTTGGGTAAATTGAAAATAAGGTTTTGATTGTGAAATTTAAAGATGACAATGCAGAATATAAAGGGTTTTTAAAACAATAATTAAAGAGACAGATTCCAGAGCAATTAATCAATTAATCTACATGCAATTTCATTAACTCAATAATGGGGAAGAATTAGATTCAAGTGGATTAAATTCCGTGTTTGGCAATTTAAACCTAGATTACTAATGTGTGACTATCTCCTCTCAGTCTCAAGAACACAATATTAATCAATCTTAATAATTGTCTAATTAAATCCTACAATCTGAATCTTCCTTCGAAGACAGAAAACAAATGCATTCAAGTCTCTCTTTCTATTACTAATTTTCACCTTTCGGTCCTTCAATTAATAACGACAAACCTAGAACAATTTCATATCTCAATCCTTCATTAATTCTAGATTCGATTTGAATTAAAACCAATAATTGAACCATACTTTATAGTTAAATCAATTAGACATGTATCAGAATGAATAACAAAGCCCTAGAGTCTGCTAGGGTTTCTAGCCACTAAACATGATTAGAAACAACGAACACATATTATTAAAGTTCATAAATAACTTACAAGATGAATACGAACCTTCAAGTCTTGGAAAAACTCCAATGCTAGATAAAATTAAAGGGTAAAATCAAGTGTAATTTTTTAGCTTTAATGGAGTAATATTTATAGAGGAGTGAATACATCTCAACAAAGTATTGGGCTAAAATACTGAAAATAACCAAACTTGGTGAATTTCTCCTTCTTTGCCTCAATATTGATTGACAGGCGGCGTGCCGATTGACACGAGTGCAATGTGTCGATTTCCTTCAGGCCTCTAGTCTCGATTGCTTCTTTGGGCTTCGTGTCGGTCGACACAACTGCTTGTGTCGAGCTCTTCTTCGAGTGATACTTCTAGAGTATTTATAGACATGGTGTGAGACTTTGGGAGATTGAAATTTATCGTTGAATGATCACTGTGAAAATTACAGATAAATTATAATATAGTGAGCAAATAAATTTGTAAATACTATGGGTGTCGCACCCACATGGACTGTGTAACAAGACTATTTCATGTACTAGTCATAGTTTTGAAATCACAATTGCTTGAGTAAATTGAAAATAAGGTTTTGGTTGTGAAATTTAAAGATGACAATGTAGAAAATAAAGGGTTTTAAAAAAATAATTAAAGCGACAGATTCCAGGGCAATTAATCAATTCATCAACATGCAATTTCATCAACTCGGTAATGGGGAAGAATTAGATTCAAGTGAATAGAAACATAGAACACATATTATTAAAGTTCATAAATAACTTACAAAATGAATAGGAACCTTCAAGTTTTGGAAAAACTCCAATGCTAGATAAAATTAAAGTTTAAAATCAAGTGTAATTTTTGAGCCTTAATGGAGTAATATTTATAGAGGAGTGAATACATCTCAACAAAGTATTGGGCTAAAATACTGAAAATAACCAAAGTGGGCGAATTTCTCCTTTTTGGCCTCGGTGTTGATCGACAGGCGGCGTGTCGATTGACACAAGTGCAATGTGCGGGTTTCCTTCATGCCTCCAATCTTGATTGCTTCTTCAGGCTTTGTGTCAGTTGAGCTCTTCTTCGAGTGCTACTTCTAGTTGATATCCATCCTCTGCATCGGGCGACTTACTCCCTGTCGGTCGATACAGAGATCTTGCTTCAGGTGTTTGGCTTGTTTTCCTTGTTTGTCTACATCCCTTGTGTCGATCGAAACAACAACTTTGTCAATTCGGCTCTTTTCATCACTTGATCACTTTTTAGCCTCGAAACTTGCCAAAACTCACCACTGCAAGCATAACATCCTCTATAACACACTCATGCACGAAAATAACATATAACTAATCCTAAATGCACTAAAACAAAGGAGAAAAACATGGATAAGTGAATGTAAATACGAGCTTATCATTGAGTGGTGAGCGCGTTCTTCAAATTTTGATGTTTTGGTAGCTTTGTCACTTCAATGACTTTCCATGAGAATGGCTCACAATTAGTCCTATGTATCTCGACTGACTATCTTTCTCTTTACTTAGTTTTGATCCTTAGTTTTTTTTTCTCTAGTCAGTCACTTGTTAAAACCCGACTGACTTATTCATTTTGTCTCTACCGACATATGTCTTTATACATTTTGACTCAGTCTTAAACTGATTAGTGAAGTCTCGAACTTAACTGACATCAGACCAATTAACTGAGCGTTAGTTGTGTAAAACACCCACTGATCTTCTCTTCAACTGGTGAGAATAGATAAATTCTTAGAAAGAAGAAAGTTGGGAAAATTTAGGGAAGACATTTTCTTGCTTCTCTCTTTTTCTTTTTCTTTTCTTTGTTTTTTTTAAATAAGTGTACATTAATTAATCTTAAACACACACACCCACTCACACACCCAGATGTCCTCCTGGGAGCTCGAACATGTGACCTCTCAGTCACAGGCAAGGTGCTTTAACAACTACACCCCGAGCGAAGGGACCTCTTGCTTCTCTCTTACTTTCACCTTTCGTTATAGTTATATATCTAAACTAGATTTACACTCACTCGTTGCGCGAATAATTTTTTTAAATAATATACAAATATTCTAAATCAAAACAATAATAAATGATATTATTTACCTTATTGAATGGTAACTTATATTTATATTATATATAATTAACCACATAAAGAATTTTTCATGTTTCAATAAATATATTATAATAACATAACAACAATGGAAGGATAATTCTATTGAATTTCCTAACAACACATTTTTCAATGATTTTGGAGGGAAAACATGTAACTCCTTTAATATATTACTAGATTTACACCCGCGTGTTGCGCAAATAAACATTCTTTAAAATAACATACATATAATGTTATTAAAAATAATATTATGGTGAATAATATTATTTCCTTTATTGAATAATAAGTGGTGTTTCTATTGTATATTAATAGCCACATAGATAATTTTTATGTTTCACTAAAAATATTATAATAATTTGTTTAAAATAACACTAATTGCATATTACTTCTCTAATAAACATTCACCTCATATATTATTTATTTATATTTTAACACAAAATAAAACTATTTTATGTAAATCTTAAAAAATTTGAAGTTAAATTATTTTTAAATTAAAAATATATTAAAAGAAAGTTTAAATAAAGAAAATATCTAATTATTCTTTTTCAAAAAATTATTTAATTTCAACATGCATACATTTTTCAACATATATAGATTGACATATTTCAATCTTCAAGAAATAACTTCAAAAATCATTAATTTATTTAATATTTCTTATTTTACTATTGGCACATTTTTTTAAAATTTTGAAGGGAAAGCTTGGAACTACTTTAGTATATATATATATATATATATATAGATATAGAGGTATTATATTGATAGATTGGGACTACCAAATAACAAAACATAAAGGCCTCAAACTAATGGGCCAAAATTACCCAATGAAAGGCACGAGTGTTAAACTTATTTAATCTGCCCAACCTCGTTGGCCCATTAGAATTTATTTTAATTTTTACCTTTACTAGTTTAAACACTCTAAATAATTGAGAAATTAAAGATACACTGGTTCACATGTTATAAAAACACAAAATATGGTTATGAATTAATCAATTTTAATAATGTGTGACATAATACATATTCAATATATCGTTAATTAGTTAGAGTACTTTTAACTAATAAAAATAAATATGATGGTAGGATTTCATAATGTGAAAAAGTTGTTGGAAATTTCCCTAGTTTATCAAACATTGACTGAAAATATTATGATAAATTTCAAAGTTGATCTGATATATTTCGGTAAAAACTCATAGTTTTCCTCCAAAAAAACAATGATTAAAGATGGGTAGTTTTTAAAAAATATATATATGAATAAATCGATTCAAATAATATTCAGGGGGTCTAGATTTTTTTCTTCATCACCCTTTTTAATATGTGGGCATTATGAAAGCGATCCCTTTCTTCGTTTATTTGAGGGTATCGTTATAGAGTTTAATTTTGCAGCCGTTGCACATAATAGTTGCAAGTTGTGTATTAAGATTGAAACAGGCATAAATGTTACATTCTTGTAGTACGTTTTTTCAATGCACTTAGATTTTTATAACAGATATTTTTGTTATTTATAATGATCTTTATCATAGATATTTTCTGTTTAAAAATGGGATTTTATGTTTGCGTTGAATTAAATCTTCAAACCTTATCTTTGAAAATCAAAGTTGTCTAAGTAGTGTAATTTACTTCGTCATTACCCAGTGTGAAACATGTTTTCTAACCCTATGAAAAAATTATTTATAGTAATGCTAAATAAATCAAAAATCTAATATATATATATATATATATATAGTAGTGATCATATAATAATAGCTTTTTCCATGTTAAATGAGAAAGAATCTAGATCCTTTATTTTGTTGATCCAATGGTTGTGATAATTCAGGATTTATTCAATAAATAAGGTAATTAGGGTATCTTAGTAATTTAATCTTTAAGTTTGAATAATTGTCTTCTCTATCGTTAGATCTAAACATTCTCTCTCCTAATTTTCTCTTTCCTTTCATTATAATCAAACGATTATATGTTTCTCGATTCAAATCTATATTTTACGAATCAATTATCAAATTAAACGTATTTTTACAACGATTCACATGATATCCATATTGAATATGTTAATTTTAGAAGATTTGCACGAAAATAATGATTTTATATTCAGCTGGTATATATTCTTCATTATATTTACGTTCAGAATAAAAAATGCATCAATTACGCATAAAAATATTCCTAAATATCTGCATTTTTTTGGATCAAATGATGCATTCTTAACTTGGATAAGATGCATTTTTATTCTAAAGCATATGCATTTTGTATTCATATTGCGTGCATTTTTTATATGCCGCAGTTTTATGCAAAAATATTGCATTTTTTACATCGAATGTATGCATATTATGTTTTATGAACTGCACGAAATAAAATTTTTGAATATATATTTTTCACATTTTTACCTTTAATGCATTGAGTATGTGTAAAAAATGCACCGAAAATGGGACGGGATTTGTTTAATATGAGCCATCGATTGCAATATTTAATGGCTCAGATTTTTTCTCATTTAGCACGGGAAATCCTATTATCACCTAATCACTACCCTATATATATATATATATACATATATATAGAGTAGTGATCATATGAGAATAGTTTTTAGTATGAGAAATGAGAATAAGTCCCAGCCTTTGATTTTGTGATTTCAACGCTCATGATCTATTTCACTCCGTGTGCAGTTTTCCTCGATTATCCTGCAGTTTTGCAAAATTAAGGTTATTTTTGTAATTTTAACTTTTTTTAAAATCTGAAATAGTATCTCATCAGATTTTTTATTCCTTTCTTCACGCGATTTGATTTCTTATTCGTTCGATTTGATTTATATTTCTTTTGTCGATCAGATTTTTTTTCTTTGTTTTTGGATTTCGCATTCGTTTTCGATCTCGACTTTGTTAATTGTGCATGAATATAGTTTAAAAAAATTTGTTTTATTCAGATCAACGTTCATTTTTACAATTATATTGTGCATCTTTAGTGTTAACTTTATGCATTTTTGTATCTTACAAGTTCATTTATTCCAAAGTGTGTTGATGAGATGAAGTATCTTAAGGGCAGAGTTTTTAGAACTGTTGATGTTGGTATTGAGTTTTATAGAGACTACGTATCGTGTTGCTGCTTTGAAGAAGAAATTGTTTAATTTTCTTTAATTCGTATTTATGTAAAAATGAAGTAAATCGGGCTAAAAATGAAGTATACAGGCTTAAAATGAAGGTTGTTGTTTGTGTTTGAGTATTTTTACAGTTTTAGCCTTTAAAGGCTAAAATTGCAGGATATTGGGGCAAAAATGCCGCGTTTTTCAATTTGCTGAGAATGAATCCTGTTCGTCAATTTGATGAGATGGACGCGCGAGATCTATTCTTATTTCTTATAGTAACTCCTATTCTCACCTGATCACTACCCTATATATATATATATATATATATATATATATGCATTATATGGTTAAACATTTCCCATATGATACCTGTTAGCTCAAGTTTCGGTGCATTAACTGGACAAACTAATTAAATTATCTAAGTGATCACTGCTATTTCTAACAGATTAATCATAATAACAGCGGCAAATAAATTTGTAAACCCTAAGGTTATCGATCCAGGGGAATTGTGTGGGGAAACTATCCTATATACTAGCTATGATCCTAAGATTCATTGTTTGAGAGATCCAAAATCAGGGTTTTATAAAAGTAAAGAAAACAATGCAGAAAATTAAAGTAGTTTTGAAAGCAAATTTAAAGGAACACAGATTCTAGGGAAGAATTCATATTATGGATAACATGTAGGAATCAATTAATTTAACAGGTGGAATACTGCAACAATGCTATATTTCTTTGTTTGGCAAATATAACCTAGATTACTAACTAGTGACTATCTCCGCTCGGTCTCAAAGTACACCAAATTAGTCAATCTGATAAGTTTCTTCTGTTCGGAAAGAGGCGATGCGCTGATCCATCCTGGCGTCAATGTACGCAAGAAGTTGCGCAGGAGGATGGATCTCAGAGAGTGGCTCCGCTGATACCTCCATGGAAGTGGAAGGCACATCAGTTGCGGTCGTAGCCATTGCTGGTGCGGATTCGGCTGGTTCTTCTACCGCTGGCACCTCAGCTGCAGCTGGCTCCTCCTCGAGAACTTTGACTGGTGCTGGTGTGCCTTGTACAAAAACGGGTGGGGCTGTGAAAACCACCAGCTGCCAGTCCTCATGATATGGGGCAAGATCGCCCATTACAATAGGAACAGGAGGGACTGCAGTGGTCAGCCACCAACTACGGAAAGTATCCTCCTCTACTAAGTGGTCTACCAGCGGAGCGCTGGCAGCCATATCAGATAGAATGGCAGAGAAGGAGAGGATCCTTGGGAGAGCGATGAGCACCTTCAAGCGTCTGAGCGCGTAAATCAGCTGGTACCCTCGGCTGGTGGACTGGAACTGGAGAAAAGGTAACTTAACCATTTTGGGCCTAGGGAGGCCGGTGGTTCCAGTCAGCTGTCGGTATTCTGCAATCTTCCTCAATCGGCGCCTGATTCGCCTGTTCGACAGCTGCTGGTGGCTTTCAGGATCAGTATCCATGAATGTATTTGCCCAGGCCTCCTCAGATCTCCAGTATCCAAGCCAGAGCCTGGCATACAGTACGGCACGCTTCTCCACTGTCAACCGGCGTTGGCACCAGTCGAAGATCCTCCACCTCCGGAACTCCAGAAGCAGTTCCGCATTCAATCGCCACAGGTCTCTGTACCTGGTTATTATCTCCTCATCCACAGCGCTCTCCACTTCTGCTGTGATGGTGTCGGCATACTCATAGAGTGAGTAGTTGTAATACTCCATCGGGTGCAGGGGCAGACACCAGTCGTAGATCCTGGAAGCGTAGACTGACTGGTGGGGGAGTCCGCTGATGGGGATAATGTTGAATGCTGAAGGCTCAGGCACTCGTGAATTTTGAAAAGCCATGCCCCCGCGGTGCTCCCACCGGTGTACCCCTGTTACTCGCGATCGGAAGGTATCTTCATCTATCAGCTGGTGCTCTTGGATACAGAGTATGTATGGCCTCCTTTCAGTTCGCACAAGTCGTGCTGGCGCTGGGGAGGATGCTGCTGGTCGCCCAAAAGATGTAGAAGCTTCTGAAGTTTGTGGGCGACCGACTTCTTTCTCAAAATTCGGGAATAAATCCCTTGGTTCCATCCTCTGAAGCCTGGAGTGTTGGACTACTGGCGGTGGCTCGTCATCTGGACTGATGATAACCGGAGAGGTTTTGTCAACAGCCTCTCCACCAGTAGCCTCCATTTCAGCGGTCTCCTCCTCAGCGGCCGCCTGCTCCGGCTCCTCCTCCGAATCGGAGCTCATGTCCGAAAAACTCGCCAGTTTTTCCGGGGTGGTCGCCCGCTCATCGACTCCTCCACTGGCACCCCCTTGCGCTGCCAGTGGGACTTCTTCTTCACCTCCACCACCCCCTTGCGCAGGTGGAGGGACTTCAGCAATCTCCTCCTCAGGCTGGTACTGATCCACAAGGGATATGACATCTTCGTCAGCACCCATGACCATCAGGTGCGTAAAAGATTCATCTGAAAGAATCTGGCCTGGAGCTAGTGCTGGTGGCCTTTCACTTGTAGTTTGGGCAACTTCCCACTTGCCTTTTACCACCTGGCGCACCTGCTCCGCCAGTTGCGCCTGACGTCTAGCCTCATGCTCAGCCTGTACTTTTGCAAAGGCTTCATCGCGGGCTGCCAGCTCAGCCTCCCTTTTTCGCTGATCTGCCAAGGCCTTCAGCCTTGCCTGAGCCTGCTTCTTCCTCACGAGAGAAGCATTTTGCTCCTTCTTGGCTTGCTCCACCAGCTTCTGAGCCCTCGTCTGGACCCTCTTTCTCTTTCGGGTCATCTTCTCGATGGTCTCTTCCTCAGTCAGGCCCAAGATGGACTTCTTGACTGGTATTGAGACCTTCCCTGATGCAGGGTCATAGGCAACAGCTGGCTGGGGCTGCTGGTGCTGGTGGATCTTGGGTTTCTTTCTTGAAGGGGGCCTGGGGGCTGGCACTTGTGCTGATGCCCGAGGATGTATACCGGTTGCCTTAGCCACTGCTTCCTCCATAGAGGCGAATAAGGATTCAACCTCTAGCTTCCTCTTTATTTCTGCCTTCGCCTCAACTGTCAGCGGAAGAGCTACAGCTGGCACGGCCTCATCTACTGGTTCTGACTCCTCCTCAGAAACTTGGTCAGCAGGGTCCACAGCCATCTTGCCTCTCAGCCGTTGAGGCTTCTTGTAGTCTGGGCCAGGAAGTTTGACCTTGGTGACTGGGATAAAGTCGGAGCCGACCAGTTGCTCCCCTCGGTCGATTCGGTCCCCCATCTCCATCTCCAGAATGTGGCTGATTCGCAGGCCAAAAGACACTGCATGGAGGAACCTGCCGTCCGTCTTGACTGTGCAGTTCTTCTCCACATTCTCCAGCAGCCGGCCGAAAATGAACTCTGCCCAGTTTCCATATACGCCATCCACCAGTGCGCACATAACGGAGAACTTCTTTAGGCTTAGTTCGGCATAGGAGCCGACCTCGCACTTGAGCATGCGCACCACAATGTCGCATACCATCTGCCAGTATTCGTCCATCTCTGACTTCTTCATGCCAGTCTTGAAGACAGTCACCCCCTCCTTCTTCCATTCAGTCCACCTTCGCCTGAACTCCACCGTATCATCCTTGCAATACGTCGCCACCTCCTCACCAGTACTCCTCAGCCCAAAGAGTTTGGCTAGGTACTCTACGTCGATGGTGATTAGGTGCCCGAACACCGATGTGGTAAACGATTTTCGGTCATCAGCGATGACTGCGCGAGCGAAGAACTCGGCAACCATATGCGGATGGAAGACTCTGGGAGCAGCCGTCAGATAGGGTCGAAGCTGCTCCCTGTCAATCATCTCCATGAGCTCTGGCCCGTAGTGCTTCTCCGCCAGTTTATCGTTCAATATCTTCTCTTTTTGGACTTGGGCAGCCCTAATTTGTGCATTTGAGAGAAGATGTTGGGTGGGCTTTTTATTTAATTGAACCAGTTTGGTGAAGGGGTAGGTATAATCTATATCCTCCTCTTTCACGATGCCTGTAAAAGTAGGCATGTGGGCTTCGGCTACTGGTAAATCTATTGGATCGGAAGATGAAGAAGATGGGTTATCACCAGCAGGATTGGAAGAGGATGCCATTGAATGCAGGGAATTTTTTTTTTTTTGAAAATGAACAAGAAAAGTGTTCGGAATTTTAAGGAAATGTAAAGGTTTATCCGACGAAGAATGTCGGATATATATACTAGGGGCCATGCAGGATTAAACGACCGAGATGAATTCCCAGAAAGTGAGACTCAACGGTCATCAGCAGGCCCGGTTCCCTGTGGCGACGTGGGCGGTCGTGTTGACGTGGGATGGAGCGTGTAGCTGACATGGCACACGTTGATTGGTCGCTTGCATGCGTTTGACTGCGCAGTCACTGTGCGCATTAAATGTGGCATTAAATGCCGCATTAAATTCTGAGATACGCACACGCAAGCGGATTTGAACAATCCCGCCATTTTTGCGACAGTGGCACGACTCTTGGACTTCAAGAGATCGTCAGTTGAGAGCTGGGACTCAACTGGTCATCAGTAGGATATGTCAGGTGCACACTTCCCCCTGTCAGCATGGCCTCCTTGACAACTGGTACTCACGACTGGTACCCGAGTACTTGGACAAATTGAGAGCTCGGACTCAATTTCCACCAGCCGTGGAACATTCACCAGTTGTCTGCTGACAACTTGAAGGGTTAAGAAAATTGAGAGCTTGGACTCAATTTTATTCCGCAACAACTTCTCCTTCAGAAATCCACCTTCTCACCATCGCTTTAAATTGGGAGCTGGGACCCAATTTTCTTCCACTGATGGTATTTGTCTGCTGACAAATATGAAATGAGAGCTGGGACTCATTTCCTTAGCTATTTTCCAGAAAAGCAAGAACAGAATGAGAGCTGGGACTCATTCTTCCTCAACATTAGGGCTCGCATCAATCTCCAGAAGACCGAGTTTGATGCACAACTCCTTGAATCTCACTTCTGGCAAAGGCTTGGTGAAGATATCAGCAAGTTGATCTTCTGTTCGGATGTACTCCACGCTGATATCTTTCTTCTCGACATGATCACGTATGAAGTGATGTCGGAAATCTATGTGCTTGGTCCTAGAGTGATGAACCGGATTCTTCGTTATGCACATAGCGCTGCTGTTGTCGCAATAGATGGGTACGCAACCAGTGTCCACTTCATAATCCTCCAGTTGTTGCTTGGTCCAGAGAATTTGAGCACAGCAACTGGCAGCGGCAACATACTCAGCCTCAGTGGTAGATGTAGCAACAGAATGTTGCTTCTTGCTAAACCAGCTAATTAGCTTGTGTCCTAGGAACTGACACGTACCACTGGTGCTTTTTCTATCAATGCGGCATCCAGCAAAGTCTGAATCTGAATACCCAATGAGCGTAAGCTCATCATTCCTGGGATACCATATGCCAAGAGATTCAGTCCCCTTCAGATATTTCACTATCCTCTTGGCAGCTTCCATGTGTGACCTCTTCGGATTAGCTTGAAATCGGGCACACACTCCGACTGAGTAAGAAATGTTGGGTCTGCTGGCTGTGAGATAGAGGAGTGATCCAATAATACCTCTGAAAGTGGAAGGATCAACTGATTCCCCTTGCTCATCAAGAAATATCTGACAGCTGGTGCTCATTGGTATTCTAAGGGTTTTGGTCTTCTCTGGGCAATACTTCTGAATTAACTCCTTTGCATACTTCCGCTGATTGATGAAAATTCCCTCAGCTGACTGCTGGACCTGGAGTCCTAGGAAGTATGTCAATTTGAAATGAGTTCTGCATCAGTTGCGAAAACTTCTCGCAGAGAGATATGTTCTTAGACCCAAAGATAATGTCGTCGACATAGATTTGCACCATGAGCATATCATCACCATCCTTGAGAAGGAAGAGAGTCATGTCGATCTTCCCCTTCCTAAATCCATTACGGATTAGGAACTGTGATAGCGTCTCATACCAAGCTCTGGGCGCCTGTTTCAATCCATACAGGGCCTTTCTCAGCTTGTACACCTTGGTGCCTACTTCAAAGCCCGGAGGTTGTTCAACATAAACCTCCTCTTTTAGCTCGCCATTCAGGAAGGCGCTCTTCACGTCCATTTGGAAAACCGTGAATCCATGATACGCTGCATATGCAAGAAACAGCCGTATCGCCTCCATTCTTGCGACTGGTGCGAAGGTCTCATCAAAGTCGATGCCTTCACACTGTCTGTAGCCCTTGGCGACTAATCGAGCCTTGTTCCTGATTACAATGCCATTCTCATCTCGCTTGTTCTTGAAAACCCACTTGGTGCCAATCACTGACTGATGTGATGGCCTCTCTACCAAGTCCCAAACATTATTGCGAGTAAATTCTGCAAGCTCCTCTTGCATGGCATTGATCCAATCGGCAGATTCCAGCGCAACTCCTATGGAAGTAGGTTCCATTTGAGAAATAAAGCAAGTCAGAAGCGCACTGCCGTGTCGAGTCTGGACAGAACCTTTCGGATCACCGAGGATAGTAACAAAAGGGTGATCTCTCAGCCATTTGGGAGGACCAGATTCCGCTGGTGCTGGCTGCGAAATAGGTTCTTCTGTCCTGATGACTGGTGCTTCAAGATTTCCACCAGTCGAAGCTGAAATGGTAACTGGTGGTTGACCTTCACCAGTCGGAACCATCTCTTCGTCAGCTTCACTATCTGACTGATCTCCTGATCCTTCAGCGATATCTACACCGTCAGCTGGTGCATCCACTCCAGCTGGTTCATCGTCTTCTTCTGGTTCAAAGATTCCAGTCGGAGTTCCCCCTAGATTATTGCAAGCTCCACTCAGGGAGATTGAGTGTAAGGTCTCAGCAAGGTCATTTGCATCACCGACCCTCCCGGATTGCTGATGGGCAATCGAGGATACTGGTTGTGAAGATGATCCAGTCATAGGTCTAGTCAAACCAGTTGGTTGAGCATTGAAAGAATTCCTGCCCAACTGATCAACGACATCATTGACCTCAGGAACACCTTCAGCCAGTTGCCGTAATGTCCTGCGCACTAAAGTAGCTTCATCAAAAACAACATTACATGTTATTTCCATAAGCTTGGTGGTCTTGTTAAATACTCTATAGCCCTTGTGTGAAGGATGTCCATAACCGACGAAGACACCCTCATCAGCCTTAGGCGAAAAAGCATTTAACTTAGACTTACCATTATTATGGATATAACATGGTGAACCAAAAGCACGAAGATGAGCTATAGTAGGCTTACGACCAAAATAAACTTCGTAGGGAGTTTTCTGGAGTCTATCGTTGATCCCGCTCCTATTCTGAGTGTAGCAGGCCGTCACCAACGCTTCTCCCCAGAAACTCTGTCCCAAGCCGGATTCTGCCAGCATGGACCGGACCGCTTCTTTCAGCGTCCTGTTCCTACGTTCTGCCAGTCCATTCTGCTGCGGTTGCCTTGGTGTAGATCTCTCATGCTTGATCCCGGCTTCCGTGCAAAAATCCATCAGCAGACTGTTGCAGAATTCTGTCCCATTGTCTGACCGAATTCGCTTCACCATAGCTTCTCTCTGTTTCTGTGCTTGGACAATCAACTCTGGAAGAATGATTTTCACTTCATCCTTGGTTCTGAGAAGCTTTACCCAGGTATAGCGCGAGTAGTCATCGACTACCACCAGCGAATAACGTCTTCCTCCAATGGTTTGCGGTGCTACTGGTCCAAAGAGGTCCATATGTAGCAACTCGAGTACCCGACTGGTACTGGGGCAGACTGGCGACTGGTTCTTGAAGGACTTCTTAGTTTGCTTGCCCTGCTGGCACGCTTTGCAAATCCCTTCCTTCTTGAACGCTCCCTTGGGAAGACCATCCACAAGGTCATGTTTGGCCAGGTAGTTGATTGTTCTGAAATTCAGATGACTCAACCTTTTGTGCCACAGCCAGTTAGTTTCCATAGTACTGGTGGCCACGAAGCATGAATCTGTCTTCCCACTTTGCCAGTCGACAGTATAAAGACCTCCGTTCCGAATACCTCTCAGCTTGATCTCACCAGATTCCTCATTCTTGATCCGGCACTCTGATTTATCAAAGGTAATTGTATATCCATTGTCGCACAGCTGACTGATACTCAGGAGGTTGTGCTTGAGGTTGGTAACAAGGGATACATTTCTGATTCTGACATTGTCCTTCTCGATGCAGCCCTTGCTGATAACTCTGCCCTTGGAGTTATCACCGAATATGACTGGAGGTCCCTTGACCTTGGTGAGTTCTGAGAACAAGAATTCTTCACCTGTCATATGAGCCGAGCAACCACTATCAATGATCCACTCGCTCGACCTCTGAAGCTGTGTTGCATGACCTAGTTCCTGCAAGAAAGAAATGGAATTCATTTAGGTCCCCGATCATCTGCGGGTCCTGCAGGGTTAGATTGCTGGATAATTCCTTTCGGAATCCAGACTTGAGTGATTTTCAGCTCGGTTTTACCCTTGCTGACATCATTAATAACCTTTCCCTTCCTTTTGAAGTAATGAGTGCGTTTGGTTTGAGAAGGTGTGGTTGTGTGTGTATCTCCTTTGGAAGTACGCTTCCGCTGAGAGCTTCGGAAATGTTTTTCCGGTACATTGTGTTGCCTTGGTGGTCTCTGAGAGCGTGGACCACCATGGTTAGCATTCATGGCCCTTTGAGAAAACTTGTGATTGGGCTCATGCCTCTGATAGGTATTCCTCCTATCAGGTATTGTCCTTCTCTCATAATTGCTCTGAGATTGGGATCCCTTGTAAGTATGCTGGTGACTGGCATACTTACGAGGTTGTGCGTGGATTCTCTTGACAGCTGGTGCTGGCTGTCGGATTCCACTGGCAGCTGACGCTGACTTCATTGCCTTAGAATTTTTCGGCTTAGTCTGCGTCCTAGGGTGTGCTGGCGTCCTCTCAGCAGAGAATCTTGCCAGTTTAGGTTTTTGTCGTGATGACTCACCTCTGAAGCTGGTCTTATGAATCCTATGCTGATCAGCCGTTCGGGGCTGAGTGGTATGACCAACTGGTGCTGATGCATTTACCACTTTGCCCTTACCCTTACCAGCATTGATTTGTTCGGGTTGGTTTTTGCTCAAATCCTTTATAAATCCCAACCCGGACTTATCAGTAGGCTTTCTCCAATGACTTAGAGCCTTTTCCAAATCCTTGGAGCCTTTATTCAAAAAATTTATTTTATTTTCTTGCTCCAGAACGATGTTGTGAAAATTATCTCGCTCAGTTTTTGCAATTTGAAAATTTTGAAGCAATTCAAAGTGAGTCTTTTTCAGAGTGGCTAGCTCTTCACCGATTGACCTCGATTTTTCAATCTCATTGGTCAAAACAGAAATTTGATCTTTCAGCGAGGTGTTTTCGCCAGCCAAGACATTCTTTATTTCATAAAATTTCAAAAATTCTTGTTGAAGAATGTCTATAGTGACAGCTTCTGAGTCGGAGCAATGCGACTCAGAATCGTCTAGAGTGTGTGCTGACATGATATGCGTTGGGGGAACAGATTGTACCTGATTGTCAGAGGCAAGTGCTTGTTGTTCCTCACTGTCAGCACACTCTTCGCTTGATTCTTCTCCGAAGGCCGCCATAAACGCCAGTAGAGCTTCCTCTTCTGACTCTTCATCTGACACACACTCTCCGTCGTCGTGGTCAGGAATATCAGGAACCTCTGTCCTGGTCAGCATCGCCTTGGCAACGGCCTTCGATGCACGCTCTTCAAAGAGCTTCTTTAGCCTTTCCCGCTCATCTTTGTCCACCTGTGGACATTCAAAGTTGAGATGATCAGGGGATTGGCACTGATAACAAGCACGGGGAGCTCTCTTGACAAATTTTCCGTCAGTTGAGCTGAGAGATACTCCCTGCTTTGACTTGGCTTTCTCCAGAAGAACAGCCAGTCTCTTCATCTGTTGCTCAAGTTCTGCGATAGAGCTCTCGCTGCCTTTGGAAATAGATCCCGATGTGGATGGGATCTCTCTCTGCTGGTTGTGCTGCCCAGCAGGTATGTCAGCATGAAAAGGCTTCTTGGGCTTCCACTTGAAGTCCCTCTTGACGAAGTAAGCTTCGCCTTGTGTCTTGATGCTGGGAGATCCAACATTCCTGATGGCTTCATTCTTGTTCACCATCTGGATATCCCACTCGTGTGCCTGCAGCTGAGCAAATAGCTCCTTGGGGGTCAACTTGGATAGATCCTTCTCCTTAAGAGATGTAGTCTTCACAAACCAGTCCTCCTTGGGCATCTTTGACAGGATCTTTGCATTAAGCTCTGCATTCGCGTACTGCTTGTCCAAGGACTTCAGCTCGCTGACTATAGCATTGAATCTAGCCTACATCTCCTTGATGGTTTCACCAGTCAGCATCTGGAATGACTCGTACTTGTCCACCGCAACTTGCAACTTGTTGCGCTTCATCTGATCTGTCTCCTTACAGAGACTATCAAGGTAGTCCCAGACTGCCTTGGCGCTGTCAAATTGGAGGACTTCCTCCATCAGCGGCTCTGGAAGAGATGACAGGATCATTTCGTGAGCAACGGAGTCCAGCTGATTCCGCTTCCTGTCCTCAGTGGTCCATTCTTCTGGGGGCTTTGGGATCTCAGCAGCTGGACGATCTCCTAGCTGGTGTTGTGTCTTGGTGATCTGGATCGGCCCTTTCTCCAGCACGTCTATCATTTCCGGATGGAAACTTTTCAGTGTAATGAGTGACCTCTTTCGCCACGTTGCGTGCTTGTCAGGATTGTAGTTGAGTAGCTTAGGAGTATTCATCTTGTGTACCTGAGCTAATCAACAGACAGAAAGAGTAGAGTGCAAGGAAACGTGGATCTCGGTCCTAAGCGACTCAGATATACGATCAGTCTAGAAAGACCGACCGCTCTGATACCACTTGTTGGTCCCGGTTTTTCAGAGTATAAAATGTTACGCAGCGGAAATAATGTTAAGTGTTTTCTTGCACGCTACTTACACACAGCTGACAACTGGTAACTGGTCAGCTGGTGCTGGTTACTCAGTACACAGCTGACAACTGAGACCTGTCAGCTGGTGATTCAAAACTTAGAATATTTAGCCTTGTTTGCACAGTTATATATCAGTTTCAGGATATACTCCAGCACTTGAGTGCTGGGTTTAAAATATGAATGAAAGACAGAAAGCTGATAAATAACAAAGGATTTTTATAGTGGTTCGATCAATCGATCTACGTCCACTCTCCAGTCGAAGCACTGGAAATTCCACTAAGAGTAATCAGGTACAGGT
>JAPKLW010000313.1:0-38549 GCA_026898455.1 Plectranthus barbatus
TTAACTAATCTAGACACAAAATAATAACTCTTTAAGAGAGTTATCACATGCATACAATGATAATTCGAAACCCTAGAATCTGAGAAGGAAGTTAGTTACACATATTCATAGCAATATTCATCAGAGAAAAATAAAACCTGAATTGCATAAAAACTAGGGTCTGAATGTCTTCCCACAAAATTATGTCTTCAATCATAAACTCTAAAAACTCTTAATTGCTATATTGATTTCCACCCTAAATTTCGAATTTTACATGGTTATTTATAATAATGAAAGATGTATCAAACAACATCTAGGATTAGATATGTCTCTATCTTCAAATTAGGTTCAGATTAGGAAAACCCGCATTCGCGTTGATCGTCGGAGATCAGCATCGATCGACGCCTTTGAAACACCCTCATCGATCGACGTGCCTTGGCGTCGATTGACGTGAGCTTTGTTTCGCAGCCTTCGTCGATCACTCCTTTATCTCGTCGATCACTCCACTTCAATTTCTTCGTCGATCGACGTGCCCTGGCGTCGATCGACGTGGACCTGGACTGGAATTCTGATTCTTTCCAGTTTTTGACTAAAAACCTGCATGATTCATCAAACACGACATTACGAGCACAAAAGCCAATCCATGCATGAAAAAGACACTAAAAATAGTCTGAACATCACACAATCAATCAAAGAACAACTAGATAAATTGGTAAAAATCCTAACTTATCACCCGCCCTGGTTCTGAAAACAGGTATTGTCGATAGAAGGCTCTGTGTCGATCAACAAGCTTCCTATCGATCGACACGGAGTGCCAGCAGCAATCATCTTCGTCGCGCAGTGCTAAAATTCCTCGGGAGGATAAAAAGGTCGATGTATGAGATCGACAGTCAGGTACCGTTCTTCTTCTTATCTGATTTTCAAACTTTTTCTTACTCTCCGAGTTCAAAATAAGTTTGGGGGGATGTGGACAAGAAGTTGAACCTTTATCCCTTATCTTTATTCGCTTTCCTGCTTTATTTTGGTTTGTTTAAATTTGTGCCAATAAAAAAAATATATATAGATATTATCTAAGGAAAATGTTTAAGTAATTGAACCCTCTAGCATTATATGCAATGTTTGGAATCTATCTTTGATTAGTTGAGTTGATTTCGATTGTGGTTGATTTGCCCATTAATGTAGAATACCGCATGATAGGGTATGATTGAAACTTACACTTGCATGATGTTTGAGTGGATTGAAATTGACTACGGAAGAAAATTTGAACCCAAGTGAGTTTTTGAGCCTTTATTTGTTCATGAGAGATTCGCATGTATGTTTTTGTTTCTCTAGAACTTGCTTTTGTTATGTTTCAAGACAGCATAGTGTGCATCAGGATAGAAAATGATCTTAGGCCATCTTTGTTAGCCAATTTATCCTATACACTGCCCCTTGTAAAATCTTATCCCTAGTAAGCCCCTTTGAGCCTTTTTCCATTTTTTGATTTTGTCTATAAAATTTCATATGGAATGGGTGAGATGTATCTTGTCTATAAGATTTGGGAAGAAAAAGGATGAGAAATTGTGAGTGATAAGAAATTATTAGAATTGGTGTGCAAGGAAAGGAAGTTCTAGAAAAAAAATGAGTAATGTCCTTATAAGCTCAAATAACTAAACAAAATTTTTAAAGAGCATAAAAGGGCTAGAAAAAAAAAGGGAGATGTTGTGGTTTGAATTGTAAAAATTTTAGGAGATGGGGTGGATGATGATAGATGGTGATTTTGATTTGTTGAGAGTGATCAACTCAATATTTTCTTTTTAGTCACTTGGCCATATTTCCCTATCTTGTCACAAAATGCCTACATTACAACCCTATCAAAAGTCCTTTTTAATTCTTGAATTGTGTGCACAAATAAGCAGTGGAGATTTTAGAACTCTTGCAAGCCTATGGTAGAAATTTCTTCATACATGTTGTGAGTGCTTTCATTTGAAACCCAAACACTTGTGTGTTGAGCGATACACTTTCCTGTGAGTCTTCCGAAGTTGATGAATATCTTATCTCTTTCAATTACTTGTGTGATGTGGATTGATGAACCTTGACTGTGATGAATCTTGTGAGGCATTTCACTTTCAACACTTGAGATTTCTTTTCTTCGATTGAGGACAATCTAATATTCAAGTTTGGGGGGTTTGATAACCTCATTTATTACTCACTTATCTATATTTTTCTCCATTGTTTCAAGTTTTTTATATTATGTTTTTACTTATTTCTGTGCATGAGACTATTTTAGAGGGTGTTATGCTTGTCATGGTAAGATTTTGCAGGTTTTAGGCCGAATTCATTGGAAACCCGTACCGAAAGCAAATGATGTTCAAAGGAACAGTCACGAATTCTTCCACATGTGGAATTTGACCTAATGGAGCATGGAAATAGAAATATCTTTGAGTTAGCTTTCCAACGCAACTGGAATCGGGTCAATCGGAGTTCGGGAGCACAAGGTATGGCCAAAACCGTGAGATTGCGCAGAAGGAGTCGACGGAAGGAATCTCGGGCAACACAGAGGTTTCTGTCTCGACATACAGACAGCCTGTCGACCGAAATGGAGGATTTTGCAGCTGTGTCGACAGATAGGTAGCCCGTCGATCGACACGCGCGCCGGAAAGGCATATTTTTGCCCAATTTGGAGATTTTTCCTTCCCAAGCCATTACCTTTTGAAGATTTAATTTCTCCCCCTATAAATAGAACCTCTTAAGCACGAAATTGAAGCTTGGATATCTATCTTTTCAGCATTATTGCACTTAGAATAGTTGAGCATTGGATTTTTTACAAGACATTCAAGGTTCCTCTTTATTTGTAAGTTCATTAATAATATGTTTGCTTTAATTCTAGTCATGTTTTGTGGCTAGAACCCTAACAGGTTCTAGGGTTATGATTTCTTTTCTGATGCATGTTAATTGATATCAACTCTCTAAGCATTGATTAATTCTCTGATTTAATTTTATAATCTAGATTAAAAGAAGGACCGAGAGGTGAATTGAGATCTAGTTTTATAGTTAATAATTGATGGATTGAGAGATGAGAATTATTGACAGGAAGAGAGAATTAAATATGTTTGTTTTATGTCCAACCAAGAAGAAACCTACATATGAATAATTAGATAATTATGAGATTGATTAATTTGGTGTTCTTGAGACCGAGAGGAGATGGTCACTAATTAATAATCTAGGATTTAATTGCCTGACCAAGGAATTTAATCCACAAAAATCTATGTTTTCCCCATTGCTGAGTTGATTGATATTTGCATGTTGATGATTAAATAATCTGCCCTAGGATCTGTGTTTCCCTTTATTGTTTTCAAAACCCTTTAATTTCTCGCATTGTCATCTTTAATTTCTAAATCAAAACCCCTTTTCTGAAATCCTCAAACTTCTATGTTCTAAGAATCGTGGCTAGTACTTTGGATTTTTTGTTGCACAGTCCCTATGGGATCGACCACCTTAGGGTGTAAAAATTATTTGCTACTGTATTTTGCAGTTATCAGTCAGGTCGGCTTCTATTCCTTGGTTAGTTACGACATATCCTAAGAATTTTCTTGAGGCCACCCCAAACATGCACTTCGCTGGATTTAACTTCATGTTGTATTGCTTCAAGATATCAAAGGCCCGCTTTAAGTGCTGCACGTGCTCTGAAGCCTTCTTGGACTTCAACAGCATATCATCGATGTATACCTCCATGGTTTTGCCGATGAGAGGTTCGAACATCTTGTTTACCAATCGCTGGTAGGTTGATCCCGCATTTTTGAGTTTGAAGGGCATCACCTTTTAGTAGTAGATTCCCTTAATTGTCATGAACGCCGTCTTCTCCTGATCGTCCGGTGCATCATGATTTGGTTGTATCCTAAAAACGCGTCCATGAAGCTGAGTAATTCATGACCCGTTGTGGCGTTAACTATGATATCGATGTGCGGTAGAGGATACGGGTCTTTCGGGCAAGCTTTGTTAAGATTTTGTAATCCACACACAATCGATTCTTCCCATTCTTTTTCTTTACCACCACAACGTTAGCTAGCCAGGTCGGGTATTTCACTTCTCTGACCAAACCGATATCGAGCAGCTTATGTATTTTTTCGTTGATAGCCTCATTGTTTTCTGGTGCAAACTTTCTCCTTCGCTGTTGCACGGGTTTTATGCTGGGGTTGACTTGTAGGTGGTGTGTCATTATTTTCGGGTCTATGCCGACCATATCTTTGTGTGACCACGCGAACACCTTATGTTCATTGGCTAAGAATTCAAAAAGCTCGTTCCAGACCTCTGGATCGAGATCGCTTTTGACGTTGGTTTTCTTGTTGGGGTCCGTCAGATCGAGCCCAATCTCTATAATACTATCAAACTCCCCAGGTGGTGGCAACGACGGGTTAGTCAGGAAGTGTTGTTGCGAACACGTCGCTTTGAAGCTTGCATAATAACATTCTTTGGCGATGTTCTATTCACCTTTGATTGTGTGGACCCCGTCAGGGGTTGGAAATTTTACCACTTGATGATATGTGGATGGTACTGCTTTAAGATGATGGATCCACGTGCGTCCTAGTAGTGCGTTGTAAGCGCTTGGTGCTTCAATAATCATGAAAGACATGTCATGTCGAATTCCACCGCAGTAAGTTGGTAAATTTATGGTCCCCACTATCATATGTACTCACCCGTTGAATCCGATCAACGGGGTTCGGCACTTCACTATCGTTTTTTAGGGATTTTTATTCCTTTAATGCGTGTAGGAAGAGGATATTGGCATAGCTGCCGTTATCCACCAAAATTCTTTTGATGATGCAGTCCAATAGCTGTAGAAAGATATCTAGGGCATTGTCATACGGGTGGTCAAGTCCTGGCACTTCTTATCCGTAAACTTGATTGGTGCGTGCGTCGGACTGCTTCACAACGTTGCAACCTCTTCGCGGTACTGCCTCCTGGCCCGCTTGGCAGCAAACCTAGTTATTCCACTGATTTTGGAACCGCCGGTGATGCAGTTGATGGTGCGAACTGGGGCCGGCAATTTTTCAGTCCGGCTGGCTTTTCCTGCGGGCGGTGCAGTCTGCTTCTCTCAGGTCCAAGTCCGCTTCCCCTTATTGTTAGAAATTCCGCCAGCAGACCCTTTTTCAACAAATCGACCACCTCTAACCTTAACGTGTGACAGTCCGTTGTGGTATGTCCGTGGTCTTTGTGGAAGTCGCAAAATTTCTTAGGGTCCTTCATGGACGGATCGGTCTTCATCTTTTGTGGACACCTTACTTTTTTTGGTATCTGTCGGAGTACGTTATGCACCAAATTTGTTGGCTCGATCGCGAGGGTGTATTCCGGCACATAGGAGTTCAGGGCGTTAACCTGTGGTGGCTTGCTACTTGACGGGTAATTATACGGGTGCGGTTGCGTAGGGCATCTGTCTCACTATTCGTGCTGTTGATCGTCTCGGGCTACCGGCCTACCCCTGTTGTGTCGTGCCTTTCTGAAAGATTCATCCTCTTCCCACTTGATCAATGCCCATGCTCGATTGAGGGCGTCATCCATAGTCGGCCACCAATTTTTTGTTAAACCTTGACAGGTACGCTCTAAGTGGCTCTCCAGGTTTCTGGATTACTACATATAAATCATTCGGATGCTTGTTGAGCTTTTGACTGCTCGAGTATTGCTGGAGGAAGAGCTGATGCAATTCAGAGAAAGTAGAAATCGAACCCCTAGGCAAGTTGATGAACCACTGGAGGGCGGGTCCAGTGAGGCTCGAGCCGAAGCTTTTGCACATGTAGGCCTCACGCCGCACGCTAGGAATTGCCAATGCGAACATCTTCTGCTTGTATATCGCCACATGGTTTTCCGGATCGGTCGTACCATCATAGAGCGCAAAGCTGGGTGGAATGAATCGATCCGGGAGCTCGGCCTCTGCGATTTCCAGTGCGAATGGTGATTCCGCATAACTTTCTCTGGGGATAGTCCTTTCTGGTGGCGGGAGGCCCGGCACCCTGGTGATTAGGGATTCGAAGTAGTTCAACCGCTGTTTTAACCGTCTTTCCATCTGCTCCAGTACAGCGTTGCCTGCTACATTCGGGTCCGGTTCACACGTCTATTCTCTGGGGCAGTTCTCGGTATCACGTGCTCGGTTCCATTTTGTACAGTTTGATTGAACTTGTGTCGCAGGTCCCTCGCCGTGACGGGTTGCCCTCTACTAGTGTTTCCTGGCTCCTCGACTATTGGTTGCGCGTTGAGTTGCTGTTGTAGCTGCCGGTTGTCTTGTTCAAGGAGTTGGTACTTTTGAGTAATTGTGTCCACTTGCGCTCCCATTTTTTCCATGAGGCCCCTGGCCTCCTGAACCTGGCTTACCAACTGAGCCACGTATGGATCTTGCATTAACGACGGGGGTGGCAGTGGGAACGACGGCTCGTTGAGCGGAGTTATGTCAAAGTTCCGTCGGAGATCATCCAAGGTTTTGTGGTGGTCTCGATGCTGGCCAGTCCCACGACCCGTCATCGTCGATTGCCCCCATCCTGCTCCAGTGGGAGCTCTGTGCCCCGCAGTTGGGTCGGCTCTTCATCCCAGGTTAACTCCTCATCCTGCTCCCGAGGGTGGTGTGGTCCCTTCCGTGACCAGTTCAATGGGATTAGAGTTATTTCCGCCATCTGCCATATTATGCAAAAAGAATTAGTACGCCTTCGTTCTTGAGGCCCCACGATGGTTGCAAATTGTTGAGGGTATTTTTATATTTTTAAGAACCCCAAGAACAAACTTGGTAACATGAACTATAGTAATGGGAATCGTGAAATTAATTAATGAAATTGAATTGAAAATTGGTACAAGACGAGAGCTATATTCGACAATTGACAAAACCGAATTGCTATAATCAAATAATCTAGCCTATCGATCTGAAATTGCGTGTAATTTAGTAATGTGCGTCTATTCAAGCTTGTAATTTTTTTATCAGCCTTGGATCCTACCTTTCCTGGAATATTTATAAGGACCTTTAAATGGGAAACGGTTCCGGATCCTCCGCCTCGCGATAATGGCTGGTAATTAATTCCTCGACGCGCGCACATTTCTATTTTCGTGAGATCCACTCCCGTCATTACTCCTATTTACTACCCCTTCTGACCGTATGAGCAGTTTGCTATCTCCATTTACGTTTTATCAAACTGGATACGACTACCTATTTCGTGCGAGCTAATTAAATCGAGTTGTTCATTTATTTAAACTCTTTTCTAGCTGAATCTAACTACCTTAAGTCGAGTTGTTTTGTGAACTGGTCAAACAAACTGCTTTTCCACTTGGATTCTTTCTCCTTGGGCCTTCTTACCCGGTCCAGGCAGCCTTTTTCCCTATGAAATAATTTATGGGCCGCTGATATGTGCGTAAAATGACCTATTTTTCGATGTGTGAGCGTGCATGTTTGTGGCCATTTTACTCCCATATCAAATGCATTCTGCTTGTTTTTGTTGTGTTTTCGTGTTTTTGGTGTTCCGTATGGTGTAGGATATGTTTTGGGCATAAAACAACACTTTTGGATGAGTTTTGGATGGAAATCGCCCGAGCTAGGAGTCAAAGGGAAGCAGGATCGACCGAGCGGAGCAGAAAGGGTGCAGGGGCATTTCAGAGACTTCGCCCGGCCAAGCCAAACTTGGCTCAGTCGAGCCAAGCCCTTCAGAGAGGTGGCTCGGTCGAGCACTGCTCTTCAGAGAGGTGGCTCGGCCGAGCCGAACCGAGATTTGCCTTAGCGGTCTGTTTCCAATTTTCAATCGATCCCAGGCGAGCCATGGGTGGCCCGGGCGATCCGAGGCCCTGTTTGCTCATTATAAAAGGGGGAAACACGGTTATTTTGACAACTTTTGATAACTTTGGGGAACCTCCTCCTAAATTCTCTCTACGATTCCCATTTCCATCCCTTCCAAAACCTTACCCAAGGTATCAAGGAGCTAATTCATCAATCCTAGGAGAAGAATTGAAGATCCAAGGGGGTAGATCAAGACCAATCAAATCCAATTGGGGAAGATTTCACTTTCTACTTATCAATTGTAATGGATTTATTTGATTTCAACTTTGTATTGTTACAATTGAGAGGTATGTTGCTCTAATTCAATTTGGATGTGATGTTGATTTGAACAAGGATGCATGAAGATTAGGTTTGATAATTGTTTGTTTACTTCCCTTTGAGAGCTTGAATTGCACTAGATCTTGTTCCTTACCTCTCAGGTGTAGGTAATAGCCAGCTTAGGAGGTAGTTGACGTGAACGATGCAGCCAACACGTGGGCGAAATCGTCGTGAATAGTGTAGATTCATACGAATTTAGCTCCAATCCTTGTGCGGTGCTAGGTCGTAGGGCAATAATTGACGTTCTATTTGGAGTGGTCTAGGGCTTAATAACGTAGCTGTTTGCGAGTCTTAGCATCATCAATCGTTATCTCGCCGTGACAAGGGGTTAACGAGTGTAGGGTCAATTGCTCAATCTCCTAGGGATTAAAATGTGTTTACATCAATGATTAACCTAATTGGATTAAATCTACGTTTATTTCAACATCCTATCTACCTCATTTGAGAATTTCCTTGCCTTGGTTTACCAAAATGTGGATAGAAGTGATTTGATTGATTGAGATTGAATGTCGATTTTTGGTTTAATTCGTTACTTGTTATATATTGTTAGCATAGGTTTAAATTGATTGCCTAGATTGATAAAAATTACTCAACGATTCTATTTTGCATAGCTATAAGACTTTGCTATAGTATCTCGGTAATCTAGCGTGCGAAGGGAAGAAGGACCTGGATTGATAATTAAACCTTGAGTGTGCAGTGAGAATTTATATGAGTTTTTATTGCGCATCAAGTTTTTGGCGTCGTTGCCGGGGAATTCATTTAGTAGGTTGCTAGATATTGGGGGAAAAGTAAAGCTTGTAGGCTAGGTGTTTGTGTTTTTGTTTGTGTGAATAATTTGTTGTTTGTTTTTGTATTTGTTGGTACTTTGAGTTTGTTGGATTCTTGTAGGTGTAAAATGGAGAATCATCGTGGAATTAACACGGAAAGAGTGTATAATTTGCAAAAACAAATGGAGGAAATGAAGGCCAAAACGATTGAGAGACAAAGGCCACGAAGGACACTCCGAAGTGTGTATGAGAACATGTGGGAAGGTGATTGCCAATGGTCGGACAACGCAAGAGAATACCGTGCAAAGAAATCTGTACAACAGACTAGTGAAGATGATTGGTTGAAAAGCCAATTGGATTTAATTCAAGAACAACTTAGGTTGTTAAGCAGTTCAAATAGGAAAAGTGAGGACGTCAAGGAAAGAAAATGTGAGGTGAATGATATTTGAGGACACTTTGAAGCACGAATCGATCATTGCCAAGCCAATGAGTGAAACAAAGCAAGAGAAGAAACCTTGGTAAGAAGAACTCAAAGAAGAGAAGATAGTGGTGTTGCAAGGAGAAGAATCAAAGAAAGAAGGTAAAGAGTTACCTCAAGAAGAGAAAGAGGATGATGGCACCGATGAGGAGAAGATACACATTGAAAGTGGGAAGAATGGTGATCTTGAGATACCTTCACTTGAGGTGATGAAAGAAGTTCCGGCCTTGGTAAGAAATGATGAAGGAGAGAAACTGTAGGGTTTTCCCGTGAACCGAATCACAAAAACCAATTGAACCGGATCGATTTATGGATATTGTGCAAAATCAGAATTCGCAATAAAACCTAGCATGCTCCTATGAATTTAATTCTTAGAATTGTGGATTAAGGAATTACAGTTATTCCGTAGAGTCTGATCCGATCTTTCGCGTTTGAATATCAAATTCCAATTCAACCACGCGATTCGATTTAATCTGCGGAAACAGAAATTAGAACCCTAATTTCTTAGATAAAATCAAAATAAAAGAGAAGAAGAAAGAAATTTGTTCTCCAGATTAGATCTTCATGGCTGTGTCCCAATGCTGTTCATATCTGCTACTGGTGAGGATTCCACAGATCTGTGTTGTAGGCCGGAGCAGAAAAATCCTTCTCCTCCCCACTACAGACGTCGCCCACTGCTCTCTCTCTCTCCCTAGGGTTTCAATCTGATTTGAATGATATTAAGGTGGCTAGGGTTTTGAGAGAGAATGCTGTCTATTTATAGACTTAGGGTTTTATCCCTAATGGGCTATTGGGCTCAATTCAGCATATATAATTTGGGTCAATCCTGGGACCTAATGCAAATAATAAAGTGGGCCTATAATTAATTAATTTCCATGTCCACTACCCAGGACACAATTAATTAATTAATATAAATTATTTTTCACCACAGAATTAATACTGACCTACCCCTTTATTACCACGTTATGAGAACGGGCTGCATTAATTGAGAATCCCCATATTTAAGGTTACCGGATATTCATTAATTAATTGGAGCTTCTAACAAGCTCTAACTACAATTAATTAATATCTTATTATTCCTGAGTAGTACCACTCAATCCTTATCACTCATGCCTGAACTTAATCAGCCTGCAGGACTTTGGCACGATGAATGTCATTGAGCTCTTTAGGGAATGTCCCCATCCTATTACTCGGATATGGTTACCTAAATCCAGTCTCAGGTGGTACTACACGAACTGCTGTTACCCAAGATGCGGATATACGAGCACGTTACTTAGGCTCTCCACCATGGCAAGTCAAAGCAACAGTCAACCCGTGCAAACCCCTGAACCTTCGTTAGGGTTTGTACTCAATCAATATAACGAGATCTTGTATTCGCTGATGTCAGACAGACGAATACATCTCACTGCGGTCCATCAATACGCCACCCCTGCGTACCAGCATGTCAAGTAACCAAGACAAACCACTTATTCCGACAATGCCGCTACCATTCGGACAGACGTATCCTCATACGCTATCTCGACTGTGATTAGGTTTATGTCTCACTAGGTCAAGTGATCATACTATCTTCTGCGATCTACAATACGCCGTATGATCGTCCCTATCGGTGAGACGAGAGGATACCATTGTTACATACATGTAAGATTGTTTGACAGATAGGAGAAATAAACCGTCGTATACTCATTATAATAAATGCTTTCAGTATACAAAACCCATCAAAAACAAGATGAGGAAATTATGTCGGAAAGTCTATGTGGCGATGTGATTCTTAAATTTCCTTCACGAGTGATAGAAAAAGTAGAAAAGGTTGAGGAGAGAATGGTGAGTGCATTGGATGAATGGATCAATGAGTTTCTTGAAGTGGGGATTAGTTTGGAGAATGGCTTGAAGAATACTTCAAAGAATGACCACTCATTCATGCAATTTAAGTTCGACAAGATAATCAATCCTCCTTGGAGAGATGACAGGGGTGAAAGAAAAATCGCCTTGGACAAATTGCTCCCAAGTAAATGCAGATTAAGGGAGAAAGGTGTATTAAAAACCCACAAGATTTTTGATAATGGATGATGTGGTAAGGTCGTCTAGCTACCGACGTTAAGGAAGCGCTTGTTGGGAGGCAACCCAACCAATTTTCTTTCTTTGGTTTAATTGCTTTTAGTTGTTATGATTTTGAATAAATGTTTAGTTTGTTGGTCTTGTGTTTGTAGGGAGGAACTATAAGATCAAGAGGAGTGACAATGCACTGTCCACCATTTTTGCAAACTTAGTCTCACTTGACTAATTGGGGGGATGTGTCGGTAGCCGGTGCCTTGGTTTTCTCCTCTCCTCTCCTCTCTTCTTCTATCCTAGTTTGCTTTAGTTTAGTTTAGTTGTTGGATATTGTCCTTTTATTGGATTTGATTCAATTTGGTTGTACCTATATTGATATTCTACCTTGGATGAATGTTTTGGACTATGCTCATCTTGATGATATGTATAGATACTTTCATAGGTTTGAGTTTGTTGAACATTGGTTTTGATGGTATGTTTGGTGGAGCTAGTGGAAAAATGATTTATGTGTAAAGATTTTGGATAGTGGAATGATGGTGGAAAGAGGTTTTGGAAGTGAATTTGGTTGAGGATTGTTTGATTGTGATTGTGGATAGAATCATTAATGAGTTATCATGATTGAATATTTTCTATTATGGATGGTTTGTGGTTTGGATTATTGGTTTGGTTTGTATGGTTGAGCTAGTGGATATTGTCTTATCATTGTTGATATTTGGTTTGTGGAAAATTTGGTGGATATGAGAGCTTTATTGGCTTATTTTATGCTCAATAGGTTGGTGGTATTTTTGTTGATGTGAGTAGGTACCAATAAGGTCTTGGAGAAGCGGTTCAATCGTGGCTACCGATGGGTAACGCATTCTATCGTTTCTCTTGCCAATTAGTTGCATTGCATTTAGATTGTTGTTAGATTGTTGTATGCATGTAGATTGTTTTTAGGTTGTTGTGTGCTTGTGTGTGTGTGATGAACCCGAACTAGACTTGAGATTTGACTCATGACTACTTGGTGAAGTTTGATGTTTACCTTAACCAATGATAGGGCGGAATCTTGTTATCAAAGCATGTTCTAGTTTAACTTTTGAATTGCCAAGTTTTGTGTGAGGTTAATGCATAGGACTTGACAAAAAGTTGTGAGTCTTGAGCCTTGATATTGTCATATCTTTGTTGATTGTGAGAGGCAAGATTGAGAGCACGAAATCTAGAATTTGCATCCGTTCTCTATCTATTGGCATGAGTGGGTGACTAGGAAATGATATTAGGCCATCGATTCTTAGTTCTACCTCTCACACCGGGAGTATAAGGTGGTTTTGATTATAATTTTGCCTTACGTATCTTTGACCCCCGTGATTGAGCTTTAATTGGTGAATCTTCTTTGATATGTTTAAGACCAAGTTGGGGGGAAAGAGTGTATGAGGGTGAATACGGTGATGAGAGTTGGGTTGGGAATTGATTGGATTTGTGATGATTGAAAATGTTGAGGCATGATAGAATGAAATAAGGGATTGTTGTTGATCCTAGAAAAATGAGCACCTACAAAATTTTGGTGCAAGTGTTTAAAAAGAGTGTGGCACCCACAAAATGAATGAATGATGGTGCTATAGAAAAATTATGAAAAAAGGAAAAGAAAAGAGAAAAAGAAAAAAAAAGTGTGTTGTGAAATGAAAAAGCCTCGGGGTTTGTAGTGGTTCTAAAAGAACAAGTTTGGCGGTTTTGGGAAATTGAGAAGTTTAGTCACTTTGGCCCAAAACCACCCACCTTTTACTTAACCACATTACAACCTATGAAAAGACCTTTTTGATCCTAGAAACTAACTCATTGTGGTATAGTGGTGAGAATGGATGCAAGCCTATGGAAATCAAGCTCGATATCTTGTGATTGAGTGCATCTAATCGTCCCTAAACACGTGAGGGAGTGCTTTTGTTTCTTGTATCCATTTTTTATGAGTGGTTCATGTCCTTAGCATTAACCTTGTTACAAAGTTAGGTGATAATCTCGTTTTACTTGAACATGCTAAGATAACTTTGATGAGCTATGAGGTATTGCACGAGGTAGATTAACGACTTTACTTTGTTTTGATTGAGGACAATCAAAGATTCAAGTTTGGGGGATTATGATATCTGTGTAAAATGACCAATTTTTCGATGTGTGAGCATGCATGTTTGTGGCCATTTTACTCCCATATCATATGCATTCTGCTTGTTTTTGTTGTGTTTTCGTGTTTTTGGTGTTTCGTGTGGTGTAGGATATGTTTTGGGCATAAAACAAAACTTTTGGATGAGTTTTGGATGGAAATTGCCCGAGCTAGGAGTCAAAGGGAAGCAGGATCGACCGAGCAGAGCAGAAAGGGTGCAGAGGCATTTCAGAAACTTTGCTTGGCCGAGCCAAACTTGGCTCAGTCGATCCAAGCCCTTCAGAGAGGTGGCTCAATCGAGCACTGCTCTTCAGAGAGGTGGCTCGGCCGAGCCAAACTGGGATTTGCCTTAGCGGTCTGTTTCCAATTTTCAATCGATCCCGGGCGAGCCATGGGTGGCCCGGGCGATCCGAGGCCCTGTTTGCTCATTATAAAATGGGGAAAACGGTTATTTTGACAACTTTTGATAACTTTGGGGAACCTCCTCCTAAATTCTCTCTACGAGGCCCATTTCCATCTCTTCCAAAACCTTACCCAAGGTATCAAGGAGCTAATTTATTCCTTGGAGAAGAATTGAAGATCCAAGGGGGTAGATCAAGACCAATCAAATCCAATTGGGGAAGATTTCACTTTCTACTTATCAATTGTAATGGATTTATTTGATTTCAACTTTGTATTGTTACAATTGAGAGGTATGTTGCTATAATTCAATTTGGATGTTGATTTGAACAAGGATGCATGAAGATTAGGTTTGATAATTGTTTGTTTACTTCCCTTTGAGAGCTTGAATTGCACTAGATCTTGTTCCTTACCTCTCAGGTGTAGGTAATAGCCAGCTTAGGAGGTAGTTGACGTGAACGCTGCAGCCAACACGCGGGCGAAATCATCGTGAATAGTGTAGATTCATACGAATTTAGCTCCAATCCTTGTGTGGTGCTAGGTCGTAGGGCAATAATTGATGTTCTATTTGGAGTGGTCTAGGGCTTAATAACGTAGCTGTTTGCGAGTCTTAGCATCATCAACCGTTAGCTCACCGTGACAAGGGGTTAACGAGTGTAGGGTCGATTGCTCAATCTCCTAGGGATTAAAATGTGTTTACATCAATGATTAACCTAATTGGATTAAATCTATGTTTATTTCAACATCCTATCTACCTCATTTGAGAATTTGCTTGCCTTGGTTTACCAAAATGTGGGAGAAGTGATTTGATTGATTGAGATTGAATGTCGATTTTTGGTTTATTTCATTACTTGTTATATGTTGTTAGCATAGGTTTAAATTGATTGCCTAGATTGAAAAAAATTACTCAACGATTCTATTTTTCCTAGCTATAAGACTTTGCTATAGTATATCGGTAATCTAGCGGGCGAAGGGAAGAAGGACCTGGATTGAAAATTAAACCTTGAGTGTGCTGTGAGAATTTATATGAGTTTTTATTGCGCATCAGCCGCGCTCTTGGACATCTTAATTGGGCCGCTTATTTCTGACCCTCAACACTTTTCATGGCTCTGTTTGTAAAATAATTATTCATTTTATGCATGTATGGGTTTATTTTAGTGCTTTGCATTGTTTGGTTTTTTGTGTTCCTCATGGCAACTCTTCAATTTAATCTGTAGTGGTTTATCCATGTTTGGATTAAATTATTTTGTAAAATCACGAGAAAATCTGTGATAAGTGATATGTGTGTGAAATGACCATTTTATCGGTGCTTTTGAGTGTTTGTTCATGTTTATTTCACCCACATATCATAGGTTTTTGCTTGTATTTGTTGTGTTTTGGTGTTTTGTTGTGTTGAAGTTGTGTAGGTGAGCAATTGAGCATAAATCTTCAAGTTTGGCCAATTTTCGAAGAGATTTCGACCTAAATTTGGCAAGGCTAAGAAAATCTCAACTCAGCCGAATAGTGGAGAGCAGCAGGGGCGAAACAGAGCGAAATTTATACCCATCCTCGTAAGGGTTCGGTCGAGACTTGCCTCTATAGAGCAAATTTTGACCAAGCTCTGCTCAGCTCAGTCCAGATTTGCCTTACAGAGGCAAATTTTGACCGGACCCTCTTGGTCCCAAGCGAGATCCTGTGGATTTTCTGGAAATTTTAGTTTTGGCCATCCCGAGCGAGACAGATCGATCCTGGGCAAAATTTGGGTCTGATCACTTACTATAAAAAGGGGAGAAACGAAATTGGAAAGAACTTTTGGCACTTTGGTGACGACTACTCACTTCAAAAATGCTTCCCCGTGCAAACATCAATTGAAGAAAATCTAAGTCTAAATTCATCCAATTGGTGAAGACATGATGATTGAAGAGTAGATCAAGGCCAAAGCATCCAAAGTTAGGGGAAAATTCTATTCAATTTCTACATTGTAATGGATAAGCTTTACTTTTGTATTCAATTGAACAACACTCAAGGTATGAGCAGCTAGATTTCCTTAGGATGTTGGATTGAATGATTTTGGTCAATTAAATGTTTGTTTACCTCTTCTTAGTTGATTAAGACATGCTAGATCTTGTTCTTCATTCAAGTAATGTAGATAAGAGTCAATTGTTGATAATTTGACATTGAGATTGCAGTCAATACGCAAATTAAAATGTCACGAATAGCATGGTCTTATATATGTCTCGGTCCAATCCCTGTGTGGAGGAAGCATATAGGTTACGTATCCATGACCGTTTGGGAGTGTGTTAGGAATGGACAAACGTAACGGTTTGATAATCTTAACCCATCTACAATTAATTCACCGGTGCTAAGGGAATTAGTCATTTAAGAGTGGATTGACCATCTCTAGGAAGATTAATTTGTGTTTGCATCATTCAATTGACTTTAATTGTTCACTGCAAAGTTCTCTCAAATATCCTACTTTTCCCTCTATTGAGATCAATCGATTTGTGCTTGTTCTTATTATTGTTGGATTGATTGAGGTTGCTATTGTGAGTACGATGATGATTGTTAGTTTTGATTCATGTGTTGTTATTGATTGCTAGTTAGATAGATAGGAGTTAAATTGTGTTTAGTCAATACTCAAACTCAACGATAGTATTTGCTTCGATATAACCTCAACACCTAAGTAACCAGTATTCTAGCGGGCGAATTAAGAAGATCTCGGATTTGACAAATTTTATTCTTGCATCGCTAGGTATTAAAGTGATTGAGTTTTTAGTGCATCATTGAGATTGATAGAAAATTCATGTAACAGATTAGATCGATTTTTCTCAATCTGTATTTGTTCGCGGAGTAAAAGAACACAAATAATGGAGGCCGGAGATCATGGCAGCGCATGGGTTGCACGCATCGCAGGCAACAGCGGTGCAATAGCTGTGGTAGAAGGCCATGACGGTAGACGGCGACAGGAGGCCGCGGTGGGGGCTCGCGATGCGGCACGATGACAGGGCAGGCCAACGGTGGTAGCAGTCGGTGGAAAGGAGGTCGGCGATGCAAACCCTAATTAGAGTTTGCGCTGCGCAACCTTGCCTCCCGGCAGCAGTCGGCTGCCAGTGACTGTTGGCCATGCAGGCGCACGGGGAGGCAGTTGCAGACGGCAGGAGGGTGACGGCGGCCGGCAGCGCGGTGTAGGCTGGCGGACAATGGCAAGCACGCTGTTGCATGCATCGCACACACCTGCGCGACTCACGTCGGTCAATGCCATGCACGTCGCTCGATGCAGCTGTCTGGATCGATCGATGCTGGTGATGACGACGCGACAACGATGATTAGTGTTTTGGCACTGGTGATAATGTATTGCGAACCTTAGTGTTGCAATTCGAGTGTTGGGTCCAGTTTGCAAATTGCAAACCCTAGATCGCTGTTGATTAAAGATTTGTAAGACCAAGAAGAAATAAGTTGTAGACATGTAATTAATTCTATTTTACAATAGAATAGGTTCTTCATTTTATTTTGTTTTGGGGCCACGAGGATATTTTGTTTGTTTTAATTGCTCTCGTATGCTGTGTAATTTATTAATTGTGCAATCAACATGTTGTAGATAGTAGGAAAGCATGCTTTACTGCTTTAATAGCATTCTTATGTATATGTTTTATGTTGATATTATAGTTTGGATTTTTTGGAACATGTTTAAATGCATGAAAAAAATTTTGTAAAATATAATAACATAAAATTTATGTGCGCAATTGAAAACCTTTTGAATTAAAAATACTAAGCAAGATGTTTTAATTAAAATCAACAGACCTCCACAAAGAGGTCCTAGACTGTAAGTGGGTCTCTCGTCTTAGTAAATTCTACGAGTGTAGCTTGCTAATTTCCGGAGGTTCATGGATTGCAGTTGTTGGAATTTCTAAACAAACAATTTAAATCAAGTGAATAGTGGGAGTGCTTGTGCGTAAACGTCTACGAGTGTAGTTTGTGTACTTGTGTTTCTCACTGGAATTCTAGGATTGATTTAAATTAGAGATAACAAAGACTATAAGGGTAATGCGGTATGGGTCTCGTATGTATGTCAAATTGATCCCTTTTAGTTGGAGTTAGATTTGTGGTTAGTTGCTTAGAAGGATATAATGCAGTTGTTGCTTCCCTGTTCTTGGTAGATGGCTTGGTCTAAGTTTTACACTAATTGTTAATTTCATGTGTCTAAGGATTCATGACATGATATGAAATTAGATGAATGGGCTCAACTCGTTGATGTAGGTTTTTACTTTGGTTGAAGATGATATTGTAAATGTCTACGATCAAAAGGTTTCAATGCATTTAGTTTCGAATGTTCTGCATATTTGTTCTTATATGATTCTTTACTTGTTTTCGATATGTCTATGTCTATTGTTGATCATACTATTTCTCTCAATACCTTAACTGGTCCGAATTTTCCTGAGTGGAGATATTGAATCGAGTATATTCTCTTGACTAAGCAACATCCATTTATTCTTACTATGAAACAACTTTCCCTACATTACTATAAGGTCTCTAGATGTGAGAAGAAATTCTATGACACATGGGTGACATCTGAAGATTTTTACCAACAAGTTGATCTGAGATAACCTAAGATCGATATAATTCTGAACTCGCTACCGCTTTCATTCTATGAGGAGTGAGTATACTCTTGATGAGTTGCTCACCGATCTCTTAGCAGAGCAATCTTCCATGCCTTCATGGGACTCTGAGTTATCAGATTTCGTAGATTGTCTGAACACATTAAAAAATATTATCAATGATAGCTACCAAAAACTGATTGATCGAAGAAGCCGTGAAAGAAGGTCAATGGAAATGAAGAGGGTAGGTGTCACTTCAAGCAAGAATGCATGTGGAAGTAAAATACAGGGTACGTCATTTGCATTTGTAACAGAAACATGTTTAGCATCTGTTTCTACCCATTCGTGGGTAGTGGATATTGGAGCTACTGATCATGTTTGTTACACTATGCAGGGGTTCACACCAAGGATGGTGTTGAAGGATGATGAGGTTACCATATCAATGGGGAATGTAGTGCGAGTCAGTGCAACAACCATTGGAGATTTCACCTTGTACTTTGATGATTCTAGTTTGACTTTGAGAGATGTTTTGTATGTGCCGGATTTTTGGCGGAACCTTATTTCAATTTCCAAACTTTATGTTGATGGATATTATGTTATTTTTTATAGTGGTGTTTCTATCATTGGTAATTACAATGTTATCTGCCATGGAATGTTGATTAACTCTCACAATGTCATTAATTGTCATCACAAGTCTTCCGCAAATGTTGCATGTAACTCATCTTATATTAATAATACCATAAAGAGAAAGTTTTCTTCTTCTGATGAGTATCTTACGTATCTTTGGCACTTGAGACTTGGACACATCAGCTTGAAGAGGATTTAAAGACTTGTGGCGGACGACACTCTGGACTCAGTCCAGTCTGTACTGTTTCAAGTCTGTGAATCTTGCATCGAGGGAAAGATGTCTTCTAGGCCTTTCAAGGCTAGTCAAGCTCGAGCAGAGGATGTGTTGGAATTGATCCATTTTGACTTATGTGGACCTATGTCCACACAAGCTCGTGGAGGGTATGAGTATTTAGTCACTTTTTTTGTAACACCCTATTCTAATTAAGGGGTTAACATAATATTAAACTAATATAATCACTTTAAAAATGTAATTTTACCCTCCCAGTAAAGACATAATTGTCAAAGCGGAAGTCAATATTTAATCAAGCCAAAAACATAAGTTTTATACATGAAATTTCATATTAAACTACTTTGAGAAGATTACTTGAAAATTTCTCAAAGTACCTACACACCACACAAAATACTATATATATATAACATTATACTAGCTGGGAGCATCATTCGATCTTCTGTGCATCTCCAACTTCCCAAGCATTAACTTATTTACCTGAAATGTTAATATGGGATGAGTATATAGAAATACACTCAGTGTGGGCATTATGCATAAGATTGTTCAAGCTCACATAAAATGAAATACATGTGTATTCATCACTGTAAATGTATATCAATGATGTCGCACGGTGCATCCAAGGACCTTATATAGATCCCGGGCCTATTCACGGCCCCAGGCGACTAAGTTGTGCACAACGTAAATATAAAGGACATTAAGTCCCACATGAATATGTTGGGCGTTCAGTTCCAACATACCATATATGATGTGAAGCCATACACGTCAAACATATTATATCAACAAGAACAATCTCAAATCAACAATTGCATAATTAAATGAATTCCCACACCTGAGATATGATGAACTTCAGATATAACTTGTGAAGACTTAGATTTACTGTCTTAACTGCACCAATCCTAAACATTCCATAAAATACACATCAATTAAAAATATTTATTGAAATACTAATTTAAATAATTTCATTATGATTTAATTTTATTAATTTATTTTCTTTTACTATGTATCAATAACTAGATTGTAGTTTATATAAAACTTATGAAATAAGTACGCTTACCAAAATAAAATAATATGGAAAGCCTAATTTGTATAATATAAATTATGTTTGCAACTTTATAAAACCACAAATTGCTTCGCAGCAATAAACATGTACACATACTTTTAGTTCAATTGAAAATAAATTATTAATAGTTAATTTACGTAAATTACTTAATTTAAAATAAATTGGCAAATCTTATTAGATAAATCAGTTCATTCAATATTTATATGCATTTATATTTTACTATTATCACTATTATTATTATTATTATTATTATTATTATTATTATTATTATAGACTTATAAAATTAATTTTAATTAAATTATGTAGCTGTAACAATACTAATATGAGCATACCTTAAAGCTGCGCCCAAGTGTAGTGTACCAAAAATATGAGTAAAATGCTGGTATTTATAGTTAAATTTTTAGAATAAAATATTAATTTACATCTATGACTCATCAATAAAGAGGTACAGGTGTAGAAAATCTTCATAATTAAGTTTCTTTATATCCAAGTTTTATTATTTTATTTATTAAATATCTTTACTTACTAAAATATTGCCACACGGCATTCTACAAAATTTTGATATTAAGTTGTCATGCGACAACCCTTTTTTTTTTATTTATTTATTGTTATTATTACTTGAAACTATATAAATATTATTATTTTTAGATATATGTTCGTAAGTAATTATAGATTGAGTATATTTGTATTTAAATAATAAGATATCTTAATTTATTTGGGTTCTAAGGTGCAACTTAGATTAATAATGCAAATAATTTGAAACTTTAGTATATTCAATATCTTAATATTAATTTAAAGATAATATAGGAACGGGTTATAACATTTTTTATGACTACTCAAGATACGGATATGTTTACCTGCTTCACTACAAGTCTGAATGTTTTGAGAAATTCAAAGAGTTCAAGGCTAAGGTAGAAAAAATGTCGGGAAAACTATCAAGTCACTACGATCTGACCGTGGTGGTGAATACCTCAAGAACGAGTTCCTATAGTTTTTGTCAGATAATTGGATTACTTCCCAGTGGACTGCATCGGGTACTGCCCAACAAAATAGTGTAGCTGAAAGAAGAAATATGACTCTTTTAGAGATGATAAGATCAATGATAAGTTATGCAAGCTTACCAATTTCATTTTGGGGATACGCATTGGAAACAACGGCGTACATTTTAAACCTGGTACCTTCTAAATCAGTTTCTAAGACACCCAATGAACTCTTTTTTGGACGCAAACCTAGTTTGAGCAAATTCAGAGTTTGGGGTTATCCAGCACATGTGCTGACGAATGAGCCTGATAAATTAAAAAGTAGGTTTAAAAGTGATATTGTTTATAGGGTATCCTCGAAAAACGAAAGGTGGTTACTTTTACTATCATGAGAGTCAGAGGATCATTGTTAGCACCAACACTCGATTATTGGATGATGAATATGTGAGAAATCACAAATCAAGGAGTGATATAGTTCTTCAAGAAATTGAAAGAGACGATGCACTTCCTAGGAAAAGAAAACGTGCGGACGTTGATGTACCTTCGGAAGGTACGGTACCACCAGCAAGTTTGCTAGTGCAAGGTGAGAAATCACAAATTACTGCACCAACTGCTAACACGACGTCTATGCCTCGTCGCAGTGGGAGAGTCATCTTCCAACCTAACAGGTATATTTTAGTGGGTGAGTCTGCCGACTTGGACCCAGAAGATGAACATGATGACTCTGACCCACTGACCTATACTGAGGTAGTAAATGACAAGGATGCAGATAAATGGTGCATCACCATGGATTATGAAATAGAATCCATAACTACTATGGATGTATACCAGAAATCTGTGTTGTCTAGTGGCTTTAAGGCCATAGGGTGAAAGTGGGTGGACAAAAGAAACAAGGGAGCAGATGGAGAAATCACGGCTTTCAAAGCTAGGTTGGTGGCAAAGGGTTATAGTCAGAAAGGACATTGACTATGATGAAACCTTTTCACCGGTATTCATGCTCAAATCCATCTGGATACTCCTTGTTATAGCAGCACATATGGACCTCGAGATTTGGCGCTTTTCTATACTGTAGCCTTGAAGAAGGTAATGACATCTATATGCAAGAACCCGAGGATTATGTGAGAAAAGGCGAAGAGCATCTTGTCTGGAACCTTAAGAAGTCCTTGTATGGACTTAAGCAAGCTCCGCGATCGTGGAACTTACGTTTCAAGGATGTGATTAAATCTTATAGATCTTCACAGTTGGAAAATGAAAGTTTTGTATACCGACTTTGTGTCAGTGGGAGTGTGGTGTTCCTTGCACTATATGCCAATGACATTCTCCTATTTAGGAACAATGTGAGAGTATTGTCAGACATAAGGAAATGGTTATACGAACTAGGGGTGAGCATTCGATTTTTCGGTTCGGTTTCCGCCTGAAAAAAAACCGAACCGAAAAACCGAATTATTTTTTCCTGTAACCGAACCGAACCAAACAGGGGAAAAAACCGAACCGAAATTCCTGTTCGGTTTTCGGTTTTTTACGGCGGTATTTCGGTTAAACCGAAATTTTAATGCAAAAAATTAAAAAATCTAAAAAAATTAAAAAATGCAATTAAAAATAAAGTTTCAGCAATTAAAATGAAATTACAACAATATAATCCTATAAATAACAACAATCCAAATCCTAAAAATAACAATCCACCATCAAATTTAAATAAACAACAATCCAAATTCCAAATCCTAAAAATAACAATCCACCAAATCCTAAAAATAACAATCCACCATCAAATTTAAATAAACAACAATCCAAATCCTAAAAATAACAATCCGCCAGCAATTAATACATAACACTTCCATGAACAAAAATCAAATAACATCAAATAACAACTCTTCATTCATCTTCATTCTTCTTCATTCTTCTAGCATATTTAATAGATGAAGGTGGTGGAGCCAATCCTATAAAAGAAAAAAAATAATCAAGTTAGAATGCTTTGCAAAAATCAACAATCCAAAATATAAATTAAATATAAAATTACAAAGTCTTATGAGTAGAAGATTAGTCCGTTGAGGGTTCGACGGCCATAGCTCAAAGTCCTATAAACAAAAAAGAAAGAAAATTAAGTTAGAATAACAAACTTAATGTTATTAAAATAAAATAGATTATTTGCATATATTACCTTCTTCAAGTTTTTCTATGTCTGCAAGGTCTTCTTCGACATTAATAGGAGCATCTGAACCACGAAACCAATCTTGAGCACAAATTAAACTTTGCACCACTTTAGGAGTTAAAGAACTCCTAAATGAATCAAGCACTCGCCCTCCACAACTAAAAGCTGATTCTGATGCAACAGTGGAAACAGGAATAGATAAAATATCACGAGCCACTTTGGAAACAACTGGAAATCTTGCCTCATTAGCTTTCCACCAAGCTAAAATGTCAAATTTCGAATCATTTCCCTCAATCTCTTCATTTAGATATTTATCCACCTCATTCACGATTTTCAGCAAACTTAAATGGCAGTTCATCAATAATAATCATTTCAGCAAAACCCTTTCTAGTAGCTTCTTGATCAAATTTCCAAGTACCTAGATAATCAGGTGAACCCACTTGAGGTCTTAATTGCAAATTCAACAATTTTTGCTTAAGATCTACGCTAGCAGGGATTTTCTTGCATGTATTCATGTGATTAAGAAGTGAACGTGTACCATTTATTTTTGGATCACTAGCATACACCTTAGAGCAATGATTGCATCTTGCTTTTTTACTACCATCATCGGCTGTAAAGCGTTCAAAATGGTCCCATACCTCTGATCTTCTATCCATTTCTTTACGCTTCTTTGCTTGTGTTCCAGTGATTTCAGTTTCAGTTGTTGGGTCGGTTGATGGGTTGGTTGATGGATTGGATGGGTTGGTGAAAGAAGAACCACCCGTTTCACCGAAATCTTGAGATTGAGACATCTGAAAAAAAAACAATAAAAGGTTGAATCAGCAAAAACGGCAAGAAGTAAACAACAAAAATAGTAAACAGCCTAAACAAAAACACAAGATGTTAACATAAAAACAGCATAAATGAAGTTAACATATAAAAAAAAACAGCATAAATCAGCAAAAACAGCAAGTTGGCAGCAAAAACAGCAAGTTGACAGCATAAACAACAACTTAACAAAAACAGCAACTTAGCAAAAACAGGATGTTGACAGCAAAAACAACAAGATGTTAACATCAAAAACAACAACTTAACAGCAACTTAACAGCAAAAATCAGCAAAAACAGCAACTTAACAACAAAAATCAGCAAAACAGCAACTTAACATTTAAACATGCCATCATCCAACCATGCGACAGAAAAAAAACAACAAAAATATAACCATGTTGATTGCTCAACCATAAATATATTCAGGATTTGGTTTTAGAATCAGAGTAAAGAATGACTAACCTTTCGAGAGGGAGATTGCGAGACGCCGAGACCGACGACAGCCGTGAGGGAGACCGAGAGCTTACGGCTTCAACCAGAGATGCGAAAGCAGAGCGCGAGCAGCGACTTCGACGGCGTGACTGTGAGCACCGGAGGCGGAGGGGCTGTGATTGTGAGGCGTGAGCACCGGTGAGAGTTCGAGACAGCGAGAGGCGAGAGTTGAGCGGGTGCGAGAGGGAGACAGGGAGGGCCGAGCGTCTGCAACAGCGAGAGGGAGAGTGGGTTTGGCGAAGTGGCGACCTGCTGCACCGGCGACCGGGCGAGTGGGAGGGGCGAAGTGGCGACTGGCGAGGGCCGGACGGGGGGCTGATTCGGCTGAAGGCTGAGCGGGCACGCTGGGACGCAGGCGCAGCGGCTGTAATTGTCGATTGAGGAATTAGGGGTAGGGTTTGAACTTTTAATTTTTAATGTATTAAAAAAAATTAAAAGATAGTTAAATATATTTATATATATATATATATATATATAAATAATATATTAATATTATATATATAATTTCGGTTTTTCGGTTAATTCGGTTCGAAAAAATACAAAACCGAACCGAAAACCGAAAACCAAATTTCTTAAAAAATCGTAACTGAACCGAACCGAAAACCGAATTAACCGAACCGAAATAACCGAAATTTATTCGGTTCGGTTCGGTTTTCGGTTTTTTCGGTTTTTTGCTCACCCCTAATACGAACCGTTCCAAGTGAAGAATCTGGGAGAAGCTGGGTACATAAGTCTTACGGGATCATAAGAAAATGATGATAAGCTAATCTCATGCATCCTACGTGGATTCTGTGATAGCTCGTTTCAGCATGCAACTCGTCAAGAAAGGATTGTTACCTTTTAAGTTTGGCGTTTATATTTCTAAAGAACAGTGTCCTGTAACACAAAAGGAGAAAGATGAGATGAGTTGAGTAATATGCTTCAGCAGTGGGAAGTCTCATGTATGCGTTGTTGTGTACGATGTATGATTTTTGTTATGTTGTTGGCATGGTAGCAAGAATTCTAACCCGGGGCAGGCGCATAGGACTGCGGTAAAGCACATCCTCAAGTATTTGAAGAGAATTAAAAATTATTGTCTGGTTTATCAAAGTGAGGATTGTGCCCTGTAGGTTATACAGACTCGAATTTCCATGGAGATCAGGATGTGAAGAAATCGACCTCAGACTATGTGTTCATCTTGGGAGGTGGAGTTGTATCTTGGAGGAGCGCAAAGAAGAAATGCATTGTGGATTCCACCATGGAGGCAGAATATGTCACTGCCTCCGAAGCTTCGAAAGAAGAGGTATGGCTCTGGAATTATCTTTTAGAGTTGGATGTGATTTCGAGTTTGCACAAGAGTATTATAATCTATTGTGATAATGCTGGTGCAGTAGCAAACTCGAAGAAACCACGGACTTACAAGGCGAGTAGACATATAGAAAGGAAGTACCATATTATACGAGAAATCGTATCGAGGGGCGATGTGCAGATCAAGAAGATTGACACTAAGGACAACCTAGCTGATCTATTTACAAAGTGCATGCCAACGAAGGCTTACGAAAGACATATTCGTGGGCTATGACTGAGGTGTATGCTTACCACTGATAGTGGTTAATGTAATAGCTAGATCATGTCGACACACTATATACTCTAGACAACGGATTGTAATTCTTTGAGTATAAGAAGGAGATTGCTGGGTTTTGTATACTGAAAGCATTTATTACAGTATGTAAACATTCAGCTTTATCTCCTATCTATAAACAAACTTACATGCAAGAACAATGGTATCCTCTTATCTCGTAGATAGGGAGATCATACGATGTGTACGAGATCGTAGAAGACCGTATCGATCGTTTGACCTAGCGAGATATAAATTATTATTATCACAGCCGAGACAACATTGAGGATATATCTGTCGGTGTAAGCTGCAACATAGTCGGATATAAGTGATTTGTATTGATCAATTGATATGTTGGTATGTGCGATTGCATATTGATTGGACCATAGTGAGATGTATTCATTTGTCTGACTTCATAGAATACAATATCTCGTGTCTTGATTGAATCTAAACCCTTATGAAGGTTTAGGAGTATGCACGGGCTGACAGTTGCTTTGACTTGCCATGATGGAGAGCTTGAGTAACATGCTTGTATACTCGCATCTTGGGTGACAACAACTCGTGTAGAATATTCTGATGACTGGAGTTAGTTTGTCATATCCGAATAATAGGATGGGGGCATTCCCCGAGGAGCTCAATAAGGTTCATCATGCTAAAGTCCTGTAGGGTATTAAGTTCATGCATGGGTGATAATGTTTAAGTGGTACTGCTCACGAGAATAAGATATCAATTAATTATGTGTAGCATGTCAAAAGCTCTAATTAATTTATGAATGTCAAGTAACCTTAAATATGGGGATTTATCAAGTTAATGCAGCTCGTTTTCATAACGTGGTAATAAAAGGGTAGGTCAGTATTAATTATGTGGTGAAAAGAATTAATATTAATTAATTAATTGTATCCTAGGTTGTGAACATGGGAATTAATTAATTTATAGGTACACTTTATTATTTGCATTAGGTCCCAGGTCTGGTCCAACTAAAATACTTAAAGGAGTCCACAAGGGTTTCAACCCTAGTTCTATAAATAGCCCTCATTGTTGTTTCAAATTGTATCAGTTGAAAAACACAGAAACCCTAAGAGAGAGAGAGAGAGAGAGAGGGCAGTGCCGATCAGTGTAGAGGGATGAGAAGAAATTCAACTTTGTCCTACACAACACAGTCGAATCCTCACCAGTAACAGGTTTGAGAAGCATTAGGATACAGATTTGAAGGCCTAATATGGAGAACACCAGATTTCTTCTTCTCTTTCTATATATTTCAATTAAATCTAAGAAATAATATTGCAAAAATATTAATTTCTTCTTCTGCAGATTTAATTGAAATGCGTGGTGGAATCAAAATTAAATTCAACGCGAGCCAGATTCAGAATCACAATTAATCAGGTATTCATATATCCATCACATTAAATTCATAGGAGCATGCTAGGGTTAATTTATCGAATGGTAAATATTTTGACATTCATGAACGATCCGGGTTTACTTTGGATTGAGTGATTCAATTCACGACAACGAAACCTTTACAGAGGCTATCCAGGCTAGTGTCCTTGGTCAGTTTCTCTGAATCATCACTTCAAACGGGAATTGGTCTCATCTTTCTTCACACGATCCAAACTGGGGCTTTAGAATTTCACCCAGTTTGTCTTGATCAGCTTCCTGAGTTCTTTTACAACTCGATATATCCTAACAAGATTTTAAAAATTTATGCGAACTAAGTTAATCTAGAGACACTTCTAAATTGGTGGTTTCTATACAATCTTTTAACACATGAAAATAACAAATAGGTAAAAATACTTCCTAACACTGACCCTAAGGCCTATTTGAGTATATCGATTTTTGATAAAGTTTAATACAGCCCCTTTAATAAATACATCACATCAAGCTAAGTTCAAGAGTAGGGATGTCAATCAGGTCAACTCATTAATTTTCGAGTCAGCCCTATCAGGTTGCAAGTTATTTGGTTTGGGTCAAATGAGTTGAAGTTTTTTCGGATTAAAAATCCTTAACCTAACTCATCGGTTTTCGAGCTAGCCCTTCGTACCGACGAGTTTACATTATTTTTAATTCATATTTTTTTTTCATGTCATTAAATATTTTATCACTTCAATATTTTAAATAATAAAATTTGTGCAAAAATATATATTTCATCTTTAAAAAAATTAAAATACATCATAATTTTTATATATTAATACATTTAAATATTATTTTATCAATACATGTAGACATGCTAACTTTATGGTTAAATAGGTTTTAGGGATCCAACTATCTATTATAAACTGTTTATATTATGAAAATTAAAATTTAATTAAGAAATATGATATTTAATAATATAAGTAAGTTTTAGTAATATAATTATTATAAAAAATTCTAATAAAAAATTAATCAGGTTAATCAGTCTTACCCGTTAATTTTTGGGTTCAGCCTTATTGGGACTCGGATTATTCAGTTAAGAAAATTTTTGGGTTAGAATATCTCAAACCTAGCCTGCAGTTTTACTCGGGTTAGTCAAATCAATTTGTAGGCTTCGGGCTATAGACATCCCTATTTAAGAATCTTTGTTGGGTAGCATGATTTATTCTCACCCTTAATAAGAAACAATGTTGATTGTTGGAGATGATCTTAGGACTTAAGATGGAGCTTAGGCATTATTTAGTAGATTAATTAATTTATTATTTTTATTAAATCAAATATGTAATATCAATAAAAACAAAAAAAAAATTGTTGATTAAGGACTTAAAAGATAATTTAATTATTGATTAAGGGTTCGAAAAACTAATTCTCAATCCAAGACCTAAAAAATTTTTTAGGTCCTAAATTAAGAAATTAATCTTTCTCATCTTGAATTGATAAATTTAAAAATAAAATTAATTTTGATAAATTTAAAAATAAAATTAATTAAAAATCTTAGTCATTCACCTGGCCCACACCTTCCTAAATCATAGCCCGCTAAAATGCGTTTATGCGGCGGACGAGGGACAGTCCGTAAACATAAAATTAAAACATGGACCAAAATTGATTATAGCATGGTTTTTTTCTTGTTTGAGAAAAACGATAGCAACATGTATTATTATTCTTGAATAATCAAAACCTGATAAGTACATATATTTATATTAATATAAATTACTACAATATTTTCGCATCCTTATCGAATTAATTAATACAATAAGAAGAGGATAATATTAATTAATTCTTTAATTTTGTATCCATCCTCATAAATAAGTACACTCACAGGCTTACTATGTAGAAACCAAGCAGGTGATGAAATTACGGCATATTAATTTATTAGGAAAATATATCACAAACGTTATCAGTTAAGGGAATTTTATTTCAATCTTTTTCCATTAGAGAGTTATATTTCATAATTTATTTGTATTAGAAGATTTTGTCTCATACCATTGATTCAGTCATTACGTGTCACATGAATGATGTTGATGTGGTACTGACGAATAGCCACATAATTGTCATGTGGTATTTTTAGTTTTTAAATATTAATTTAATTTTTTAGTAATTTTTTTATATTTTAATTTCATAATTAATATATTTTTTTAAATACTAATGATGAAATTAAGAAATATTAAAAATAAAAAATTATTAAGAAATTGAATTTTAAAAAAATAAAAATGTCACGTGTCATTTATATGGCAGTCAGCGCACATCAACACCACATGACACTTAACGGCTGAGTCAGCGATTTAAGACAAAATTCCCTAACAAAAATAAAGAATGAAATATAATTTTTTAAAAAGACTGTGATAAAATCCCTAATATGTTTATGACTGGAATATATTTTTCTATTTTCCCTAATTTATTATTACACATTAATTGTTAGATATTATTACTTCATTAAGAGAAATTAAACATCTAATACATAATTATCTTTGAATAATAAATTTAGGATCCATTTTTTTCATTTTCAAAAAATTGGGTGGAAATATTTTGAAATACCTATTTTGTTATAACTCATTGCAAAAATATCCACATGTTATAACTCATTGCATAAATACCCTAAAAGTACATTTTTTTTTACATAGGGATTTGTTTTAAGTGAAAAGTCGTGCAATTATTGGTATTATGATGATGAGATCATTACCCAAAATGTATATTTGATAAATTTTATAAGAAAAATTTTAAGCAGACCAATAAAAATAATTAGAAAATGTGTGTTGGTAGGAATAGGCTTCATTTATTAGGTCGGTCTTGTTCAGAATCGGGTCGGTTCGGGTCAGTCAATCGAATTTGAAATAGTTCAGAATACGGGTTAGAAGCAAGTCAGTCTCGGGTCAAGATACTGACCCGACTCAGACCCGGGTCTGATTAAAGCAGACCATCCATGTGATTCCTATTGCGGGTCGGAATCCAGTCTGAACCGCGATATTAATTTATTTTTTCAAAATTTGCATGATTTTGTCTGATGTGCTAAATTTCATCTTTTTCAATTGCAATATGGTCAAATTAAGCTATAAAGTATACTGACATGAGCACATGCATGGCAACCGATATACTTTTTGGCTGGATGAGTGAATGCAAATTACTCGTACACTGAAATGTAGATGAGTGGACAACCTTTACTGTATAGATCAATCCAATCAAGTCATGAAAATAATTGAGATTGGTTATTTTACATAATCAAATTAATATGCAAAGTAGAATATACATTCACTATATCTTTGTTCCTCCGACTCTCCATTTTCCTCATATTCACTATATCTTATTTCTTGTCTTTTTTAAAATGGAGAACTGGTGTTCTGTATTTGTTCACTATAATAGGCAATTGGATGAATCGTTCAACTAAATTGGTGGACAAGAAATGTTAGTTTACATACCAACAACCAATATCTCCATACATGCATTAAGAAGCAACATCCAGTTGATTCTTGATGCAAAAAAATATTCAAGGTGAATATAATATGTATTATACATCCCAAAGTCGAAGTGGAAGAATTGTAAGATCATTGTTGGCGACGGATGTTGATTTGCAGCAACTTTGCAGTCTTTATTAGGAGTCCAATATTTATGTTGTTTTCAATAGTATAATCAACACCAGTGATGGGAGTTCTCAACGGGACCCATCTCCTTACAGACCATTTATATCTTCATTGAGTCCACCGCCACATGCCAATTTCAGTCCATGTTCAGAGGACCTTCAAAGGTTTGATTCTTCGATGTTTTTTATCAACCTTATGAATGTGCAAGTGGTAGTTCACGTATTCCCGACTTAAACAAGGGAGGTGGTGTGGTGGAGTATGATGATGTCAAGGAGGCTGATCTTGATGAAGACTCGTCTGAGTTGGAGGATGAAGATTTTAACAATTCATTGAAGCGCTGTACGGTTGCAGAATTTTCTGCATGGGTGCAATCAGTCGGCGGTATGAGCGCTTTTATTTCGAATCTAATGTCGACTTATCCTCTACCAGAAGGCTTGGAAGTTCAACTAAATAATTGGTTACTTCCAATGATTCCATTAGAAACATATGATTCACCCATCTTACGAGATATTGCAGTCATACTCGATCAGGAGTTGACACTGGGTTCCATGTTTTGGAGTAGTGAAGAACTGTTCATTGATGTTGGGTTGTGGCATATGGAGCGGAGGCAAGAATTTAAAGTGACCCGGTTTGATAGTACTCATGTTGAGTACAAGTGCAAACGAGAAGAGAGTTGTACGTTTGTTATATGTGCCACTTGCAGATCTAAGTGTTGGGTTGTACGCAAGATCATCCCAAATCATAATTGCAGGTCGAATCTTGCTGGAGTGGGATCAAGGAGTGTTCATTCAAAAGTCGTTGTTGCTTATTTTGCAAGAAACATGCGTCCACAAGGGTCAATAGTCAAACCGCGGGAGATTATGGCTAAACTACAATGAAGTTTTGGCATACGTACAAGTTACTATATTGCACTCAAATCTCGGAACACAACCATTTCAATGTTATATGGTGGTGTAGAAGATTCATTTAACATGCTCTCAAAATACCTCGAGGTGCTTGACCGCTGCAATATCGCAACGATGACAGATCTTGATATTGCACCTGATGGATAATTTCAACACTGTTTCGTGGCTCTAGGTGTTTTCCGAATTGTTTTTCAGCATTCATTAAGACAATTTATTGTTGTCGGTGCAACGCACCTGAAGGGAAGGAACAAGGGAGTTTTATTTGTTGATGTTACCAAAGACGGCAATGAACAGGTCTTCCCACTAGCGATTGGTGTTGGCCCTATAGAGAATGATGAGTCTTGGATCTGGTTTATGACTAGACTCCGGATGGTTTTTGGATGCAACTATCAATTATTGATCGTCTCTGACCAACACATCAACATTGTGAATGCTATGAGCATAATATATCCAAATACCGTACAAGGACTTTATTTTTATCATCTTCAAAATAAATTGACAAGTTTCCAGTCGAACATTGTCCTGCTATACCATCGTGATACGTATGCCTATCATTCCTCCATTTATAAACAGGCTATGGATCGAATAAAAGAATCTAATCTCACAGCCTACAATAAGTTAATCGATGTAGGTCCAGAAAAGTGGGTGAAATCAAAGTGACCAGTCCATCGGTATAGTTTCCTGACCTCAAATGCAGCCGAGGTGTTCAATGCAAGATTAGTGGATGCTCGACGTTTTCCAATCTTCTTGATGATTGAAGCTTATATGATTGAAGCTTATAGAAACATTGTAGAACAGTGGTTTGATCAAAGACAAGCTAAGGCTAGTAATCGGACTGATGTGTTAAATGAGGAGGTTGTAGCGAAGATGACACATTTGGTCAAAAAATCATACACATACATTGTGGTTTCCACCTCAGAATATGCCTTCAAGGTCAATGATGGAACTCGGATTTGGAAGGTGGACCTGCAATCTCATGTTTGTGACTATCGTGAGTTTTAACTCGATCTCATGTCATGCGCTCATGAAGCAACTGCAATTCAGTATGAAGTCTAATGATTTTTATTTTCAATGAATTAGTATATAATACTCTATAATATTTTTAATTTTTTTTATTAGGATAAAGGGTGAGAATCAGTATTACTATATATATCTGTACTACAAGACCGAGACTGGGTGACAGATATGTGGTGGGATTGTTGAGCCTATCCCCCCCAAGATGAATGGGAGGTTTCACTAGAAGCAACATCATTATTAGTTTTACCTCCAATAATAACACGTCAAGCAGGTCACCCCTGAAACAGTCGACGTCCCTCTGGTGCAGAGCATGCTCAATCTTCTACCAGCAAACAATGCGCCCCTAAACGGTGCAGTATATATAGATCAGATGGTCATACCAAACGAAGTTGTCCTGATAGAGTCCCGGACAATCAGTAAAATCTCATGTTTGGTTATCTGGTTGTATGCTTATTTCATCATTTTAATAAACGTATGTTTGCATGACAAATGAGTGAGATAATTTAATGATAAACTAATAGAGTTAAAAGAAATACAAATGCTCAATAAAAATACCAAACGAAACAAATGTCAGCTCGAACACTCAAATATGCCTAACGCTACAAATGTCCGATATAGATAGGTGCCCGCACCCTACTCAATCCACCTTCGTGTCGGACGTCGAAACAAGATCATATCAAGATGTGCTAGAGAATATGTTGTGCTTTTATTCAAAATGCACTCGTAAAAAAGTGATTTCCAGCGAACCTCTAACGGGGTGGTCAAGCAAATGGTAAGACCGAGAGTGTTCCATTCCCAATAGTGTGTGGCTCTGAGGTAATGTATTAAATTATTTGTCATTTTTTCCAATTCTTTGGCGAGTCTGTTACGCTGCTGAATAGTAGTCTGCGCCAAATAGACATCATATATATGTACTGTATGATCTCGAATGCTGATTTTCACAATACACCAGTGAGTAAGCAAGAACAACGGTAACACAATCTAGAAAAGAAAAAGAGTAAAACTTATGTTAAATAAAACTTAATTTAAATAAGGGCATCAGGCCTTCGCTGAATAGCGCATGCAACACCCAACTGCGGAATCGCCTCATAGGCTCACACCTGTAGAATTATTCGTAACCATTATAAAATGACAATCTTTTTACCAATTATTCAATATGTACTTTAACAAAAACAAAAATTATACATGTAGAGCCCAAACAAGGACTCCTAAAGTGAAGTTGCCTCCACTAATGTCATCTAATCCGGTGGGGGCAAGGTCTAGATAGTAACATAAAGACTAAAAAGCGTATGCCCCCATGGAAACGAACTTCATCTACCCAAATCTTCTACTAATACATAAACTCTACTCTCTATCTTACGTTTTTCAAATAGTCCTAGGGCAAAATTCCACATTGCTAATATATTAGCCACCTTCAAGTATAATTCAGGATTATTCATGTTAATAAACTTCGTCAATAACTCCCTCACACTCCCACAAACTGTACACATAATTGAAGTACTAGAATGATCATGGTCACCACAAAGATCAAAAGCACTAGATCCAAAAACAAACTCAATAACTAATGCAAACTCCTTCACACAAAATTCAATAATGTGCCCACCAATATTAAAACATAAACAATTGTTGTTTGGACTTGTAATTTGATACCTAATAGCTCCACTAATGGTTGAGAGGCACTAGGACCATTATTTCTACAAACTAGTAAATTACCAAAAGGACCATTAATGAATTGGTTAGTCAACACTTGACCCCCAATTGAAACTAAATTCACGTGAATGGTTTGCAACTTTAGTGTATAAATTTACTTTAGTAGTTGCACCACAAAAAACTGCTATAATCAATCGAGGCTGCACAAATAATAAATTCAACAAAATTCAACCTTTTTGTTCAAAAAATTCAAACAAAAATGACAAAATCATATGACTTTCACAAAAATGGAAAAATCATAAAATCAAACCAACAATTAAATATAATCTAACATAATTTCATAATTTCTCGGCAATAATTAAAAAATTAAATGTAATTTTACAATATCTCGGCAACATAAATTGGCACAAAAATGGCAAAATCACACGAATACAAAATTGGCCACAATCTCATATAAGCACAACAATTCAATTGACACAATTCATTCTCAAATGCTGGTTTTATCAAATAATTCACATAAAATTGTTGATTTTAACATAATCCAACACAATTCATTCACACAATCCTATCGGCAAAAGGGGAAAATCGTGCAAGAAATGGACAACCATTCACACAAATTGGACCCATATACTATAAAATGATTAAAATATGTTAATTACCTCATTTGGGTGTGCCATCGATGATGACTGATTGTGAAGGGGGGATCAGAAAGAGAATGACACCGACAATGAGTGATGATTTTGAATCCACAACACAAATTTAGGTTTTTAATGAAATCGGGTCAAAATCGTTGGTCGGTCTCGGGTCAGAATCATGTTGTCGATTCTGACCCGAGTTTGAACCCACGTCTGAATCATTTTTTAATATTATATTAGCTATTCAAATCGGGTAGGATTCGGGTCGGTCTCGATCAGTTCCGGTCAGAATCAAACGGGTCCGACTTAGTCAACATAAATTATTGATTACTCAGACCGGTCAGAACCAGGTTGATATTGGGTCTGATTTAGTTTGCCTTATATTTTCATTTTTTATAATCACTTTTAATTTAAATTTGCAATGCGAACAAAATTTTGGATTCAGAACCGGTCAAATTATTTTTAAAATCATATGCCTTTAAAAATTAATTCAAAATTCTTTTTGTCTGAAAAAGTAAATCTGATACTCTACAAATGGCAGAGAAATTTACTTTTATATTTGCAATGTCTTATAAAAACTGGATACATTTGCAATGTGAATTAGACTAAATGGGTATTTTGAATTTTTTCTCTTAAATTGGGGCTAAGGTGTTAGGAAATTCGATAGAAATATCCTTCCTTTATGTTATGTTTGGTGGGTCAAAGTATGTAAAATTCATCTTAGATAGTTTCAGCTTAGATGAAAAATGCAAAGTCTTGTATAGGTTTTTTATCGAGTTGTAAGGTGATACAATTCTGGAGACTAGACTGAAAAATTTAGTCTAGTACGCGCGAAAGACTCAACAGGCTAAAGTACGCAGTAAACTCTACAAGCTTAGATGATTATGAGTCTAGCGGAAGTATGGATTTCGCCAAGTACGAATCCAACAAGTATGGTGCAACCAACCAACCCGCACTTAGCAGCACAGGGGCCAATCATACTTCAACGGATGATGTCAACAGTATGGAGTTGCAAGTATGACAGCACCAGCATAGACTTTCTAGTCTAGGTCCCAACACACGAAGACAAGAAGAAATACATGAGGATTGTAGTGAAGAAGTACATACTTTAAGGATTGGAGGAGCCTTAAAGTCTGCAAGCATGAAACTTCAAGTTTCGCTACCTAGGACAACCAGTCCAGGATTCCTCATACTGGCAAATCCTGTCGTTTTGACAAAAAGTCAATCGTCGCAGTCAAAGTCAGAAAAAGGCGGAGCAAGCGTAGAACGTTTGAAAAGGTATCACCTACTCGCCGAACGTTGCAGCCAATAGAGACATTTAATTGGACAACTTCCAATTTGTCTCTAACAGACATTTATTTTAAACCTTCAAAGCTTACGGCTATAAATACCGGAGAAATCAACAGAAGAAGGTTACGCTTCACGATTCACGACCTACACATACGCATTACGAAAATCTACCATCTGTGAATTCACCGAAAAAGTCTTACAGTGAATGCTAAAGCCAACACTGTCTTAGCTTACTTTCGAGGTTGTTTAGCTTTTCTGTGTGTCACTTAAGTGAACACAAGACTCAAAATCTCAGTATTCTTGAGTTACTTTTTGGTAGTCTTTCTCTCCAAGAAAGACTACAACGTCAAGTAGGTCTTGTACTTTGACTCTTACGGGCACCCTGTCATCAAAGAGATAGTTCACGGGGAAACTATAAATACCTCATTCCGGCTACAAGGAGACTGAGTGATGCGCTCACACTCTAAGGAGCTGCGAAGCGAAGAACCAAGCAAGGACCAAGCGATTGCGCTTGTGGATCGGTGGACGAGGCATTCACCGACAAGCTATAGATCGTAGAAGCACTGTAAAGTTCTAAGCTTAGTGGATTACCAGACTGAGTGTCTGAAGAGTGGATGTAGGATAGTTTAGCCCGAACCACTATAATTCTGTGTGTCATCTACTGTTTTATGTTTTTCGTTTGCCAGCTTACTTATAATTTTAAAACTCAACAATCAAACATTGTAGTATATACTGAATACTGATACTAAGCAAAGTTGACGCAAAGTACCTGAACGAGATTTGACAAACCGAGCTGATACATCACCATCAGCTTAAATAAGTGCAAGTTTACCGAACTAAAAACTAAATTTCCCGTTGTGCATATATTCTATACTCTGAAAAACTGGGACCAACATAAGATTTTTCCAACAAAAAATCTCATCCCTAATTCTAATTCTCTTATCCTTCAATATTTAGGTTAGTCCATCGAATTGCTGAATTTATGAATTATTTTTATTTTAAATTTTTTTATAAGATTTTGTTGATGTTATAAACATTGTTCTTTCTCTTTTAAACGATAACAACAAAAACACATCACAATCTTTATTCATAAATTAAAATGTAAAACATATATTATTTTGATACTTCATCAAATTTTTAATTATGTTGTAGTTTAATGAACAAGTAACTTTTAATAATGTGATTATTTATTATAAATTATTTATACTAAATATAATTATATAACTTAAAATTTAATTTAGATATAGATTTTGAATATTAGTAACAAATCTGATAATATAATTATGATAAAAAGAATATTAATAAAAAATAATTAGAATAATCAGGCCATCTTGTTGGACTTTTGACTAAGCCTTATCCAATATTGATTATTTGATTTATTTTCTTGGTAAAAAATATTTCATTCACTACTTACTTTTTAGCTCAGTTTATTTGGGTTAATCCGCAAATGGTAAATTCATCTCCCTAATGACAATGGAAATTGATTAGCAATTTACTTAGCCTAGACTAATTGACTACTCAAATTTAAATCATTTTTTATTGTGCATAAATGCTCCCTTACTTTTATGTCAGATGATAGAGTAAATAATATAATTTTAAAAATACACATTTATTTCATTATATTTTTTTATGAGTTTGATAAATATTTA
>JAPKLW010000313.1:48666-91012 GCA_026898455.1 Plectranthus barbatus
CGAAGTAACAGGTTGGAACAGACGAGCGCAAGGCCTGATACCCAACAATTCAAATGCATAAGAATAATATATTGTGATCACAATTATTGTATGATTGTATTTATATTAAATAAAATGGTTATTTTGTGTGAAAATATATTTTATTTATAGTTTTGTAAAATAATTTATTTAAATATAAATATTAATTTTTAATTAGGAATTAGAAAATTATAAATATGAAATTAAATACTAATATATAGTTAAAATATGATATGATAATTTGTTTAATAAAATTAAATAAATAATAGAAGAATCAAAATGGAATATTCTTTTTAGAGTGAAATATAGAGTTGACTGCTGGAGATGAAAAATGAAAACTGCAAATCTAAACTGCAAAATAGAAAAAGTGGACTGCATTATAGAGTTAGCTGCTGGAGATGGCCTAATAGACACAAAAATTGCATTTATAGCCTTTGAATTACAGTTTGACCCTAATCATAAAGTCACTCTTCAGCAATATATTGCCTTTGAGTTTAAGTAGGGTCATAGTTTCTGCCGGATTCTCTAGATCTAGAGTTTGAATTTTTAGTGGTGTTCAGCCATCTAAGCATTGCAACCCATGCTCTCTCATCTATTAATTTGAATATTTGATGTACATTTGCATGGGAGACTTCTTCAATGAGTAATTATTTCCATTGTTCTCAATGATTGGAGGTCGACACAATGCACTTGAACTCCATTATGATAAACGCTACTTCATGAACAAATACTTAATCCATCAAATATAGCTTCTGATATCAATTGATGAAATTTAGTGAGCGAATTAACCACAATAGTGTTAGTGTTCACGTGTAGTAAAAATTTGACGCAACGAAACTAAAAAAAATTGTGAGTTTATTTCTAAATCCATGGGAGCCTTACGGCTAAAAGTGATTTCACTATGGTAAACAAGTTTAAACAGTAAACGAAATACACAAAAGAATATAAAATTTCATCTCATTTCACTCATTTGGAGAAATTGGACAAAAGCCTCACAAAATCAATCAATACAAAACAATTTTACAACTCCTCTATCGTAGAATTCACTCTCCAGAGATAAACTCCACCACAACCTTGTTCACCTTGTGATGTTTGAAGAATGCGGCTGCGAAGGACCGATTGCTTGAAAAAAATTTCATGAAATATCATGTAATGTCTAAATCACTCAATGATTCTTCACGCTCAACCTTCCTTTTATTCACCAACTTGGAGCAAACGATCACAATGCTCACACCCTTGCAGTCGTGGACATGCTCTCTTTCCACTTCCACTTGTCCTTTGTGCAATGCAAGAATATTCACAAAATTCGTTTGAGTGGTGGTTTTGAATGTGGATGCACTTCCTATTATTTAGGATTAGAAAACAATAATATATAATAACTATATAATATATACGACTCCTGAAAAGTAGGAATTATGATTTAAAAAAAATTGTCCCTTAAAAATATAAATTAGTTATAACCAACTCAAAACAAAGCAATAAAGAGTAAGTTTAACACCATGGTGTTTTAGTATGATGTTAAACTTTAAGAAGTTAAACACCGATACTGACACATATGTTAGGAGATCGCTATACTTCGAGGATGACAATGGATTGTTCTTTTTTATATATATATTATTTTAACATTAATTTAAACATACATACTACATGTTTTCCAAAAGATCAAATCCATGACCTCTTGATCATAGGTAGAGTGCTTTCATCACTGCACCCCGAACAAGGGACACAATGGATTGTTCTACATGCATGATTTTGTGGAATTTTCGGATTTTTGTAAAGAAACTAGTTTTTTTTTCTTCTGTAAACGCACATATAATTTGAAGTATAATTGAGAGTTCCAATGATTCAATCTATAGTTGGCTATGGAAAGAAATCCGAGCCGTCAATCTCGAGCAACTTATACGGAAGCGAAGGAGGAAAGAATTGGTATGATTCCTTCAACGATAACCAATCATTAGAATTGGCTATGATTGGAGCAAACCAGGCTGTAAGAATAATAATATCGTAAATTAGGTAAGTTAGTTTGTTTGATAATTAATTTCAATTAGTGCCCTACACATACACATTCATATTAACTAATTAATTCCACAATTAGTTTAATCGCCGCAGATTTTGCATTTGCATGTGGCTCGTCGGTGAATTTCACCACACCTAAAATAAATATCCCACATCTTAAAAAGCTCGAGAAAATAAAGGTGAACTAACATGGTAGTTTATCTAAAAAGTCAAACCATATATCCCAAAATATAATTATATAAATATAAATAAAACTACAAGAAATGTCGAAGCTGAGAAATCACACGGCATTCAACCAGCTATAAATACTTGGCAATTTGGCATTTCCATGCATGATTGAAAATGGCGGAATTAGACAAGTTTTGGCAGAGAAGGGAGTGCAGATCAAGCATGATGAAAGTTGGTAAGAATCAGAAAGCTGAGGCCATGGGCCGGCCGACGATGAGGATGAAGATTGTGGTGAAGAAGGAAGAAGTGGAGCAACTTCTGGAGGCCATCAGAGGCGCCCGCAGCAGCAGCAGCTGCTTCGTTCGGAGAGGCCCGGCGGCACCGTCGTTGGAGCAGCGACTGAATTTGTTGCGGCGGAGGCAGATTCTGAGAGCGGTGGCACAAGTTAAGGGTAGAAGCCGGGTCGGTTCTTGGAGGCCGGTTCTTCAGAGTATACCGGAATAATCAATTTTTTTTTATTGTTATTGTTTTTATCTCCAGAAAGAAGGTTTTTTATTTTGGGAAGGTCTTGGGTTAGGCAGGCCTAAACGATTTAGGCGGGTTTTATCCATTAACCCAAGCTTTAAGCGGGTTTTATCCATTAACCCAAGCCCAAACCCATATAATATACCCTATTTGGAATGGGTGAACCCATTTGGGTAGGATAAAACCCGCCTAAACCGTTTAGGCCTGCCTAACGCAAGCTTTTGCCATTTATTTTTTGTTTCTGGGGAGTGACATTTTATTATGAATAAATAAATATATTGCATGTTTTTGTGAATATTATGAGAATGTTGTTTGTTCATGTAATTCAAGTTTTATATGCAAGAAGCTTCAAAAGGATGAAGGATCAAGATCTTCGATCAATTGCACAGTCGTGTTAAAACCATTCAATTATAAATTAATACATTCTACTCCTAAACATTGTCTGCTGTCAATTTAATCACAAGTTGAGTATGAAAGGACAATTGATTATAAAAACTAAAACATGTAAATTACAGTACATTGTAACTAGTTATGCCAAAAAGAACCTAGAATGAAATCGGAACCACTTCTTAATAGGACCGTTCAAATTCAATGTTTTTGGAATCGGCAGCAATTGAAAAAAAATAATCAAATTATGCTTTGGAATTAGAACCGTCTGAATCACTGAAATGTTTTTTTTTTAAAGAATGTATGAGATCGCCTCACGTCAGCTTAAACCGTCAACTTTTTCTCAAATGGCTATTTTCAATAAAAAAATATAATTTAATTGTCGATTTGGACCAGATCCAACAATTCATAGTTTTGAACTAAAAATCATAATCATTATTGTATCGGGGCAGTTAAAATTCTATATTTTTCTTGAACCCAAACCGCGGCCATCATTAAATGTAAGTATGTCATATATGGAAGGAAAATTTTCTTTTATTTCCATCCCAAACTTTGTTTTCTAACATCAAATATATTATTGTTATTATATTAATATTTATTATGAAAAAAAGTCATAAATTAAGAAACCACACATATTAGATAACAATTGCCACCAAAAGAAAATTGTTAAGGTTCGATTTAAGAGGATAAATAAAGCCTTTAGATTCGTTGCAGAAGATAACAAATAATAACAAAAATATGGCAGTCAACGATAGCAAATTACATAAATCGAAAGTGTGAAGTAATGTAAATGCGATAAGAACAAAATTAGAACGTAAACAAGGCTGGTGAGCATAGAAAGGTAGCGAATTCATATTATTTTGGTAGAGTTCCGGTACAGCTTGAAAACAGAAAAATCAATACAAAAATGAGGCTATCTACCCCTATTTATAGGTAAAACAAGAGTGGGAGTACTGCCTAAACCCTAGCCATCGGCGAGCTCGTAGTCGCCACAAATTTTGGAGCTACCCTAGGTTTTCGGGGTCGGTTAGGGTTTACAATGGTCGTGCGCTACCGGGTCCCTAGGTTAAAGCTTCTCTTCTTCAACAGTGAGGCTGAGTTGTGGTCGACGTCGAGGGAAGGACGGGGTCGACATCAATCTTATGTCTTAGGCGTTGTGGTGTGTATCTGTTTTCAAGCGGGTTTGAGATGTGTGGGCATTAGGCCGCTGAATTACCGATTGGGCCTAGGCCTCATGGGCCTGCCCCAAAAAATAACCAATTTTGATTTCAGGATCTATTATCAATAGGTGTTGGAATCAAAACTTCCAACTTAAATGATTATAGAGTGTAGGGTTTTGAAGTGTTCAGGAGACTGTCCTCATGGCCCAAGAGGCTTTTCCGGGGAATCGCAGCTCCTGTAAGGGTTGGAGTAATCGGGACATTACTTTGAGTCAGTACAAGCACGGCAAAGTCTTTGATATATTCATAAGGTGGTCAATTCAAGCGTATGACTGTGTCGGGTGGCTTCGGAAAGCTGCCCCATGGGCCAATGCGTGGGTCCAGAATCCACATGGATTAGAATCATTCCGGGAAATGTTCTCTTACATGGGGCATCATCCTCATGCGAACACTCTGTCTAGGCTCCGAGTAGCGCTTGCGGGGCAAAATCTGGAAGATCTTAAGGCACTGATGGGTTCTCCTGGGGAAGTCCCTTATTCCTGTTAGTTGTGCCGATCGTGAAAGAGTTTGCCTGTGCCTTCGGTGGCCTAGTCGATGGTGAGCAGGTTCTGGGATCGCTAATGAGCCCCGAGTGTGCTCGACGTCAAGCACAAAATCTGTCTGCTTGGGATTTTGCCACCCTTGCGGTGGCATTTTCGTGAATAACCCCAACTTGGGGGTCACTTTTGGGAAGGCGAACGGTTTTTCAGTTTTAAATCACGTGTGACCTTGCTATTTTCTCATTCACCCTATTTGCTCTTTCCCCCTCTCTCTCTCTACGATCTTTCTCTCTCACGATTCAATTGTTCTGGCGATTACTGTTATGACGGTGTTGTTGCTTCCGGTGCGTTCAAGTTCATGCGCTCTATTTCACTCCTCTTATCGATAAGTTTTCCCTTTGGTTTTTGTCCTTTCTCTCATTTCTCTTCTCGCTTTGATGTTTGTTGTGTGGCGTGTTTAATTTTGCGTTGGGTAGTCGCGAGTTTGCGTTGTTTTGTCGGTTTCTTGTGTAGGGTCTTTGCTAGGTTTTCTAGTGAGTGTTGAATTTATGCCTCATTGTCGTCGGTCCGATGCTTTCTCACGTTGTTGATTTTCTGCGTGTTTTCTTGTGTATTGGGTTTAGAAGCTAGGGCTCTAGGTTTCGATGATTCATGTTGTGAGGTTATCGTCGCTTTTGCTCCTCGGTAATAGGTGTTCCTGATTGTAGCCTCGTGATGGTCAGGAGTGTGTGAAGGTGGTGTTGGAGTTGATTCTTCCTTCTAATTGCTTCTCACTCAGGATGCGTGTTGAGTGTTGCTTTGGTTGTTTTGTGACGCAACTTTTGGTGATTGAGTTGTTGCTTTTTTCATAGGATTGGTTTGATTCCTTGATCAAACTGATCTGGTTTGTGAATTCAACTTGTCTTTAATTTAATAATTTGGTTTGTGAATTCAACTCTTTTGATGTCGAGTCTTGATCTTGATCAATTTGTTAGTCTGTTTGAGTTGAGTCAGTCGGGGTATGATTTACTGGAGTTGTTTCGGTTTCGAGGTCTTTTCCCTTCCATATGCCAATTATTTTTCCTTTGCTTGCTTTGTGGGAGGCCTCTTCTTTCTTAGACTTTGCAGTATCGCTTTTTTTCTTTTTTGATTTCAGCATTTAAGGGACAAATCATGGGCTCTCTGGATCGAGAGGTTGAGATACTACTCGTCCTCAGGTTCGACCGAGGTTGATGTTTCTCACACCCTCGATCGCCAAGGAGGGCTCTAATCGAGAAGGGTTGGATAATGAGGGCGATGATGACAGTGAGGAATCATTTGTGTACATGGTGGTCGACACGTCCAAGGTCAAGAAGGACTTCATCAAGCCTGATGACCCGGTTTAACTGGCGGTTTCCTGTGTTGGACCGGCCTACAGTTCGGATCGACTTGCAGTCGGTGGGTGATTATTGACGGATCTATGCTCGTCATATCGCAGTGTGACCAGATAAATACGTGAACCTTGGTCCGGAGGAAGCATATCAGGGAGGTGCAGATGTTTGGAGTTAATTCTGACCCGATAAATGTGGTCCATGTCGATTTTGTTTTGTCGACAATAACCACTTCAAGTTCTTCAGACTCGGGTCGTGTGACTAGTGTTGCCTGCTCGACACGTTGCTGGGTGCACACTGCCTTGAAGCTTGCATAATAACAATATCGCGAGGTTTTCTGCTCGCCCCTAATTGTCCGGATTCCCCAAGGCGTCGGGAATTTCAGGACTTGATGGTAAGAGGAGGGTATTGCTTTGAGTTCATGGATCCAGGGGGCATCCGAGGATTACATTGTGAGCTGACGGCGTGTCAACTACTAGAAACCTCACATCGTGGTTAAGGCCCCCGCAGTATACTAGCAAGAAAATTTCTCCCACTGTCTGTTGTTGGTCGCCATTGAAGTCATGCAATATCATGGTCTTCGGTTTGATCTTACTGGCTGGGATCTGCATTTCCCAGAGGGTTCGTAGGAAAAAATATTCACCGAGTTGCCGTTATTGACCAACAACCTCTTCACTTGGCAGTTGCATATCAGGCGCGATATCACGAGCACATCGTGGTGAGGGTGAATGAGTCCGGGTGAGTCTTCGCAGGTAAACTCGATTGCTTTGTGGGCGGGGACGAAGCTGGCGTTCGACACATTGCGGTTCAGGGCTCGTCTGGCTCTCCTTGCAGCCGAATGAGATCTTCTTACCTCAGACCCACCTGTGATTGCATGGATCGTCCTCTCCACTTGTGGTGATTTATCCTGAGGTACGGTGTCTTTGGTAGGGTTCGTCGCTTGCTTCCTTCTTGTCCACGTATTTTTTCCCTTTGTTGGTCAGATATTCTGTCAGGAATCCATTCTTTAGTAGTTCGATGACTTCTAACCATAAGGCTTCACACTCCTCTATTTTGTGACTGTGTTCGTTGTGGAAGACACAAAATTTCTTAGGATCGCATGCCTTTGGGATCGATTTCATTTTGCTCGGCCATTACACTGTGTTCCCGAGGTTTTTGAGGACATTGTTGGCCAAGTAGTTTTGGTTGATGTTGAGGTTATAGGAGACCGAGGCTACTTCGCCGACCCGGGGTATTCAGCTATAGGGATGGTCCCTCCTCGAGCGGCGATCGTTGCGATAGTCCCTTCGGTCGACATACCTCGAACTCGAGGGCTAGGGTCATTGTCGATCTCATTTTTAGGCTTCAGCAAGCTCGCTGCCTTTTGCTCGTTCATTCGCACAATCCTGTTCGGTTCATCCTCTTCCCAATTAATTTTTGTCCTGCATGGGCAAGCACAGAGTCCATGTCGTAGCACGGGTGGCTAGTCAGGCCGCGATACAATTTGGGTGTGACGTCGAGCCTATTTTTAAATGCGTAGACTACTTTTTGAGACGGGCAATGCGGGATGGATGCGAGCTCGCTATTGAACCGCCCGACATAAGATCGGAGTGACTCCCCTAACCTAATGTGCATGTTGTTAAGGGCATCGGGGTGCTTGGCCACTCGCCTTCAGTTGGAGTACTGCTTCCCGAAGGCGTAGTGCAATTCCGAGAAGGTTGAGATAGAGTTCTTTGGCATATTGACAAACCATTGAAGAGCTAGGCCCGTGAGGCTCGACCCAAAACTCTTGCACATGCAAGCCTCGTGCAGGTTTGCCGGCACAGATGTGGTTAGCATTTTCTACTTGTACAATACAATGTGATCTTTGGGATCTGTCGTACCATCGTACACCGTGAAGGTTGGAGGTGTAAACTTTGTCGGGATATCCGTATTGGTGATGTCCGGCGTGAATGGCAAATCAGTATAGCTGTCACGGGGGATCATAGGATCTGGGGGCAATGCTCCCGGGATCCTAGTCAATAGCAATTCGAATAGGGACATGCACGCCTAAGGTGTTTCTCAAATTAACATCGAGGGTCGGGATGTCTTTCTTGGCCGGCATGGAACCAAGGATCTGGTCTCATCCTCGTTCTCTCAGTGGATGTTCGCTCGGTATTTAACCAGGAAGAGGGATTGGTAATGGCCACATCGTCAAACTCGTCCGCGAGGTTTCTCCTTAGTTCGGTTGGCTCACGGCCTGTCGATCCGGGCTCTTCAATGAATGGACGATTCTTGAGAGTCTCCACCCCCCTGCGCAGCTGGAAGTTCTCCTTGCGTAATTCATGGTTGGTCGCGTAGAGTTCCATGACCCGAGAGCCCATTTCTTTCAATTGGCGCTGGCTCTCCTCCATTTTTTGAGCGAACTGAACTAGTGTTGCATCTGAAGGGATTCATGAACTGAATCACGAAGTCCGTTTGCCAAGGATCGTTAATTGGAATATCAAAAATAAATTGCTATGCCTATGATTAATCCTAGCATGCTCCTATTGAATATGCATAAGGGAGTTTATGCGGAATACCTGGATTGTGAAACCCTGAAGAACGAGTGCGCGGAGATTCCCTTTGATCTTTCCCACGCACAAAGATTTAATTCCTAACAGATTGAGGAAATAAATCTTATGAAAATAATATAATTATTTTCGAAAAAACAAGGAGAGAGGGAGAAGAAAAATCCTCCTGATCTGATCTTCTGATCTGTATCCCAACTCAATCTGAATATCTGGTGAAGATTCCCTTCAGATTCCTTGCCCGGTCGAGAAACAGAATTTCCTCCTCGTTTTCAGATCTAGTCGATCACCACAGCTCCCAAAACCTAGTTTGCTGTGTGCAACTTATGATCTTGTGGTGTGTTGAGATCTGAGGAACTGAGGCCTATTTATAGTAAAATACTGGACTTCTATTAGGTTTGAGTTTCATGGGCCAGACCAGGGACCAGAATGTAAATAGCAAATAAGGCATATCAATTAATTAATTCTCATATTCAACCCAGAATATAATTAATTAATTAATATTGATTCATTCCACCAGAGAATCAATACTGTCCTACCTATTTGCTACCACGTTTTGAGGTACGGGTTGCATGGGCTCGGTATATCCCCACATTTAAGGTTACAGACATTCGTTAATTAATTTAAGCTCTGACAAACTATTTAATTAATTAACATCTTATATTCCTGAATCAATCCACTCAAACCTTTTCACTTATGCTTGAACTTAATCAGCCTGCAGGACTTAGCATAACGAACCTTTTGAGTTGTTCAGGGAATGTCACCATCCTATACTGGACGTGGTTACCTAGTTCCAGTACCAGACAGTCATACACAAACTGCTATTGCCCAAGATACAGATATACAAGCTCAACTAGAGCCTTTCACTGCAACTCAAAGTAATACAAAATCCGCATATACTTCTGTACCTTTATATAGGCTTAGGATCTCATCAAGCCACAGAGATCTAGATTCTTTTAATGTTAGATAAAAGAATCGATCTCGACTTAGGTCCTTATCAATGTGTGCCCCACACCAGCATACCAAGCCATCCAAGATAAGATGCTTATTACTGCGTATGTTGCAGCCTACACCGACAGTTTATCCTGGAACTGTCTCAGCTGTGATAACCATTTAGATCTCGCTAGGTCAAACGATCCATACGATCTTCCGTGATCTTCTACACACTATATGATCTCCCTATCGACGAGATAAGAGGATAATTGTGTTTGCGACACATGTTTGTTAATTCAGACAGGAGAATAACATACGACATTTATGATTCCCAGTATATTAACCAATCGACCTTGAACATAATATACCAATCATAATGCTTTCAGTATATAAATCCATCAATCTCCCACTTATACTCAAAGCATTATACAGGTGCTTTCCAGAGTATAACGCGTCTAAACTAATCTAGCTATTACATTAAACATTCTACGTGGATAGCTTTGTCCTCAGCCCAAGGTTACGTATATGCATCTCGTAGACCTTCTGAGGCAGAGCCTTTGTGAATGGATCCGCTAGATTATTTCTTGTATCAATCTTCTCTACTAGCACATCACCCCTTGCTATGATTTCTCATATAATATGGTACTTTCTTTCAATGTGTTTTGTTGCTCTGTGAGTTCGTGGTTCCTTTGAATTAGCCACAGCACCCGAATTATCACAGTATATCGTGATTGTCTTGGGCAGCTTAGGAATCACGTCCAACTCCAGAAGGAAGTTTCGAAACCATACTGCTTCTTTCGAAGCTTCAGAAGCTGCCACATTTTCTGCTTCCATGGTGGAGTCGGCAATGCACTTCTGCTTTGCACTCCTCCATGATATGGCCCCACCTCCCAATGTAAACACATAGTCAGAGGTGGACTTCTTTTCGTCTCGGTCTGCCTGGAAATCCGAATCAGTATAACCCACAGGGCACAACTCCTCACACTGATAGACGAGACAATAGTCTCTAGTCCTTTTCAAGTATTTGAGTATGTGCTTTATCGCGGTCCAATGCGCCTGTCCAGGGTTAGACTGGTATCTCGCTACCAAGCCTACAGCAAAGCAGATATCTGGCCTCGTACATAGCATTGCATACATGAGGCTCCCCACAGCCGATGCATACGGCATGTTCCTCATTTCATCTTTCTCCCTTTGTGTCACCGGACACTGATCCTTGGAAAGATATATGCCATGTCTCAAGGGTCACAGACCTTTCTTGGCAGTTTGCATGCTGAAACGGGCAATCACAGTATCCACATATGATCCTTGAGACAAGGTCAGCATCCTCTTATTGCGCTCCCGCAATACTTTTACCCCTAGGATGTATCCTGCCTCCCCAAGGTCCTTCATATGAAACTGCTCGGATAACCACCCCTTTATGCCCGACAATACTTCCACATTGTCGCCAAATAGGAGAATATCATCTACATAAAGTGCAAGGAACACCACGCTTCCGCTGACACATAGACGGTACACGCAACTCTCGTTTGAGCATTGTGAAAATCCATAGGATTTAATCACTTCATCAAAACGCAGATTCCTTGACCGTGAAGCTTGTTTAAGTCCATACAGCGACTTCCTTAGCTTTCAAACCAAATGTTCTTCGCCCTTCTGCACATAACCTTCTGGCTATTACATATAGATGTCCCTACCTTTTTCAAGGTACCCGTTTAGAAACGCGGTTTTGACATCCATCTGCCAGATTTCTAGGTCCTTATGTGCTGCTATGGCTAGGAGTATACGAATGGACTTAAGAATGGCTACCGGTGAGAAGGTCTCGTCATAGTCTACACCTTCTTTCTGACTATAACCCTTCGCCACCAGCCTTGCTTTGAAAGCTGTAATTTCACCATTCGCTCCTTTCTTTCTTTTGTATACCCATTTGCACCCTATGGCTCAACAGCCATCTGGCAAATCAGTTTTCTGGTATACATCCATAGCCGTAATAGATTCTATTTCCGAATCCATGGTGATCAGCCATTTGTCTGCATCTTTATCAGATACCGCCTCGTCATATGTCCAGGGATCGGTATCATCCAGTCCGTTTTCCGGGATCAAGTCAGAAGACTCCCACGAACATATACCTTTCGGGTTGGTGGATAACCCTCTCACTGCGACGAGGCATCTGAACCGTGTCAGTAGTTGGCACAGTACGTGTTGGTCCCATACCTTGCATTAGTGGCAGTGTTGGTATAGCCTCACCTGTTGTAGGTGGATTTACCATTACACTAGGCTTTGCTGATGGAATTGCTTCCTTGTCCTCAAGCTCATGGAGGACAATTTCACTCTTGGATTTGTGGTTTCTTACATATTCGTCCTCCAAGAATCTCGCGTTGGTACTGACAACGACTTTCTGATTCTCAGGACAATAGAAATAACCACCTTTCGTTTGCCTGGGATATCCTACAAACAGCATCAGCTTACACCTACTTTCTAACTTATCAGGTTCATTTGTCAGCACATATGCTGGACAACTCCAAACCCTCACTCTGTTCAAACTTGGCTTTCGCCCATACCAGAGTTCCAGAGGTGTTTTTGAAACTGATTTAGAAGGTACCAGGTTAAGCAAGTAGGCCGCTGTCTCCAAGGCATATCCCCAAAACGAAATAGGCAAGCTTGCATAACTCATCATCGACCTAACCATTTCCAAGAGAGTTCTATTTCTTCTTTCCGCCACACCATTTTGTTGAGGGGTTCCTGGTGCAGTCCACTGGGATGTAATCCCGTTATCTTACAAGTACTACAAGAACTCGTTACTGAGGTATTCACCACCACGATCTGATCGTAGTGTCTTGATAGTCTTTCCTAGCATCTTTTCTACCTCAGTTCTAAACTCTTTGAATTTCTCAAAGCATTCAGACTTATGGCGAAGCAAATAGACATATCCGAATCTTGAGTAATCGTCAATGAATGTGGCGAAGTACTCATAACCTCCACGAGCTTGCGTGGACATTGGGCCACATAAGTCAGAATGGATCAATTCCAACACATTCTCTGCTCGAGACTGACTTGCCTTAAAAGGCCTGGTCGTCATCTTTCCTTCTATACAGGACTCACAGATTTGATGCGGTACCACTTGGAAAGAATCCAAGAGCCCATCGCATGCTAATCTTTTAATCCTCTTTAGATTGATGTGACCTAGTCTCAAGTGCCAGAGATATGTTTGATCCTCATCGGAAGAAAACTTTCTCTTTAAATGATTATTATTATTGGATGAGTTTGCAACATTCACGGAAGATTTATGCATACAATCAATGATATAGAGAGAGTCAATCAGTTTGTTAAGTTCCGCCAAAAAACCGGCACATATAAAACATCTCTCAAAATCAAAACATTGTTTTCAAAGCATAAAGTAAAATCTCCAATGGCTACTGCTGAGACTCGCTCTCCGCTGCCCATTGAGATGGTAATCTCGTCATGCTTCAGCTGCCTTGTCGGCCTGAACCCCTGCAAAGTATAACAAACATGGTCAGTAGCTCTAGTATCCACTACCCAAGAATGGGTAGAAACCGATGCTAAAAATGTTTCCGTTATAAATGCACATGACGTACCTTGTCTACCCGTGCCAAGCACTAGACAATCTACTTCACTTCGCTTGCGTTTGCATGGCCTGATGACATCCTCTGCTAAATCAGCTTCATCTAACCTTTTAAGCATTTCCTTTGCTTCAGCAACTGTCTTGTCAAAAGCTGACAAAGTTGGAGCAAATTCCAATGCCCTAAGATCATATTCCTCTCGCATCAGGGCTAAGAGTAACTCAGGAAGAGTAAACTCGCACCTGGTACCGAGGGACTTGATGAAATCATCATAAGAATCAGACAGAGAGTGCAGGACAATGTTTATTTCTGCCCGCTTACTGACTTGTCCAGCTCTCTTTCTGTACTTTCTCATAATTCTCATCATACTGATAAAGTGCAGAAGCAACGAACTCCCATCAGTCATCCTCTTGCAAACCAGGTCCTCTACAAGATTATAACTGACAGTTCGTCTCACCTTCCCATAAACTTTCACAAGGTCCCTCCATATCTCGACAGCAGTTCGGAACTTCTTGTACTTGAGCTTTAATTCTCTAGACAGACTCTTCATGATGAGTCTGCGGGCAAACTCATCAGAAGCTACCCATCTGTCGTAGAATACTCGCTCATAACCAGTACAGTTCCAATACTTGGGAGTTAGAGGGTCCATGTAAAGTATATGGGCATGTTTTGCAGTGTAGAGTATTTCCATGAAGCAAAACTTCCACTCAGGAAAATTCGGACCAGTTAAAGGGTTTGTTATTAAGAGGTTGACAACGTGAGCAATAGACATGTCTGAAAATAATAAATTAAAACAGAAATTAAAACATAGTCGCAAACTATTGAAACAATTAAATATTGAAACCTTATGATAAAGCAATATTAATGTTTCCTCCAATTTGCCTAAGTATTACTATTGCAAGCCACACATGTGGATGTTTACAGCAAAACACTTAACCAGACTGCATCTTTCAATTCCAGTCCTTTAATTCCAATCCATGCCCGGGTTCCTTAGACAAAAGGAATTAATAATTGGAGACCAACTTAAGACCATATTATCCTACTGAGCAAGGACATCACAAATGAGTTATACTCTGGATAACATCTAAGCTAGTCTACCACCAAAGTCAACCCTCTCATATAAGGATCTGTTAGAACACACTTGATCCCTATAATAAGGTTGTCTCATTTAACTCAATCCCTAGAGAACTTATGAAAATTCAATACGCAAGCTACACATGTAGACGTTTACGCATGAACTCCCACTTCTCACATGAAATAAATGTTTGTTTTAAGAAATCCTATCTATTAGAACTTATGAATAATAAATTAAGTAAGCTACACATGTAGACGTTTACCTAATAAATTACCCACTTCCAATAAAGGATCGCTTTGTGGATGTCTTACTAAATTATGAGCTTAGTAATTTTTAGTTCATAAGGTTCAATTGCACAGATTATTTTAAGTAGCCATAATTATAACATTGCTAAAATTCTATCATGCATAGCATGAACCCCGAATTTTTAGTTATAATTAATTACACAAAATAAATCGCATAGCATGCTTTAAAGCTGTAAATAAAAGCAGTAAACATGCCCCTATTATCTACAACATGCTTATATGCTGTGAAATTAAATTAAACACATATATCATGCGAAGACAGATAATAAAGCAAATAAAAAATGTCCTCGTGGCCCCATGATACGAAATAAAATTAATTCTAACTATTACAAGTTGAAATTAATTGTACAGATCTTCGACTGGGCTCCCACTACTTGGACTGTGATCTGAATTTATTTTCTGAATCTAGGCCTCCAAGATTTGATCCATCAGAAAATTGGACAACTGGGCCAATTAACCAGATCGCAGGCCTAGGCACACATTGCAAGCCCAATAGCCTGCAAGAACTTAGCCCGACGAGCCACCACCGGCGAACCACTACCGCCGGCGACTCGCCGCCGCCGTGAGGGCTCCCGGCATGCGCAACAGCCATGCACATACGTGCATGGTTGTAGCCCGCGATGCCGCCTCCTCCGGTCATTGCCCGTTTCGCATGTCGTCGCCCCGGCTTGCCCCGACCGTCGCCCAAAACTGTCGTGCACCATCTTCTCTATCGTCGGCTCACCTAGGCTCGCCGAAAACATGCACGAGGCGCGGAGGAGACGCGCGCTTCGGCTCGCACCCGCAAAACCCTAGGGTTTGTGCTGGTTGCGGGGGCCGCCTTCCGAGCACACGCCACACCACCAAGTCCCGCCGCCGCCACCCGGAGAGCGCCCGCCTGCCGCCAGCGAACACGCGCAGGGCTGTACGGGTGCTGCGCGCGCGCGAACCCTAGGGTTCCGCCGCACTGCGCGCCCCCGTCGTGCCCAGGCCGCCCTCGCCCGCCGTCCCGGCAGGCGCCAACCTCCCCGCGTCGCCATCTCGAGACCCCCCTATCGCGCCTGGTCGGCTGTAGGCCGCGCGGCTGCTGCCCGTCGCGCGCTGAAACCCTAGGGTTTCCGTGCGCCTGCGCTGCCGTGCCCCTCGCCGCGCGCGACCACCGTGCACGGCCTGCTGCCGTGCCGGCGCCGTCGTGCGGTCCTCCGTTCTTCGTTCTTCATGTTCATCGTTCTTCGTTTTCCATTTTACTGATTTAATTTTTAAAATAAAAGATTACATAGAATAATCCTAATTACAATCTAAAAATCTAAATCTAACCACGGATTTATCTCGTTGGTGAAAAACAAATCCATATAAAAGGGCGGATTAACCCGAGAACCACGAGGATGAAAAATCACACAATCCAAAACCCATGCATATATTCAATAATAATTATCATGCAATTCATAGGCAATATTATTTTTCCGATAGAGCCAATTAATTCAACCTGGCTCTGATACCAATTGAAGGGATTCGTGAACTGAATCACGAAGTCCGTTTGCCAAGGATCGTTAATTGGAATATCAAAAATAAATTGATGTGCCTATAATTAATCCTAGCATGCTCCTATTGAATATGCATAAGGGAGTTTATGCGGAATACCTGGATTGCGAAACCCTGAAGAACGAGTGCGCGGAGATTCCCTTTGATCTTTCCCACGCACAAAGATTTAATTCCTAACAGATTGAGGAAGTAAATCTTATGAAAATAATATAATTATTTTCGAAAAAACAAGGAGAGAGGGAGAAGAAAAATCCTCCTGATCTGATCTTCTGATCTGTATTCCAACTCAATCTGAATATCTGGTGAAGATTCCCTTCAGATTCCTTGCCCGGTTGAGAAGCAGAATTTCCTCCTCATTTTCAGATCTAGTAGATCACCACAGCTCCTAAAACCTGGTTTGCTGTGTGCAACTTATGATCTTGTGGTGTGTTGAGATCTGAGGAACTGAGGCCTAACTTTAGGAAAATACTGGACTTCTATTGGGCTTGAGTTTCATGGGCCAGACCAGGGACCAGAATGCAAATAGCAAATAAGGCCTATCAATTAATTAATTCTCATATTCAACCCAGAATATAATTAATTAATTAATATTGATTCATTCCACCAGAGAATCAATACTGTCCTACCTATTTGCTACCACGTTTTGAGGTACGGGTTGCATGGGCTCGGTATATCCCCACATTTAATGTTACAGACATTCGTTAATTAATTTAAGCTCTAACAAGCTATTTAATTAATTAACATCTTATATTCCTGAATCAATCCACTCAAACCTTTTCACTTATGCTTGAACTTAATCAGCCTGCAGGACTTAGCATAACGAACCTTTTGAGCTGTTCAGGGAATGTCACCATCCTATACTGGATGTGGTTACCTAGTTCCAGTACCAGACAGTCATACACAAACTGCTATTGCCCAAGATACAGATATACAAGCTCAACTAGAGCCTTTCACTGCAACTCAAAGTAATACATAATCCGCATATACTTTTGTACCTTCATATAGGCTTAGGATCTCATCAAGACATAGAGATCTAGATTCTTTTAATGTCAGATAAAAGAATCGATCTCGACTTAGGTCCTTATCAATGTGTGCCCCACACCAGCATACCAAGCCATCCAAGATAAGATGCTTATTACTGTGTATGCTGCAGCCTACACCGACAGTTTATCCTAAAACTGTCTCAGCTGTGATAACCATTTATATCTCGCTAGGTCAAACGATCCATACGATCTTCCGTGATCTTCTACACACCGTATGATCTCCCTATCGACGAGATAAGAGGATAATTGCGTTTGCGACACATGTTTGTTAATTCAGACAGGAGATGAACATACAACATTTATGATTCCCAGTATATTACTATACAGTTCGGACTATCTATGGGGTCTTGGGCATAAAAATTTGGATTTTTATAGACACCAATCGACCTTGTACATAATATACCAATCATAATGCTTTCAGTATATAAATCCATCAGCATCCACCGCCATAGACGAGGGCGTCTGCATCCCGATTTCTTGCTGGATTCGTCGAATCAACTCCTCCATAGGATGAGTTCTATTGTGTCGTCGGGTCCTCTAGGGAAGCCTACCATTGATTCCAAGGGCCCCACGGTAGGCGCCAAATGTTGAGGTTCGATTTAAGAGGATAAACAGAGCCCTTAGAATTGCTACAGAAGATAATAAATAATAACAAAAATATGGCAGTCAACGATAGCAAAACTACAGAAATTGAAAGCGTAAAGTAATGTAAATGCGATAAGAACAAAATCAGAACGATAAACAGACTGGTGAGCGTAGAAAGGTAGCGATTTCGTATTATTTTGACAGAATTTCGGTACAGCTTAAAAGCAGGAAAAATCGATACAAAATGAGGCTTTCTACCCCTAATTATAGGTAAAACAAGAGTGGGAGTGTTGCCTAAACCCTAGCCATCGGTGAGCTCGTGGTCGCCGCGAATTTCGGAACTGCCCGAGGTTTTCAGGTCGGTTAGGATTTACAACGATCGTGCATCATCGGGTCCCTAGGTTAAAGCTTCTCCTCTTTGATAGAGAGGCTGAGTCGTGGTCGACGTCAAGGGAAGGATGGGGTCAACATCAACCCTGTGCCTTAGGCACTGTGGTGTGTATCTGTTTCCAAGCAGGTTTGAGACGTGTGAGCTTTGGGCCGGTTAGGCCGCTAAATCACCGATTAGGCCTAGGTCTGGTGGGTCTTCCCAACAAAAATTATAAATCCTAATTATCTGTAAATCAACCAAAAAGTTGATGTTTTTATAAATCCTAATTATATGCAAGTTTTTAGCTTAGAAGGAGTAATTGGGCCTGGAACTGGGCTTTTGGGCCTGCTCAACAACAACCAGCCATTGCAATTGTCTGTTCAGAGTCTTCACACTTCAATAACTGAATTAACGGCCACCTTCAAAAATCGAAAATTATGTAAAACAAAGTAGTGGTAAAAACATCCTGATCAAAATATCATGGACTTGATATTTCTCGATACATCTAAGTGTGTGAATTTAAAGAGAAGCAGATTGCAAAAACCATAACCATTTCAGAAAATCTAACTATGGGCTGTGAAGGTGGGCTTTGACCATTATTTATAATTTTACAATTCAATCCGATTTTGCACCTATCTAACGCTTCGACATTGATGATTTTGCACATTTTCTCTCTTTCAAACTCCCAGTCTCCTTTAATATTAATCATCTTATTTTTATAGAGTAGCAGTTATCTTTTTCACTAGAAAATGAAGGAATTTTATCCATAATATTATTGTTCGAACAAAATAATACTCCCTCCGTCCCGTTTAAATAGGCCCCTTTCTTTTCGGCACGGAAATTAAGAGTTGTGAGTGTAGAATGAGTTAGTGGAATGAATATTTTATTGTTTTGTGTGAAAAAGTTACCATTTTTGGAAAGGGGCCAATTTAATTGGGACGCCAAATTCGGTAAGTGGGCCTATTCTAGCGGGACGGAGGGAGTAGTATTTCTCAATGTCTATGATCATTAACTATAGCAAAAATATATATTTACAAACAAAAATCTGAAACCTTTAAGAGAGAGATGTTGAGGAGAAGATAAAAAAGTTTTCGAGGCTTTGAACACCTTCCCTGCCTTAAAGTAAGTGGGCATCACTCTCAAATTCTACCATCAACCCTTCTCTCACATGCTTTGGGATCCAACCCCCGAACACCACCACCACGGCGTCGTTGAAGCAGCTGAGCAGCCAGCAGAACTCGTGGTGGAACCTCCTCCACCAGCGGTGGTTGTCGTCCTTACTCCGCTGCCCCGCCGTCATAGGCTGCAGGTAGGCCCACGCCGCATGCTGCAACAATGGGTCCTTGATCGGGATCTCCCTCCAGCTTTCTCCACGGCAGCACGTCAGCAACACCGTCGACGGCGGAGATTCCGGCATCAAGTCCTTCAAGCTGGTGTAGTGGATGCTGCCGTGGATCGCAATCATATTCATCTCTCTAGCTATACCGTTGCCGTTTGGTAATAGAAATAATCAGAAAAGAGAATTTATACATAGTGAGGCTAGGATTGTTTTGTCTCGTTTCCAATTAATTAGGACTAAAAATGTTGTCATACGCGACTGGATTTGTGTCGGAGAGAGAGGGGATGAGAGAGAGCGCACACGTGGTGATGCAGTGGTTGGAAGTAAAATAATATAATAAAATAAAAGTTAAATTATGATAATAAAAAGAAATTGTAACAAAGAGTGAATGCGACATACCCATTACAACAAACCAAGATAGTTCTGAGAAAGAGAAAGAGAAAGCAAATCAGAAGCATAGATTATAGTGCCAAGTGTTGCATCATTTCTTCTAATCATGAATGAATAGTCTCTATTGCTAAGATTAAGATAGGCTCAACCATAGTCATTCTAATTTAACTCTATTTCTCATAGGTGTAAGAGATCTAGATTCATCCCGATCTAACTTTACAAGTATTAATATATCTTGAATGTTACAAGGTTTTTATAAAATCAGTCATAAGGAGAGGTATCCCACACTTTTATAAGGTGGGTCTTGTCCATTTTAATTAATTAATGTGGGATACTTAGCCCACACTGACAACCATTTAATGAATAACGTAAAAGTATTCATATTACAAATTATTGACCATAACTAATGGGGTACTCATCATTATAACTAGAGCCCTTAAACTATTATGATCATTTTTTTATCATAACAAAATCAGCTTCTATGAAGAGAGATAAATTACTTTATAATAGAGTAACATTCCTTTTCTTATAAATTAATTTTGCAAAGTGAATCCTAACAATAAATAATATAAAAAGATGATTGTTGTAACTAATTTTTATTTTAGGAAAAAAAACATTATTTTATTGTCATAGAAGGCTTTATTGGAGCAAGTAAAAGGAAATGAAAAGTGGATCTTTCATTCCTTTATTCACTAATATTATTTACACACAAAAGCGTGTAAAACTCAAATGAAATAGTATCAAAATTGAACACGTAGGGAAAAGTCAATCAACGTCAGATTAGGACGATACCATAATCCGACCAGGGGATTAAAATTTTGAAAGCATTTATTTTGGTTATTGAAATGACTCGCTAACTGTCATGTTTGTCTTGTAATGATTTGGAACTGTCTTATTTTCTTTTCTTCCTTTTAAATATTTTTACTTGAATAGTATTCAAATAGGTAAATAATATTCAAAAGACACCCTTTTTTTCAATTTCTTGTTTTTCATTCAAAAGTATGCTCAGAATAAACTCTATCCTCTACAATAATACATAAACTATACTGTGTCCCAACCAACCTAACAGGCCTTCCACATGATGCACTACCAAGGAGGAGGCGTGTGCATACTTCTATTCTACCACCAGGAAGCATACGAGGAAACGGAAGTTCCATTCATAAAAAAATAGAAAATATAGAAAGCATGACAAACAATAAGCTAAATAATCAAAATGAGACCAACCATCTTTACCTCAATAGAGCCGATGAACCCCAACTGCGCATCCTAAGCTTTGCTTCTTTAAGTTGTGGGATGTGCCAAATTCCCACCATACTACTTCTTACACCTTCAGTTAACTGAGTCATTTTTTTTGCATCTGAGCCGCCTAATGTGACACAGAAAAATAATAAGAATGAAAAGGGGCTCCAGAAAAGGCACAAAAAGCAATCAAGAAGGACCAATAAATGTGAGTTTATACGATTAGACGGCTTCTAATCGACCACCCCACCTCCATGAGGAACAAACAGAAAGAGATCAGGCAAGAGTATATCCAAATTCAACTGAACAATTCCGTGCATTTACTTACCCTTTTCATTTTCTCCAGCACTGAATTTTCATAGTTTTGATACCCAGCGCCAACAAGATTTCCCAATTTTGGGCTGTCAGGCTCATTTTTCTCTCCATTAAAAATGGTTGGCGATGATGCAGGTTGAAGTGGCATAACAAGGAGAGGATTAGGTGGATCGCCTAACACATTCCCAGTAGCAGAAACTGCAGCATCCTTCGATGCCATTACTACCAGAGCTGAACCTTTCTTCTTGGAACTTTTGATAACTACATCTTCTACAGAACCAAATTTCCCAAAAATCTCACGAAGTCTCTCAGCTGTGTAATCATCACCAGTCTTCTCCCATGAAACTTTAAGAACCTTCGCTTTGTCCAATCCATTAGCTCCACCGTCCCCATTATCTTTTCCCCTGGCTGCTGTATCTTGCTTGCTAGGTGCTTTAGCAGCTGTCTTTTTGTTGGACTGCATAGCAATTATTCTAGCAATCTCCTGCTTTAACTGCCGAGATATTCTCTCTTCCTCTTCTCGAGCTTTCACAATGGGGTCAACAGCAAAGGCAGACCGCTCTCTTTCTTCAAGATCTGACATCATCTTCCGGCGCTTGGAATCTTGCTGTCCATGGCGGTGAAGCTTCTCCCTTTTAATTCTAAGTAGATCGTCAAACAACTTCCTAGCCTTTTCATCCTTAAGGACTTCATAAGAGTTTTTAAGCTTTAGAAAATCAGCATGTGCATTAGGGTCATCAGGCCTCTTGTCTGGATGCAGCTCCCTGGCCTTCGACCGATAGGCCTTATTGATCTCCTGCTCTGATAGTCCGGCACCTTCTTCACCAGAAGGCAGTCCCAAAATAACATAATGGTCGACTTCAACATCCATGATACCCAGTACTACTCAAACTGGAAAAAAAAATGATCAAAATGATTAAATTATGTTCAAAGTTTCACAAATAGAACTTAAGCATTAAGTGGATATGAAATATAAAACCATACGAAAACTCCCAATCCCAATTTCTATTCAAACCCTATCCCAAGTCCCAATTCATTTCTTTCTTACCGTCTGCAGCGACAGAGGGCAACCTACGCGATACAGTAATGAGGAAATCTAGCTTAATTCAATATTGGAATTGATTTCAGACCTCCAGTCTGCAAGAAACGGCGTACGATTCTGTTCGATTAATTTTAAATTGATGCAGCCAGATTGAACAGGTTATCATTGCTGGTCGAAAGGCAACCCTAACTCAACTGGGAATTCGCAGTAAATAATAACCCTAACCCTAATCCAAAACCGAAATTACGAGATGAAACATATTTAACAGCAATAGTATGAGATACTTTCCAAGTCACCCATTAAAAATAATAAGAAGAAGAAGAAGAAATTTCATACTCGTTGAACGGAAATAAACAATAACAGCAGAATGGGACCTGCGGCGGTGAAACTGAATACAGACTGTGGCGGCTTGGTAGTTGTAACGCCGGTATCTCAGCAAGTGGAAAGTCCTGGAACTTCGGTCCGGCCGGTTTGGCGTCGGGGCAGGCTGCGGCGGTGGATGAATCAGAGATTTATTCTTACGAGATGTGGATTGATTCATTTGAATAACTCGGATTAAATACATATTTCCCGGATAGACCCGACCCGTGTACGATATATGGATTCGGGTGGTTAGTTTTTTTAGGATACAAAGAAAAGTGGAGATTATTTAAAATATAAACAATTTTTCAATACTAATATAAACAAATTTTTAATACTATTTTAGTTTTTTAGACTCTAACTGGAGACTGAATAGAACTATGAGAAATAAACCAGATTTGCTTTTTGGTTTACTTTAATAAAATTAGATTTGATACCGAGAATAAAGATTACAAAGAGGAATGAATTTAAGTACTCCCTCCGTCCCGGCTGAATTGTCCCGGGTTGACCGGGCACAATAACCAAGGAGTGTGAGTGTAAAGTAAGTTGAGTGGAATTAATATTTTATTGTTGAGTGTGAAAAAGTTGCCTTTTTAAGTAATGGGACAATTGAGGTAGGACGGACGAAAAAGGAAAGTGGGACAATTGAGGTGGGACGGAGGGAGTATAACTTATTATTTATTAAAAAAAGTAGGGCTAATTGCAATTTAATTCCCAACGTTTGCTCATTTTTGCAAAAATAACCTAACGTTTACATATTTGCAATTTAATTCCTAATATTTGTCTATTTTTGCAATTTAATTCCTAACGTTCCAAATATGCAATTTAATTCCTAATGTTTGTTCATGTTAGCAATTTAACGCCCAACATATACAAAGTCTGCATTTTAATTCCACACATTTTAAAAGTTGTGCTTTATTCCCTAATTTATATTAAATTATTATTTAACTACTAAAGCTTATCCATTTTACAATTTAATTAAAAAATAACCTAGCATTTATAAAATTATATTTTAACTCCTAATACTTTTTTTTAAATTTTTTGCAAAAAAAAAAAAATTCATAAAGTCTGTTCATTTTCATATAAAAGTACATTATAAGTTAATGTTACAATTTTTGTAATTTAATTTCTAACATTAATCTATTTATGCAAAATAATGAATGCCCGTTTTTAAAAAAAATAATATTAATAATTTTATATTTTAATTTTAATATTTATTAGTTGAATTATAATAAATAGATATGTTGGGAAATCTGTCCAATGTTTCCTTTCCCAGTAGCTTAATTGTTTAGATTATAGTTTTGGTGGATCAAATCCTAAGTCCTACCAGCGTCAGTTGTCTCTACATAGCTCTAGTCTCAAATGTAAAGTCCTGTTTAGGTCTTTTGAGTTGTAAGTCGCAGCTGATCAAGACTCATGCTGACACTGTTCACCAGCATGAGAGCGCTTACCACTGGCTACTGTTCACCAGTTGGGAAAAGTCTCATCAGCAGGCGGCTGACAAAGACTCGTGCTGACAATGTTCATCAGCATGAGTAGCGCTTATGACTGGGTACTGTTCACCAGTTGGGAAGGGTTTCATCAGCAGGCGGCTGACAAACCTTACCAGGAGAATGCGTGTTCATACTTACACTATTCACCAGCGGTGATTCCACCAGTCATGGGAGATCCCAAGAAGAATTAACATCCAGACATTCGGTAGACTTTGATTATGCCAGGGCAAGTCACCAGCAGAGACTGCCAGCACAAGATCACCAGTATGATCTACCAGTCAGATGTTACCAGCAGAATCCCAGATTCTCTCTCCCAGCGCCGTAGAGACAAGAAGAAGATTCTCTGAGGAATCGACTGACAAAGGATGACTTTAAGGAAGGATAACTTAAAGTCTATCAGTCACAAGACGCCAGTCTTATTCCTCGGACTGACAGAGAGAGCCGTTCTGACACAAAGAGATCTGTGTCAGATAAAGCGGTCTTAGGTATGGCCTTTCTCCGGAAAAGCATACCTGCCGCCGTCAGAAGGACATCCGAGGTCTGACACCTTTCCGGATGCGTCCAAACGGCTAGAAAGTTTGAATCGGTTCCTGCGGCTATAAATACGTCGCAACTACCAACATTCAAAGCTCTGGATCTCTCGCTTCCTCGGTTGACACATTGAATATTCAGATATCTCTGCTCAACCACCGAAAGAACTGAAGTTATTGCAAGAGCGCATAAAGTTCTTTCGAGGCCATTCCTAAGGCTTTCCGTGTGTTGATTTATTCAAACACGAGACTTCAAGCTTTACGCTTGTAAGTTTAGAGATCTCATTTGGTGTTCTTTCTCTTTGAGAAAGTTCACAGCAGCTCCTGTGCATTCTAGCACTTGAGTTATTACGGGCGAACCTTGCCGCAAAAGGATTTACGTTCTTGGGAGAACTAAACACCCAAATCGCTGTGGAGGTTGAAGTGACGTGCTCGCACTCCATCAGCAGAAGAGAGCTGAAGAGGAAACCAGGACCGGGAGCAGTTGATCTAGTGAACTGGTGGACAAGGCATTCACCAGCTAGAGATAGATCGTAGGCAACCTGTAACCGATTGCTCATAGTGAAATTTCCAGTGCTTCGACTGGAGAGTGGACGTAGATCGATTGATCGAACCACTATAAATCCTTTTGTCATTTATCAGTTTTCTGCTTTACATTCTGATTTAAAACCCAGCACTCAAGTGTTGGTGTATGTTCTGAAACTGATATAATTGTGCAAACTTGGCTAAATATTCTAAGTGTTGATTCACCAGCTGACCAGTTGTCAGCTGCGTACTGATTAACCAGCACCAGCTGACCAGTTGCCAGTTGTCAGCTGTGTGTAAGTAGCGTGCAAGAAACAATAAACTTTATTTCCGCTGCGTATTGAAACGTGTTAAACTCTGATAAACCGGGACCAACAAGATATTTATTAGAAATTAAATTTTAAAATTGAACATATTTTAAGAACTAATAATTTTTTCTAGAAATTAAGAAAATATATTAGGAATATATGTAAGGAGCTTGGTTATTTTTTAATTAAAATTCAAAAAATAGATAATTGTTGGTATTTAAAAATGTAATTTTATAAATTCTAGTAATTAAAATGTAAATTTGTAATGTTGGGAATTAAATTGCGAAAATGGAATAACGATAGGAATTAAAATGCATGTTTGAAACGTTAGGAATTAAATTGCAAAAATAGATAAACGTTAGGAATTAAATTGCAATTTTATAAACATTAGGTTATTTTTGTAAAAAATAAGCAAACGGTGGGAATTAAATTGAAATTAACCCAAAAAAGTACTTCCTCCACATTTGAATTGGCTCACTTATCAAATCGGGCCTTCCAATCGAACTAAGACCATCTCCAACCAAAAAATCCAAACTCAAACCCAAAATGCAGTACATGTAACATCAAACACCATTCTTCTCCAACTGAAAACACTAAATTCAAACTCAGAAGAATATTCTCAGCATATTCTTTTTTATCACAACTTTACAAACTTTTCAAATACTACCAAAATCTTTAACAAATTTGCAATTTGAACCCTTTATTAATTTCAAAGAAAATAAATTATTATAAGATAATCAATTATTAAAAATATGAAAAAATATTAATTGCATATTTATTAATTGAATAATTATTTAAAATATAAATTTATAATTTATTAAAAATTATTTAAATAATAAAGAAATTAAAAAAACATGATATTAAGATTATATTAAAACATATCAAATAAACTAAATTACTAAACATCTCAATAATAAAATTACATTACAACACACCAAATAATTACACATCTCGATAATAAAATTATATTACAACACACGAAATCTACTAAACAACTCAATAAAAAACATTTAACACACCAAATAAACTGAAAATAAATCACATGATTATTCAGATATCAAAATTAGAATACTCCTCACACATGTGTTCAATTAATGCATTTCGAAGTTCCATGTGAGCATCTTTGTTCCTTATATTTCGATACCGAGAAATAAATTCTTGGAAATTTGCATTTTCATTCGTCACCAATTCAACATCTGGCGGTGCCGTCTCTCTTGCAAGTTCTATCGGTGCATCAAGGTCACGCTCATCCTCAACTATCATATTATGCATAATTATGCACGTAGTCATTATATCATGAAAAAAAAAAGATGACTCTACTTTAGCTTTTGCTAATATGGTGCAAGAGCAAAGCAAACAACTTCTTGAAGAGGCGCAGTTGTCAAGAGCCGAACTTAAAGAACATTTGGTCGAGACTTGTTCAATCAAACAAACAAGAAGAGACGATAAATTTTTATTTAAAGATGAGAGTTCCATAACAGATCCTAACCTTCTTGCATATGTTCAAGCTGAAAAGTCACGTATTTTACAAAAAAGAGCTCAAGAAAGATATGTATCTGCACCATTTGCATCTGCTACATTTGGTGAATATTTCAATAATATTGGAGGATCTGGTTCCGGGCTACCAGATTATTAATAAATATCGACTAGTAGTTTTTTTCTATTTCATTGCATGTTAATGTTTAAGTATTTGAATGTATTTCTATTTCATGGGTTGCATTGTGTTTTGTTTTTAGTATTGTAATGTTGTTTTTTAATATTTCATGTAATGTTATTGTTTTAGAAATTTTAATGTTTTTATGTCAATGTTTATTTAATTTTTTAGGATTAAATTTATTTATAAATATATAATAAATTAAAATTTTAATACAAAAATTAAATATTACAAATGATATTAAATTTCTACGCATTTTAATTAATCATACATTAATTTTTTGATGAAATCATAATATAATATAATTATTATAAAAATAAATATATTAAATAATATCTATTCAATTTTATTTAATAACACATTACTTTTAATAAAATAATATTATAATTAAACTATAATATTATATATATATATATATATATATATATTATAAACAAATAAATAAAGAGAAAAAAATAAAAAAAGCTAAATTTGTAAAACTGTAAAAGCTTGAGGACCTATGTGTAAATAAAATAAAATTTTGCAGTATTGAACAGTGAAGACGCAAATATGCGTCGTTTGAGGAGAGAGAAAACAGCAAACACAATTTGCAATGCGTTTTGGCGTTCGACTGGCGATGATTTGCGTTTTGCGATGGGTTTTGGCGTACAATTGGAGATGGTCTAAATGACAATTTTTTCATATTCAACAATAAAATATAAATTTTACTTACACTCACGGTTCTTAATTCTCGTACTGAAAAGCAAAGGATTATTTTATTTGGGACAGAGGAAGTATTAATTTTTTAAGCAAAATATATTGAATCAAAAGGCACAATATTTTTCAGTATATAACATAAATATACATAAGATTATAAATAAATGTAATCTAAAACATTGATAAATATATATACAAGTATAAATTTGTTTTTATTAACAAAAACTAAATTTTAACACCACAACACACTCTTTATCAAACCTAATCGAATTCATCACTTAAGCTAATCAATAATGTTAATGTTTGGAAAATTTACTACTCCCTCCGTCCCATTTTAATAGTTTTATTTTTCATTTTCGTACGTCCCAATTAAATGGTCTTGTTTTTAAAAATGGTAACTTTTTCACACTCAACAATAAAATATTAATTACACTCAACTTATTCTACATTCACATGTCTTGGTTATTGTGTCAAAACTAAATCAAACTATTAATTCGGGATTGATGGAGTGCATACTAATAAATTCCTTCAAATCATGATATGGCAAATCAAGGCAATAAAATCCCATCATATTTAATCTGAAAATTCAAGATAATAATTTCAATCATTCAGACTATATAAATATTGTTTGATTTATTTAAATCCAGCAAAAAAAACTTACAATCTCTTTAAGTAGAGAAATATTAGAATTATTTTAAGAAAAAAGTAAGCTTAAGAGTCTAGACCAACACAATACTACAAACTGATTACAAAATGTAACTGTTTCTGTGGAAACAATACAATTATCTTTTACTTTCGGAGGACTGCATTATGTTGGGGTAGCAAACCCCATATCCCACATTGACAAATGAAAGGAAAATTCATTGGTTAAAAAAAGTCCAAAATGAACTTCATTAGAATGAAGCCTTTTGGGAGATGCCCAAAAATAAATTCGTGCGAGCTTGTGCTCGGCCCAAAGCGGACAATATCATACTAATGTCGGAGTCTCGGTTTTAACAAGTGGTATCAGAGCCAGGTTCGGACTACGGAGGAGGCTGAGTTTGTGGTGGACTTTGGTGCATGTGGAAGCCCTCAATTGCCAAGTGGAGATCGTCCATGAGTGTCTTGTTTCGAAAGCTTCCTGACAGGTGGTCAGACGGTGAGTCCCGTGGGTTTAACGGCAGTGCAAGATGAAGTGACGGATCATATAACTCGAGGGGAGGTCACGAATATGTGGGCTATTGGTTTGAGGGGAGGATTGTTGGGGTAGCAAACCTCATATCCCACATCGACAAATGAAAGGAAAATCCGTTGGTTTAAAAAAGTCCAAAATGAACTCCATTAGAATGAGGCTTTTTGGGAGATGCCCAAAAATAAATCTGTGCGGGCTTGTGCTCGGCCAAAAGCGGACAATATCATACTAATGTCGGAGTCTCGATCCCAAGACATTATCTCATCAAAAATTTCAATCTTATTTCAAAAAAGATAGAATGGATGAGATTCACAACCGAACAAAATAGACATCAAGCAACATGCCTTTACACACGGGAAAAGAAGAAACTCCACTACCGGAGCTTGTCCTCTCCTCCTTTAGTTACCTGCATCCCGGCTATAGAATGAGTCGAGCGTCTTAGCAGGAATACGGCGAAGGAGTTCCCGTGGAAAGATACGAAGCAGGGTCCAAGCCAAATCAAGTGACTGGAAGATGTTCCGGGTGTCATACGCTCCAAACTTCTTCTCGGATTTGTCAAGGAACTCAATATACTATTGTATGACCATGTGTGTGGAGTTAAAAGTTACTATAGTGAAATAATATCATAAGTAGTCATATGTAGATACAGACCATGTCTTCTGAGGAAAGAGCTTCTTCTCCAACCACAAATTTCATTGCTTGGACATCCTTACCAACGACATAGTTTGCATATAGCTGATAATATTTAATATTAGTGACAAATATACAATAGTTTGTGTGTTAATTGTATTTAACTCTTGTTTTTTACGATATATGTTATTTTTCTAACTTGATTCTAAGGGTCTTGATTCATTTGTTTGTTCACCATCCTGGTCAGATCAGCAAGGGGTGTGATTCATGTTGCTAATTCCCATGCTGATTGGTGGTGGGATTGGTTGTGTTCTATTCGCCTCATTCTCACCAGTAGGGATACCTGCCATTTTCTTGCAAAATTAATTGGAATAGGGGTCAATTTAACCCTTCGATTATTCTGACATGATCACTTAGGCCCCTTCTTGACTATTTGGTACAATTAAACCCTTTAACTTGAAAAACGGGCTCAATCTAACCCCTCAACTTAAAAAATGACTGTTTTACCCTGATTAAGAGATAAGAGAATATATATTTGCTTTATTGTTTTATCTAAGTTTTAAATTATTTATTAATTTTATATTACTTAAGTTATTTTTTATTTGTACTTATAATTTGTATAAATATAAACATTTGAAATAATAAATATATCTATTAGTAAATAAATTTGGTATACAAGTAAATTCAATTTAAAAACTAAATTAAAATAAATAAGAATTGTCTATAGTTTATTATAAATTTTTTTTATTTATTACATCTATCAGATTGATATTTAATTATTAAATTTAATTTATACACCAATAAATTGTATTTTAGTTAAAGCTAAAAAAAGCATAAATATACTACAAATATCAGCTAAAACAAATTTAGCAAACAATGCCAAGATATTTAAAAAATAATAATAATGAAATAAAAAATATAAATAATAACTATTATATTGTAAGTTGAATTTTTTTTTCATTTAAGCTTCAACAACTTCAAACAGAACAATATGTTATTAAGAATTATAATTTGATTCTTAAAAAAATGTGTTGTCGATTGATTAGGTGGTCTCATATCTACCGTCAAGATATTATGAGAGTTTATTTTTTAATATATAGAAAATTAATTAATTTTTGACATAAAAATAAAATATTGATTTCCGAAAAGGGGTAAATACTTATACTATTGTTTATAATTATTTATGAGTGAAATATTAATGTTTTGGTGCTGATTTAATAAGATAATTTAATACATCTGTTTTAGCTAAAAATAATAATTAAGTAATTTTTAGCTCATACAAATTATATTAAGTATTTTTAATTATACTAATTAAAATTATAAATAAAAATAATAAAAGTAATATAAAAATAATAAATAATTTAATAACAAAGATAAAATTATAAACCAAATGGAGTATATATTATCTCCTCTCTTAATTAGGATAAAACAATTATTTTTTAAGTTGAGGGGTTAGAATGAGTCACTTTTTAAATAGTCAAGGAGAGGCTAAAGTGATCCTCTCAAAATAGTCGAAGGGTTAAATTGACCCTTATCCCAAATTAATTCGAAGAGCCCCACAGTGTGCACCAATGTTGAGGTTTCGAAATTAAATGAATTGAGGCCCTTAGAATCGGGTTAGAAAAATAACAGATATAGTAAAAAACAAGAGTTAAATGCGAGAGATAAATGCGAGAACACACAAACCGAGGTCAAATGTAGTGTAAATTGAATGTTGAATTTAAGATTGAACAAGAGGAATCAAGAACATAATGATTGTGTATTTTGACATAAATTCAACTAGTATACAACGTGTAAATAACTGATGTAAAAATCGACCTTGAACCTCCCTTTTATAGACATAATGGAGGCCCATTACAAGAAATTTGGGCCTAACAAACCCTAGTTGAGGTCGGAAACGACTCCGATTTTTTTGGAACCGACCCTAAAAATCTCGAGGTTGGCAATGACCCTGGATTTCTCGAAACAAACCCCGAAAATCTCAAGGTCGGTTAGGGTTGGCATGGTGCCTCCCCAACAGCTTCTTTCTTATCCATTCGCTCGAGGTCATCGTCGTACCTGACTTTGGGGTCGATTTTGGACCCGACCCGAGGTCGGTTTGTTATCCAGACTCGGGTTCGGTATGTATACTGGAGCGGGTCTTGATTTGATTTTTGGTTTGCAACTGATTGAGTTTCTAATTGATGGGTCTCATTCATTTGGATCCATTTCATAAGCCCAAGTTGGTCTCGATTGGTTTGGTCCGCTTGGGCGTGATCTCAACACAAACTACTATAATTTTCTCAAAGTTCTGTCGTTGAATTTTTACTCCATATAATACCACACGCTCACACCCCCAGAGCCATAACAATCCCACCCGAGATTGACCATGTTACTTACTAATAGTCTGATGTGACTTCTAAACTGATGGTTAATCCTACAAATCTACATAAATCCTTTCTCGTGTTTTCTTCATGAAACTGAATGTTTTCTTAAAATAATGATGTATTTAATTTTTATTTAATAAATAATATATTTATTTTTATTTAATAAATAACTAATAAAATTTCTTTTATAATATGAATCTTAAAAAATGACCCCAACCACCTTCCCAAAATATGTGATACGACATTCACTAGCAAGAAGAAGCAAAAATAATTCAAAAATGGTAGCAAGAAATTTGATGCCCAATCGAATGCAAAAAGCACCACCACCACAAGACAAGAAAAACGATCGACAGTGAACCTGAATATCATCGAACATCTTCAACCTCTACTCAGCGATAAGAGAAATCATCTCAAATCTCAATCCCATACCACAAATACCCACCACTTCGCTCACCCATTCTCTCTCTTCCACAATCACACTCCCACTTTTTTTTAGTCTTCACCCCCATTCCACCCACACACACACAACATCAATGGCGTCCACCGCTGCATCACCAGCCTTCTGCGGCATCCCCAAGGCTTCAACCGCATCCGCCTCCAGGGCTTCCCTCAATGTCCCCGTCACCCGCTTCCTCCCCAAGACCCCACTCCGCCGCCTGGGCTTCGCCGCCGCCGACCCACTCCTAGCCCACCATGTCGCCACTAAGCTGCGATCATTCGGCGGCTCCTCCGGCAAGCCAGTGAGAGGCGTGGCCACCATGGCGAAGAAGAGCGTGGGCGACCTGAGTGCGGCTGAGCTGAAGGGCAAGAAAGTCTTTGTCAGGGCTGACCTCAATGTGCCCCTCGACGATAATCAGAACATTACCGATGATACTAGGATCAGGGCTGCTATTCCCACGATTAAGCATCTCCTTGACAGTGGGGCTAAAGTCATTCTTTCCAGTCACTTGGTCAGTCCATCTTTCTCCCAAATTCAAGTTCTCGACTTTATTGGTTGCTGATTTGTATCTTGAATGATTCGTTCCATGTTTAGGTATTTGCTTTGCTCTGCATTGTTATTATGTATCTTGGCTGCTTTGTCTTTGATTTACATGGTTGAATTTGGACTCTTGTGTTCAAGATCTATTTGGTTCTGACACAGCCATATAGCCCTTATGATCCATGACTTGGTGATTAAGCAAATCTGCTTTGATTGTTTGTAAATCGAGTTCAAGAAAAGGACCATTATGCTGTGGAATTCAGCATTTCAGTTACAGTATCATGTTCTTGTTATTTGCATTTGTGGCCACCTGTTTTAATCAGATTTAGTAACCGTGAGCCATACTTGTTAGTTCTTGTCTCTCTGAGTTCACTTTTTTTTATCACATGCTTCTTTTTCAGGGACGACCTAAAGGTGTCACTCCGAAGTACAGTCTAGCACCACTTGTTCCGAGGCTATCTGAACTGCTCGGCATTCAGGTTCTGATTACTGTTGAAAGCAGCATCTTTATCCCCGTGATTGTGCTAGTTATAGCATGACCGAACATAAGTTTTCTTCATCTCATTCATGCTTAATCAGGTTGTGAAGGCTGATGACTGCATTGGTCCAGAGGTCGAAAAGTTGGTTGCGGGATTAAGTGAAGGCAGTGTCCTCCTTCTTGAGAATGTGAGGTTTTACAAAGAGGAAGAGAAGAACGAGCCTGAGTTTGCAAAGAAGCTTGCCTCGTTGGCCGATCTTTTTGTAAACGATGCATTTGGTACTGCCCACAGAGCTCATGCCTCTACGGAGGGAGTTACAAAGTTCCTGAAGCCCTCAGTTGCCGGTTTCCTCTTACAAAAGGTTAGACTTTCTTACCATTGGTGCTCTTCTTTAAAGCCATATTACTTGTTTGTTTCTTAACGGCAAAAATAGAAACTTTAAGATTAGAAATTGATGGTCAAAGTTAATTTGCTGCTTTCAGGAGCTGGACTATCTCGATGGAGCAGTCTCAAACCCGAAGAGACCATTTGCAGCCATTGTTGGTGGTTCGAAGGTCTCCTCCAAGATTGGTGTGATTGAGTCTCTTTTGGAGAAGTGTGACATATTGCTATTGGGTGGAGGAATGATCTTCACATTTTACAAAGCGCAAGGGCTGTCAGTAGGGTCATCCCTGGTAGAAGAAGACAAACTTGATTTAGCAACATCACTTCTTCAGAAGGCAAAGGCCAAGGGAGTATCCCTCTTGCTACCAACTGACGTCGTTGTAGCTGACAAGTTCGCCCCAGATGCCAATAGCAAGGTCTGCTTCTTTTGTCTTTTCACTCAACAATCCTCTATTTGTGCTTCTTGAAGTTGGATGTTGTTTAATATCCTTCGAAATTCGCATGCCAGATTGTTCCGGCATCAGAAATCCCTGATGGCTGGATGGGCTTGGATATCGGACCAGATTCTGTAAAGACATTCAACACTGCCTTGGAGACCACAAAAACTGTCATCTGGAACGGACCAATGGGAGTGTTCGAGTTCGACAAGTTTGCCGTTGGCACAGAGGTACTTTCACTTGTCCAACCAGCTACCAGAGGTTGTTGCCTTCTTCTATACTAACTTTTGTAACAAATGCATGTGGAACTCCTTTGTGTGCAGGCAGTTGCAAAGAAGCTAGCAGAACTGAGTGGGAAGGGAGTGACCACGATCATTGGTGGAGGAGATTCGGTTGCAGCGGTGGAGAAAGTGGGCGTTGCCAGCGTGATGAGCCACATATCGACTGGGGGTGGTGCGAGTTTGGAGCTGCTGGAAGGGAAAGCGCTGCCGGGGGTGGTGGCCCTGGATGAAGCCATAGCAGTTGCTGTGTAAGACACCCCCTTTCTCAATTCTTTTTTAACACACCCAATTATGAGATTGTGTAATAGAATATGAGTGGTTGCTGTAGATGTTTGTCTTTGCCCTCTCTTTTGTTTAATAATGTCTGAATGAATCTCTCTCCTCTTCTTGCCATGTTCAAATCACAACAATAATGAATCGAGTATCCGAGGAATCAATCTATTTTTCTAGCCTCTCTCTATTTTTTATAATGATAATGCCTTTTTTTTTTGTTATTATTATTAGTATTAAAGTATAATATTATAACCTCTGGTATTTGGGATTGGAGGTTGTAAGAATTCTGGTGAAATGGTTTTTTTTTTTTTTTTTTTTTGTTACTTTTATTTCGTTGAAATTCCCTTTTCACTTTTTAAGGGTTGAAATTTTGGACTTGGGAAATTTGGTGTTTCGAGTCAGACTGGATTTAAACTTATTATTTAAGGTAATTTGAAGGCTATTGAAACCATCTATAATGTTTATCTTGTGCCCAACAATATTTATCATGGTTAGTAGGGGTGTTCACAATCCGATTTAGCTAGTTTGAGGCTGAGGGGTGAATTATTGATCAAATCAATTTAATACGGTTTGAAAAAATTTAAAATCAAACTGGTCAAATTAATCTTCTATGTCAAATTGATTAAATCATTTTAAAATGGCTTGGTTTGGCTCATTTAACAATTTGGAATGTTTATTCAACAAAAATAATGAACATTTCTTATTCTTTTTAAGAAATTATTTTTTGAAAACAAACAATTTATGCATCTATGAATTAATATTGAGATTGCTACAGTATGAATAATTGATAATACGAAAAATTCTTTATTCTATAGTATTATTGCCAAAATGAAATCAAAATTTTTTTTAATCAAGAAATATAATTACGTTACGCATAAGTGCTATTATTCAATATAATATGTCGATGTGTAGATAGTTAATAAAATTTGAAAATAGAAAAGTAACTGATACTACATCTATGATGAATAAAACATAAATTTAAATATTATATAAATATTGTAAGAAATAATGAATGTACTACAATATAATTTGTTATAATATATAATTTAAATTATATTATAAAAATGATCTAGTCCGGATCAACCAAAATGAACAGTTTCCTACCACTAACTTTTGGTCAAACCAAATAATACAATTTGAGAAAACGGTCCAGTTCCACCAAGATATGTTCCCATTAGGGATATCATAAATGATTTTTTTTTTGAATTTTTATTATTTTGTAAGATTCCTTTTTATGCTTTTAATGTTCTAAGCAATAAAAATATGCAACATATTTATTCTTTTATATGAATATTCAAAATCTATTTAAATCATTATGTATTCATCAATTTAAAATTTAAAATATATTATTTCATATTTTATAGTGTTTGTATTTCATGATTTAATTATTATTTAAAAATTATTTGACTAAATATAATAATAAATTAAAAAAAATACAATATAATTTTGAATATTAAAATCAACATTATAATTATTATATTTATAAAAATAAAAAAGAAATACCATGGGAATTTAAAAGCCCAGTTCAGTTTAGTCCAAATTAGTGGACCAAGTGGATAACTGTAAAGTACCCGGCTAGATTAGCCCAAGGCTGCAGTCCACAAGGGCTCCATACGCGTCTCAGCCCTACCCCTAAAGCGGGGGAGGGGACCACAACCTGGGCAATTTTGATTACCAATATCGCATCTCTGCGTGTAGCGGCCCGGGGACTTTCCTAGGCCAGCCCAAGAGATATATGGGCCGAGGCCGAATCACTTAATCCCGTAGTGTTGTAACTTGGGTCTTTCATCTAGTATAAATAAAGGAGAGGCATCAGCTTTAGTTTTCCGGTGTGGTATTAAATAACAAAGGGCATGTTACTGGGAAGCCAAATAAACCTTGATGTGGAAGGTATTTCAAATGTCTCACTTTAATTTTCTTTTTAAGTGTCAGAAATTCGAATTCAGAATATTTTTTTATAATACATGTTACAAATGGAGCGAAGATCTTGAGGGAATTGGGGCAAACAAGCACAGTACAAACGCATAAAAGAGAGCCCTGCAGATGGATCGGTGGTGAATAGATGATGTTATTGATGATCTTGCAGGATTACAAAGTGTTTCACTGAAAATAACTCACATTTAAATCTCTCTACTTCTCGCTCTGCTCACAAATGCATGAGAAAGAACCATCACACTGATTTAAGGAAATCAGCAAACCCCCCATCATCCTTGAACTTTGTTGAAGGAACCACTTTAGTTAGAGAGTCAGCAGCATTCTCTAAAGTGTTAACTTTCATGAGCTTAACATCTCCTTTTTCTACAATATGTGTTTCTGACTTATCAATATACCCCAATAAAGCATCCTTATCTTGTGCAGCCTTCTTTTTTCAAACATCAAACCAAAACTCAAAATTTGCTTCAGGTTTCTCAATATACCTACTTGCAACACTAATCATGAAGTAAGCAATGTCGGGTCGTGTACAAATCATTAGACTACCGACTAGGCTAGCTAGCATAGGGTACATGGCTCATATCTTTACTCTCAACATTTGTCGTAGGACATTGTGCATCAAATAGCCGTTCATTTTGAGGTATAGGGATTATAAGTGGCTTCATATGTACAACATTAAACCTTTCTAATACCTTCACCAAATATTTTGACTGAACTAGCTTTAAGTTGCCTTTAGATCTGTCTCTCAAAATGTCAATACCCAAGATCCGACTTGCCTGCCCCAAGTCTTTCATGTCAAATTCAGCCTGCAAGTCAATCTTCACGCCAATAATTTTCCTGTAAGCAACATATCATCGACATAGAGAAGTATGTATATTAAACTTTGTTCATTTGCTTGGTTAAAGTACACATTTATCATAAGCCGGTCGCTTAAACCCAATATTAAGCATATGTGTATCAAACTTCTTATTCCAATTGGCGAGGACTTTACTTCAAATCATACAATGAACGCTTCAAGAGACAAACTTTATTTTAATTCCCAGGTTGCAGTTGGTCCATATACAATATTTCCTCAATTTTCCCATGTAAGAATGTTGTCTTAATGTCCAACTGATGCAGCTCCATATCCATCTGCACAAGTAAAGCAAGTAGAATGCGAATAGAACAATGCTTGACAACTAATGCACTTACCAATAGTGACCAAACTTGCTGCCAAGTTTGTTTAATTTTATTGTTTGGCCTTTAGTTTTTGTGTGCATGGCCTCTTGCATCGTGCTTCATTCATGTATGAGCTGTTCTCGACCCAACAATGATATTATTCCTACTATTGAAATTGTAATATAACCATTGAACAAATATAAGCAGCTTGTAAAAATTTCTTGGTGTCTTAAATGTAAAGGAACAAAAAATGAAAATACTTTTAAGCTTCTAATCTTTGGATTTGTGTGTACAGTGTTACCTTGACGACGATCAAGAAATGGTAGCATGGAGGATGCTGATGCTTTTGTGGTTATGGAATCTGCAAGGACAACAATGTTCAAGCATAACAAATAGATTTTGCAAGAAAAAAAATTCAGTCATAACAAATACAATATTCAAGCATACAAATCAATGCTGATAAAATTCAATTGAAAAAAATATTCAGTATAAATTTTTTGAACGAAAAATGAAAAATAGAGGGGCAGACCTTTTGTTCTTTGCATGAGATCTATTGCTGTGACCACTTGGTCTTGCTCTTTTATAGATAAATATTACCAATATTTATGGATTTCAAATATTTTAGAATTTAATTTTTAAAATTTTTGATACTAATCAAACTTTAAAGTCCTGCTCATTTTTTAAATAATAATATCAACAAATTGCAAGCTAAATCCTTTGCAGAGTGATGTGATAGGGCGGAAAATAATTGATTTGCTATAGGAAAATGACTTCTCTTGTTTAGTATTATTATTATAGATAGATGTTCTAAGCAATAAAAAATATACAACATATTTATTCTTTATATAAATATTCAAAATCTATTTAAATCATTATGTATTCATCAATTTAAAACTTAAAATATATTATTTCATATTTTATGGTGTTTGTATTTTATGATTGAAAGTTTTTTAAGAATTTAATTATTATTTATAAACTATTTGACTAAATACATTAATAAATTAAAAAATATATAATGTGATTTTGAATATTAGAATCAACATTATAATTATTAATATTTATAATTGGTCAAACCAAATAAACGGTCCTGTTACAATTATTTTTTTCATATCGTCTTTAACTCAATTAATAATAGGCTTAACCTTTAAACATATTTATAAAAATTAAATAAAAAAAAAAAGATACCACGGGAGTATAAGCCCCGTTCAGTTAACCCCTATAAAGTGGGCCAAGTGAATAACTGTAGAATCGGCCAAATTAACCCATGGCCGTGGCCGCTAGAGCTCCACACGTGTCTCAGCCCTTCGCCCCAAGGGACGAGGACCACAGCCCAAGGGTTTTCCTTAATTGCTAAGGCCGCATCTCTGCGAAAACTGGCCCGGGGACTTTCCTGGGCCTTAACCCATGTAAAACATGGGCCATGGCCTGTTCACTTCATCCCGTGGTATTATATTGTAGCTTTCTCACCTAGAGTTAATAAAGCGCACTCAACAAATTTAATTTTTCGGTGTGGGACAATAACAATGCTATCAAGTATTTATTATACTTTTATTATTATTATATATGATCGAACTGCTTAGCATCGTTCTAATTCATCGTGGCTTCGATAATCATCAACTTAAATTCACTATTAATAAAGCAAAACTTCACCAACATCAGAGGTAATTACAATTTGGTTTTCGTCTTCTCTTTTTTAAATATTTTTTCAAGAAGAATGAATCGTTGAATATTCAATTCAAATATTCCCATATTTGACTGCCATTAGTTTACAGCTACAAATATCGAACTTGAGATTAAATTGATTTTCAAGAACAACAGCCATGGAAGATGTAGTGATCGTTGGCGCTGGATTCGCTGGTCTCGCAACATCTTTATCTCTCCACAGGTAGTTTCATTTAATTCAAACCACGTTTGTCTGAATCTTCAAGAATCAAACAAACATAGTGTTATTTTCCATTGACATGGTAGATTGGGAATCCGAAGTTTAGTTTTGGAGTCAGCAGATTGTCTCCCAACCACAGGGTTTGCTCTTGGAATCTGGCCTAATGGTTGGAGGGCTCTTGACGCCATGGCCATAGGCCACATTCTTCGCCAACAACACAAGAAAATCACCCGGTACCTCTCATCTTTAATTCTTCTTTCACACGTTGACTCATTCAAAAATCAAGAAAACTTTGCTTGCAGAATTGTGACCACGTCCGCTGATTCCGGGGTTCGAACGTCGGAACGGCCTCTCACATCCTTGGATTCACAGTGAGTTGTGCTCGGTTTCTTGTAAATAATATAAACAGTTAAACCTCTCTTACTATCAGTGTATATTGAAATCTATGCAGGGATGAATGTGAATTCCGATGTTTGATTCGAAAACAAGCGCTGGAAACGATGGAAAGTGAACTCCCGAGGGGTGTGATCAGATACTCCTCCAAGGTGGTCCATATCGAGAGAAATGATCGAGTTGTCTCTGTTCATCTTGCTGATGGAACTGTCTTAAAAACTAAGGTCACTTTGCTTGTCCCAACCTGTCATCTTCTCAATTACAATAAGTCTATCTAAAATCATAAGTAAATAATACTCCATATGGTTTGTAGGTTTTGATTGGAGGTGATGGAGTGAACTCTGTGGTGTCAAAGTTTCTGGGCTTCAGCCCTCCATCTTCTACTGCAAGATCAGCCATTAGGGGCATCGTGCATTTCGAGGAAGGTCATGGTTTTGAGCCTCACATCATGCAATTCTTTGGAAAGGGTGTTAGATTCGCTCTAGTCCCTTGTGATGATCATGCTGTTTATTGGGGTTTAACCTTCAGTCCTTCCCCACAAGGTATAGATATTGAATAAGGCTGGGAGAGTGTTCAAACTCGAACTACTATAAATCGTTGTGTCATTTTTTCTTTTTGTTTGTTATTGTGTTCGGTTAGAGAAAGAGGTAGTAGAGGATCCGACCAAGTTGAAGGAACTGGTGCTGAGCAAACTAGGCAGAGTCTCTGATAAAATGAAGCAAGTTTTTGAGAGGAGTGAAGTGGGAAACATGGTGTACACACCCTTAACATACAGACGTCCATGGGAGTTGCTGTGGGGAAACATAAGCAAGGCCAACGTTTGCGTGGTCGGCGACGCCTTGCATCCCATGACGCCCGACTTGGGCCAAGGCGGGTGTTCTGCCCTTGAAGAGGGTGTGGTTCTGGGCAGATTGTTGGCAGAGGCCTTGCAGGGGCGAGGTGAGGAGGAGGAGCAGCATGGGAGAATCAGAAAAGCAATGGAGGAGTTGGGGAGGGAGAGACGGTGGAGGAGCTTCGATCTGATTGCTACGGCGTATCTTGTAGGATGGATGCAGCAGAGCGAGGGGGCAGTGAGACGTTTCTTGAGAGATAAGTGTTTGGCTAAGTTCTTGGCTGGGGTCATGTTGAACAAGGCTAGTTTTGATTGTGGAAAGCTTTCAATTTAATATTGATGATGATGATTTTAAATATTTTCAACACTTGTAATTTATTCATGATGAATATTAGAAATTAGAACGTTTCTGATTATATGTTGGATTGGCTTAGTAGTACCTTCCTTTTATTCAAAATGCATAATGTCTACTTGAAAAAACTTAACTCTAATCATCTATTCATTTAAAAATTATCGTGTAATAAAATATAAACAGATAGAAAGATACAAATGATTCAATTAATATGAATTTGGGAGGTCTCTTGTGACTGTTTCATAAATTATATTTTAATGCAAAATAGAGTATTTAATTGTGTGAATTTAATTTTTTAATAATAATAATAAAATACACTATTTATAAAAAATTAGTATCGATCAAATAATTAAACATATTTTTAATCCAGTCAATGGAAGAAGCCCAAATTTAATGTCCAAGATCAAAGTCCATGAAGGACTTAGTATATAGGGATGTCAATTTAGCCCGAAACCGATGGGTCGGCCCGAAACCGGTGGGCTAAAATGCGGGTTAGGGTCAATTTTTTTTTAACCGATAAAATTTTGGACCGACCGGGCTGGACCCGCCGGGCTCGCGGGCCATTCGGGCTGGACCCGGCGGGTCGCGGGCCAGCCCGTCGGTCCCATGGTTTAGGTTATAAAAATATATAATATGTATATTTTATTTTCATTAACTATTCATTTCAATCATTTGTTTGTATCATTTGTTTGTTTTCAAACTCTTCAGCACGCAGAAGAGGCAGACCCCAAACCCCAGCCGCTCTCAGCCCTCCGCCCGCTTCCCTCCGCCCACTGCCCTCCGACCGCCGCCCTCCGCCCGCTGCCCTG